>JAQJVK010000015.1:2680000-3280000 GCA_035578135.1 Flexamia atlantica | reverse complement strand
TTTCTATTTTATAAATCCAAAACGACCCTTTTTTTGGGGATACATCCCCCTTTACCCCCGCCCCCCCCCCGGAAATGGTCCGATAAGTCTATTTTTCGAACTCGTCCGAATAAGTACTATATTACACGCTTGTGCCAAAGTTCCGATCTCATCCCAATCGGACCACAAACATACATTTGAACACACGGCGTATGATATCTGGGGGCCCCAAAACGAAAAGTCACGATGGTCCTGCGATTAGTTCTTATTTACCATAAGACCTACGGTAACAGCTTACTCCCCAAAGGGGAAATTCGCTAAAAACAACTAAGACATCATCAACAGAATATTACACAGCTTGATTATCAGAAAAAAACATATTCAAGTTGTAGAATTAACGAACCGCCGTTTCGTACCAAAACCTATGCTAGGGCAAGTAAAAATAAAAATAGTTGACCTAAACATCTAATGCATCACGTTACGGTTTTCATTATTTGTTTCGGATTTTTTCTTCAGCAGCCAACTCAGTTTTCCCTTTTAAGCGTTTAAGTCCCAGAAAGTCAATCAGGGTCGAAGGGCTGATTAAAGGGGGTTCAGCTCCATTTACACGGGAACCAATCAACGGCTTCTGTTGAACGGGAATTCACTAATTCAGACCTTGGCCTCTGATCATCTGTTTCAAATTGTAGAAAAGGGAAAGTAAAATGACAAACGAAAAAAGAAACGGGGGCACAGTTACTGAGGGGTATGATGACAAAGAAAATGCCAATAAAGTAGAGTAAGATTGAATCAATTGTTTTGGATTTTTTAAATACTGTGAGCTACAGGTAATTTTCAAACACAACTAACAATTAAGGAACTATTTCAAGAAGCTATTAAAGAAGTAAATAATAGCTTTTCTATGTACTTCATTTTTTAAGTTTATCCCAACGCTATAAAAGCTGTCAGTGCCATAGCCACATTTTTTAAATACCCCAAAGAAATTTACAACTGCTAAGAAAAATTTCTCATCTGACAGATGGATGAGTTTGTGAGCAGGTGTTATGATTACTTTTTATACGTTTTCGCTTGTTTATGGGCCAATATTTGTTTTTGGCCATGTAACCTACAAGAGGACATTTTTTTGGTCTCGCCCTTTTACATACACAGATACATACCTACATATATATAAATTATATAGGAAAGGGACATAATGTATTAAATATTTTATGTATACCTACTTTCTAAAAACTTCGTAAATTTTATAAAAATTTTAATACACATTTCAACTGGTTGAAACCCTTAACTATTGAACTAAACACGGGAAAATTTATTTTTATGGTTAGGGTTCAGTTTATGACTGTTGCCTTGAAAGTAAAATTCCATTGAAAAAGTTTGTCTCGTCTTCGTCTCTTTTGCAACAGATCTTTGTTAGTTAAACTTCTTGGAAATGTGACAAAGATAAAAGTAGAGGAGTGTTTGCTTTTAACATTTCTTTTCTGTAACATTTCCTTTTTAATTTTAGAAAATAAAATATTTGAAATACTGTGTATTGTTATTTGTGGAACGTATAAAAAATAGCCTTTTTTCCAAGTAAGAACAAACGTGTCGAAGGCTTCTGACGTTTAAAGACATCGATTTGAAACACCAATTTAAATTTGAAACACTTACGTCTGTAATTGCTTATAATGGTTTATTACTCTTTTATACATGAAAATTGCACTTCTTTGAGGTATTTGCTTTATTATCCTAATCGAAGATTGTGTTTTTCTTATCAGTTTAAGTATTTTCAAGATTAAATAAAATAAATTATGTTACTTAACAAAGCGAGTATGACTCCTACGGATAAGTTAGTTAAGTAAATGTAAAACGTATTAAATTAATTCTGGTTTGAATTATTGAATTCGGCTTATGAATACTAATCATTTTGTAGCTTGAATTGTTGCTCTTTGTCCCTTGGTTACCGAGACGTCGCTAATGGTAAACCCAGTACGTTGTCCCGGTGTAATCCTATGGGAAATAAATAATTATATCGCTTTTTACTCGATAAATCTGAATAAAACTGGGTATATGGAAACTTGGCTTCATCTAGTCTACTTGATTGTTGCAAAAATATCTCAATTTCACATTATCGTAGCAGCAAACTGCAAATTCATTTCCATGTTATTCTTATGGAGAAAATAGTCCGTAACAATGATTTATTCAAGCATTTGAAATTCGCTGAGTATGCAAGTCTGCTTTATATCATGAAACTTTTATAAACAGTGATTCAATAGTTACGTAACATCAACAACCTTGAACTACAAAAAGTATGAATGATGTCCTATAAAATCGTGGAATAGAACATTTTTAATTTCACTCAATCTCATTTTTGAATAATTTATAAACAATTGGTTGCCTCAGAAATAAATATATATTTTCTTGTTTTATGAATGATTTTGGGTTTTCCATAATTTTACGATAATTTTTGTATGAAATAATTTTTACTAAGAGAGTTTATAATGAGGTTCTAATCGACGCCTCTATAAAAATATTTTCAAATTTTTGGTCTCCATATGTTGTAATCTTTTCATCCGCAAGTTTCCCAGTTCAGTTTTGTCTCCGCCTTGCAAAGCGGGTAATTAGTCAGAACCTCCTCAACTTATCGACTCAGCCGCAGCCGCAGCCGCTGCCTTGATTGGTTTCTTGTAAATTAACTCAAACCCTCTTTAATTAGGCCTTGATTCGTAAGACTGTTCGGTTTCCTTTGATAAACGTTTTGCAAACGTTAAATAATGCATTTTTGATTACAAATTTAGGCTACTTAACGATTTATAAGAAGGGTTTTAAATTAGTGAAAATAAAAAAGGCAAAAAAATTGTGATTAAACCTTAGATAATATCAATAAATTACAGTAGAAATAAAAATGTAGTAAAAATGCATGAACAGACAAAATGCATAATAAAATGTATTTGTATTAGTAAAAGCATAAGTGAATGTTTCACAAACTAAAATAAAGAATTCAAAAGATGAATAATAATAATAAAAATTTCTTTAAACCTGAATTTTAAGAATTTGCCAATTATTTAGGTGTTTATACGTAAAACAAACAGGAGGTAAATTAATTTACAGACAGTTCAGTTAAATGAACAATTTGAATATACGAGAATAATTTAACAAAACTGAGAATAATTCCATAAATTGAAGCCAAAACCAATATGTTACAAGCTACAACATACGACGCTAGTAAATCATGTCAACAAACGTGGCGAAGAAAAAGAATTTCAACACAATTATTTCAATTATAGAAAATAAACACAAGCTTTTTAACTAAAGGTGATTCAACGTAAACTTATTATTTTGTTGTTAATATGTAGCTGCGAAAATAGATAGATATAAATGAGCGTGAACCAAACACATTTGCTGGTGAAATGAAACATACACGTTTTCAGCCTTTAGTAATTCATGATCCAGCAGGAAAATGATTCCTCCTGTTTCAAATCGGGTTCATACGCGCTCTTTATATTAGAAAGATAAACACGGGTTTCCCATGTGTAAACAAACTCAGTTTATTAAAAGGAATAAATATAAAAGATGAAATGCTTCTTCGCAGATTAAACATTTTTCCAAGAGGAAAACCATCAGGCTGAATTTGAATCTGAACTCGTTGAGATAGAAACTTGCATGATTGATTACTTTCAATCTGAAAGGTTTTGAGCCCCCTTTTTAGTTACAAAATGTGAGCTGTAATTTTTTAGGCCTTTCTAGGCTTGATTGTCATCGGCTTAATGACAAATTATTGCTCATGTTAGGTTTAAACATATTTACGTACACAAACACTTGCTATTTACAAATATGTGTTCAAATAAAAATTCAGCCCTACACATTTCTTATGGACATTCCGTTGTATGTTATTTTGGGTTATTTATCTTATGTCTTCAGTTTCAAATAAGATATGCTGCATGTTTTTGTCTCAAAGTACTCAGTGATTTAACAGCTTTTATGTGAGGTATTGGTCATTAAAATTGGACAAGTGTTGGATGAGCTATAAGTTAGGTTAAGTTAACATCATTTTTTGTAATTTTAAATTTTCAGTCAATCACGAATAGTTAATTTTGTATTTGTAACCTGGTGAAGTTACTATTATTTGTTGATAATATTTTTAACTAACTCAAATACGTCAGTAATGTCAAATTGTCTTCTTCTTGCCTAAACCTCATAGTTTTGAAGAATCTGCAATTAGCTGACAGTATTACAGTGTCATGGTAATAATATTAAAAAACAACACTTGCTAACTTTTTATTCAAACCTGAGTGTTATAATAAACGATTGTACACTCGCTATCAATTCTTGGATTTATTCTTATTTTTTGTTCCGATTTGTATTTAGGATTTTTTTGTTGCACCGATTGACCGTTGGCTGAAGTAAGGGCTCTGACAACACAGCATTTTCTCAATCTCTTCAGTCAATGTATTTGATGATGCTTGTTTAACAAAAGGTTTAATATTGTTCACGAATATATCAAAAACTGGATAAAGTAATGAAAGATTTTCCCCGGTTCCTGGAATCAATAATATATAATTATTGGCAATAGTTGGGTTTGAGACAACTGATCCTCGAAGATCACAAGCGGTGGTATTTTAAACTGTAATGACCAGTTGTCAAAATCTCAAACTTATCGGTTTCCAATCTCCCGGAGCTCCTGCGGCCGCCTGGCGCCTCCACGGTGTACCTCTCGAAGGCCACCTCTGCAGCGGCGCCGAAAGTCATTTCGAGGTCTATGCGACCGTCATCAGCGATCTCAGCTTTTGGTTCACCGACGACAGATGGAAAGTCAGCCTACAAAACGGAATTTTTAGGCTGGACACTGAACCGAAAAGTTCCGTTTTGTAGGCTGACTTTCCATCCTAAGCGAAGATCCTTGTGGACATCATCCATCGGCTTCGGGTCCGTGGCGGTCAAAGAAATATTTCGTAACCATCCGTCAAACCGGGCAATATTGGGCAATATTCCGGGCAATATTCATTTCCACTTTTGTACAGTTGGTCTCGTTGGTCGGTTGCTTCACGCCTCATGATAACACGAGATCCAGTTATAATTCTGGAAATGGTCGGCGCCAGAAGACCTATAAGAAATTAAACTTTAGGTATGAATGTATAAGACACAGTACAAAGTGAACTGAGATAGAATTGTTTTAGTTATATATATAGGTACGTTAACTTTACGGTCCGATAAAAATAATTCAGTTACACGATACGCGATCAGTTAAAACTGTTAATGGAACGTTAATCGTATAGAATTAAGGTAAGCGTAAAGTTAATTTAAATAAGACAAGATAAGAATAATAATGATTCATATCCTCCAACAAAGGTAAAATTTGGTTTACTTCGCATATATTTCAACAATAAAGTAAATGTAAAAATAACAATGTCAAAATGTCCATTTATTCAAGTTCCGTTACAATTTAATATTATATAATGCTAAGTTAGACTAACGAAACATATTTTTGCTATTTTTTTATTCATGTAAATTATGTCTAAAATGCATTTACTTATTTTATTAGTAACCAGGTGGAATTCTAATTATTTCCAACATTTATACACATGCATACGATTAATTTTATCCTTAGACCTAGTAACTAACTAGTCCATATTTAGGGCAAACAACCGTCAACGCCTTTCTTAACTGTTTCATATTACTTTAAATGTATATCATTGAATAAGTGATGACGTTAAGATTTCTTAAAGCAAGCAATATTTGACAATATTACGAAAAAAACTTTCGGTCCTCTGTTTTATTTAGAAGAATTTACGTTAGATAGGCCTATTCGGTGAAAAAAGAAGTAGATTCGAATAATTATTTTAGTCTAGCAAAAAACATATGACAAGAGCAGAGGCAAAAACCTACATAAAGTTAAACTTAATTATTAATAAGATTGGGTTGTGAACTATTTCAACCTATTTTCGTGAACAACCTATTTGAGTGATCAACTTGGAAAAAACTCAAATCTATGTTCATAAAAGCTTTAGTAACAAAGAAAAAGAAAACTCAAATGTTTTCCAATGATATGATAGGCCTAAATATAGAAGTGTTGACTTTATTGCTTAAGAGACAGTAAGTTTCCTTTCTAATTTGCCAGCCCTATTTATTAATAACAGTGTAAAATTAATTTACAATCAATTTTCAATTTAAATAAAATTAAACTACAATTTACAATGAAAAACATTCAAAAATCTGAATAAAGGGTTAAAATAATACCTTATCGAAAAGAATATACAATATTAAATAATATATACTTTTGAAATTATACTTGATACAAAGTTGTGGTTGAATCTACTTAGCTTCATTGGCGGCTGAAGGTGTAGCGGGGGGCGGTAGCTTAGAGGGGGGTGGTAGCTGCGTCGCTTCGCTCGTGGTCATGTGTGTGTCAGAAAATGTGAACTTCTTAAACTTTTGACATAATCATCGAGGAATGGCGCAGGAGGGTCAGGCATGGAGATCGACGACGCAAGGAGAACTATAAGAAATACAACTTTTAGAATCATGTCGTATATAAGACAGAGCATGCTGAGAACTGAGATAGAATTACATTAATTATTTATACAAGTATGTTTATTATAGGTTCTGATAAAAATAATTAAATAAAATACGATAAAATGCGATTAAATAAAACTTTTAATGGAACGTTAATTGTGTAGATTTTAAGGCGTGCGTCAAGTTCATTTAAATGAGACAAGATAAGAATAATAATGACATTAACCAAATAAAAAATGTTATATTTGGTACTCTTCGCATTCCACATATTTTAAAAATAAAATAAATTTAAAAATAACAATCAAAATGTCCAGTTATTCAAGTGTCAATACAATTTATTGTTAAACAATGCTAAGTTATGCTAACTAAACATATTTTCGGTATTTTATTTGTCTATATTATGTCTAAATTTTACTTACTGCTTTTATTGAGCTCTAAAAAACTGTTTTATATGTGTTTTAAAATGTTTATTTTGAAAGAAAGCTATCTCACTTCAAATCTCTGTTGATATTTTGTCAATTTATCTATGAAGTTAAAAAAAAACCCAAACCCTTTAAGTTCATGAAATTTTTTTATCGTAAAACGTTTTTTATCCATTGGTTTGAATTTCCTATTCGAATATCATAGTTTACGTCAAATGGAATAGTTATCCTAGTATAACTAATACAATACTAGATTCGCTGCAAAACAAAACTATTGCAATATTTTGCTGTCGCTTGGCGACCTTTACTGTCTTTGGATTAGTGAAAAAATAACCCATACGATGAAATATTTTAATTAAATTATAATTACAGCATCATATTTTTTAACACGGCCATCAGCTGATGAAAATTCTATATAGTAAAAAATACTGCTCTTACATAGCTTATTCCAAATTAGTATTCAACCCCAATATCACGCAAACTAACCTTTAATAAGAAAATAACTAAACAATTAACAAAAATCTATAAGTGAATATATAGCTTTATTTTAAGTACTAGTAGTTGTCCGTGGCTTCGCTCACGATAGATAGCTTGAAACAGCTGATCTTGCCACTGCTCTTTGAACTGTCCAATTAGAACCCACAGCTAACATTTCTGTGTTTGAATGTTATATCCTTATATCCTTATCATGTAAAATTGTAAGCTATCAAATGCATAGTCAATAAAATCCAAGAAACGATGCACAAAAAACGAAACAATAAAAAGGACTGTGTACATACGATATAGACAGATTATTTCGATACAATATTTTAATATTATCGACATGATTGAATTTCTATTTACAAACAATAAATGTTATTTATACAACACAATATTTTTCCAAAAAGTTTCATTATAGATTCTATTCGGTTTTTTTGTATTACAAATCAGTAAATCGTAGTGATTTTTTTTATAACAAGTCCGTGAAACTTAGAACACAAATCATTGGCTGCAGAAGACGTAAACAGAGAGTTCAGCCCCTTGGGTCTTTGTCCACAACTTCTTTTAATACTTTACCCGCATGTTCATGTTATCAATATTTACCCCGTTCCCTCTCTTCCTCCGTTATCTCATATTGGTTGTTGTATCGTTATACGTACGATATCTTTCTAGGGATACATTTTCAATTACGTTCGAAATTTTGAAATTAAGAAACAGAAAGTAAGCTAGAAATATTGTTATTGGCTGTGATTGGTTTTGTAATAAGAGTGCAAAATTACAGTATATACAAAATAATTAAAAGTCATATGCATGTGAGGCAAATTTTGGATTGAACTAAATTCAAACCTTTCCTGTATTGAATATTAACTAAAAAAGACAAATCATATCCTGACTTACCTAAATATTCACATATACCCAACATTTTATTGTCAGATAGCACACAGAGTTTTGCATTACTAGAAAAAATACAATATGCTGATAAAAGGAATGACCATACTGTTTAAGAGCGATTAATTTGTGGGTACCAAGCTTCAATAGGTAATAGAATACAAAAATTGAATGAAGGTAAAACTATTTTTTTAACATACATCACTTGTTTTACTACTTTATAAATATTATATAGTTGTTGGTGACCCTGGTTTCAAGAACGAATATCATAAATTACCTTGTGTTTGTTGAGGCATTGTTCTTGAATTGTTGTTGTGTCCCCAATACGTGATAGTGTATAAAACAAGATTATAGTCTAGAAAGAATTAATATATGGTGTATGGGGACTATTTTTTTAAATCGAGGAAAGGGAGGAAGATCAATATTGGAACAAATGTGGATAATGTATTAAAAGAAGTCGTCCCCAGTTTCTTCCCTAGAGATTTGGGGACTCCCTCCACGTGCAATGTGATGAATGAACGATGGAATGAACACACACAATCACGATCTTTTCTAAACATTCATTGATTGAAGTATCCAACCACAAAAGTGTTTACTCCTGTACTTTAGTTGAAATAAACCATGATTTAACTGTTAACTGTAAAATTAAAGTTATCTATACTATGAGGTTACTATTCACTTTGTGGAAAAAAGTGGTATTATTGATTATGGTGGTTTGGTGTGGTGCTTCACAACTAGAAATATAAACATACGTCAATAAATACGCGTGCTAAATTATCATCCTCACTAATATCATGGGATCTGACTATGTAGTCATGTAGAAGAACGTTTATGTAGAAATCTTTTTATTTAGGTAGTTTTATAAATAGTTTAAGAGCATTCATGTAAAATGTAGAGGTACAATTTTAATTATAACTTTCTTTTTAAATTAAAATTGATAAATTGTATTTTCTGGTTTCAAAGACCTCAAAGCAAGTTATCGAATTTTCAACTAAGGACTTACCACCATAAGTCCAATCGTTACAGCTTCTATCCTATTGAGGAAAATATACTAAAAAAGAAAAGGACTTCAATTTTACCAGGTTGCTAAGTTTAAAGAAGTATGATTTAAGTAACCATTAATTTTATTGATATGCTTAGATTGTTATCAATTACTTTCAGTTGTTATTTTTTCATAATATTTAATCTATTTCTATTTTACATTGCAATTTTTACTATTAATTATTTATTAATCATTTATTTATATACTTTCGGTGAAGTCACCGAACGTCACCGAACGTTGTTCGGTGACGTTATATACGTTTATTTTATAAACATTTATTATAAACGTCTTTCTGCAATCAAATATTTTTCGCTGATCTATTACTCTTTTCTACAGACTTTTTCGGTTATTGTTTTTCTACAATATTTCTCATAAAGAAACTCTCCATCTCGATATGTTTAAGTCCCTGCTACCCTTGTGTAAAAATACAAGTTTCCAATGGACCTAATAATAAAACATTTAGATGAAAATATAAAAACAACTGACTAAATCCGGTCGAATCTAACTATCCATTTGATAAAATCCCCAAAACTATAGCATAAAATTATTGATGTAAAGCTTTTACCATTCGAAATTTTTAAATGTAAATAAAAACAAATACGTTGCAATAGCATTTTAGGTTTTACCTTGTTTACGATTACGGAATGATTCTATAGAAATCAACATACACGAGGAAAACTCGTCCATCCATTAAGCCCTCTGTTATTTTAGCATTTAGGAAATTGTTTATTCCTAAATTTATAGAACCTCTCGATTAAACACCAACAAGGGAATTCAAAGCTTGTTTTGACCCTCATTCAATAATTTAAAGCGGCTCTTCAAAACAAAGTTGCGTAAGCATGGATGATTTTCACTCGGCTACTGGTTTAATTTATGTGAATAACGTTCCATCTTTCATATTTGCTTTGGTAAATGCAGAATGTTTAATGTTTTACTCGTTGAAAGGTTGAGTAGAACTGGCTGATTGTTTCATATTTCAATTAGTCACGATTTCCGTGCTAAGCGTATTATGTTCATGTGCGGTGCAAATACATGAATAACTCACTTTTAGTTGTACTTTATTCTTCACTAATGGGCGGAGAATGATTTGCAAATTTTATATTGATCAATTTCAGTTCAATAATTAAATTATGAAGAAAAAGTATTCTGGTGAGAAATAGCTATTTGTGTATTACGGCGCAAAAATAATTGTGTACTATAAGTAGAAAAATTCAATTTTATTATAATGCCAGTGATCGATCAAATCATCATCGCTTAAATATGCGCTAAGTATTGTTTAACCGAGGAATTTTATATGTATAATAACGTTGATTTCATTGGTCAAGATTTATGGAACAAAGAAACTATTTAGGAGACATTTAACGTTATACAACAGTTTACTCACCCTAAGTCCGTCAAGATTCACTCTTGTATAATACTAAACTACTCGAGTTTCGGCTTTTAAAAAACCATTTTAAAGCTACATCAAACGGTTTTCCTCATTAAGATTGTCATCATTAGACTAAAATCCACTAAAAATTTAAAAAAATCAATACAAATTTCATGAAATATATGAAAAATGAAAATGTTTGTGGATTTTAATCGAATGGCGACCATCTTATTGAAAAAAACATGTTTTCATGTTAAGCTTGAAAATGTTTTTTAAAAGCCGAAACTCCAGTGTAACAATGTTGTGAACGATTATTTTATTAATCTAACATTTTAATTACCGACTTCGCACTAAATATACGAGTTAGGAAATATTACACTAACTGTCTTGTAAAGTTAATGAATGAGTATATTTTCACTAATACAACCACGATTATCAAAACAGAAAACTGGAAGGAACAAGATTTATTTAATCCCTAACATCGATCTACAAGCATCCTCAAGTTCAACGAAGGCTTCAGGCCTATCGAGTTCCGAAATGCATTAATAGTTAACTACAAACTTCTCATCACGTATCAATATCACTTCGAGGTCAGTCCAGCAGAGTAACTTTGACTTTCCTCCTTCTTCGTGAAACCCTCTAAGGCTTCTTACCGGTGAAAGATCGAAATGGACGAATGGTTTCCACCTTCATCGACTTATTTGAAATATGAAACGAATTTGAGATTTTTTTAAGTAAATACAATGATTTATTTCGCTTTCATGCAAAAAAGAACAGAATGAAGTATTCTACAATGGCCAAAGGAAAATTGTAAGAGTGTTAATAAATTTTTATTGAATTATGATCCGTGAGAGGGAAACATTAGGTAACGGAAAAACTTACGTTTTATCTTAAATAAAACTACCATAATTCACCAATTTTTATGAGATACATACCTAATAAATCCTAGTATTGATTTAATAATAAATTAAAATTTTCAAAGCAGAATCTGAGATTTTATTACAAATTTTATTGTCTTTAATTTGTTTTAGTCCTCATCCAAATTAATGAATCAATTTCGAAGTCACTGTACAGTTACGATATTAAAATACTTAAGTAGTTGACCCAAAATATCATCGCTACTTAAGTTTTTTTTTACACTGGGAGGCTTAAGAGGTTTTATTCAATAAAGGATTTCCTCTTAGATATACGCTTGAACATGAATAATTAATCAACCTGATTAACCATAGGTTAAACATAGATTCATATAAGGAGTACACACCATTCGTTATAAAAGCAGTAACTGTTTTATAACCTCTGTATCACAAAGTTCAATAATAATCTTAAAGCCTTAACAATTCTTCTCTTTCTTTTTTTAAAACTCGTATGCCTCTATGGCAGTTTTATCAGTACTTACTCCCACCATTCCTCATGTTGAACCTACCTTTACCTTTTACCCAATTCTTTATTTTATTTTAATATGTAAAAAGACTACTATCTAGTGTTTTGTGAAAAAGCGTTATCTAGGTGATGTTTGTTGGTTAAATTTTCTCTTGTAAGACTGATTACTTTGTTTGTTGCAGCTATAGCTAAACTAAATTTCAGCTTTTCGAAACAGTTTATTTTTTACGTAATTTAAAACGTTCATATTACAGTCTACCATCTTACAGCAATAATTGTTTCCATAGTCTTTTAAATATCTCTCATTTAACACACAGGCTGTAGGTAAAAAATATTGGCATGATTTAAAATTATAAAATAAAATAACCTGCCCTACCCTTTACAATACATGTAATTCACGATGTCGACTCGAGCTCTAGAGCATTCTAGCGGGGGATTCGTGAACTACATTTCAATCTCAATCTAGCAGTACCTTCTTTAATCTTCCTTACCGTCTAGTCCATAACTCGTAATTTTTTCCGACTAACATACAAGCAGTTATACATCGTGTATTAACCTTCAACGAATATTTTCTGTTTGTCTCTCTATATTTAAAATGTTTTACATATGTTTCATTTACTAGATATATTGCTTACAAATGATTACATTACACTCTCTCTCTCTCTCTCTCTCTATATATATATATATATATATATATATATATATATGCTCGATAAAGTAATTACTAAGATTAATTATATAGAAACCTTCCCACAATTTCATTAGTCTAAAATTTTCTGCTCAGTCCTATTTACTTTCTATCCTCTTTCGATTAGACTTCGGAAAATGAAAGTCTAAGCTTTGACTTAACCTTAATCTGAAGTCTATAATTTCACGGAACTGTCTCTAACGTGTTCAAAACAGTAGCGATGCAATTATCGAGTTAAGAAAACCTACTCTTTTTACTACTTTTTTTGAGAATCGGTCAAATTAACTTTTAAATTTTTTATTTAATTTTACTCGGTTCCCGCGATTCATAGCAGTTCAATAATTCATTCCTCCATTTACTGAATTTCAAAACCAGATTAGTGGTTAATACCTCACTAAAATAATATAATAACAATTTTGTAAAATTATAATTCTGTATTAAAACAGTGTTACGATTATTGCATTAATATATTCTTAAAAATCGCTAAAGAATTAGGAGGAACGGTAATAGGAAATCAGATGATTTAAAAGAGTCGACTCTGGAGGAAAAGAATCAAATAATCAAGTCTAGTACAAGAATCGATTCTTAAGAGGGTTCCCTACCTACGGCAGTTTTCGTTTTTCTACGACACTAGCGGCGACTTTTGGAACTGCGGCTTCATAAGAGCCCATGTTAAATTTGTGCACTTTTCGCTGCGCAAGCCGTTGCAGGGGTAAACGCGGTGTCATTTAGCGTCTCCAATTCTTAAAATAAAAGTTATTCGGAAATAGCATTGTAAGGATAACGAGTTGCAGAGTGTTAATTGCTTCTCCAAAATCGTTTATGCTCTCTCATTAAAAAGATACATTGCGTTAAAGTTGGTCAACTTCAACTGAATGTATCATCAGAATACGTTAATATGAACGATTTTGGATTAGCAATTAACATTCTACAACTCTTTGTCTTTGAAATGCTATATTTAATAAAATTTTATTTTGAGAACTGTAGGCGCTAAATGACACCGTGTTTCTGGCATATTTTGGGGAGGTAGGGAACCCTCTTAAAGAAAAGAATCGAATAATAATCAAGTCTAACACAAGAATAAATTCTTTTGGACTTGATCGCTATGCTGTTAGTGTTGAGCTGATAACATAAATCCAAGATTTCGACCTCGACCTGCCAAAGGGCGCTCCACTTTCTGGTACTTATTTTTCAAATTTCAACATACATATGTTACAATATGCATTCTTGAAAAATTTATTAAATTAGAAATTTGAAGAAGACTGAATTCCCTATAATTCGTGTGCTTTGATTATCATGGTCCTTCAAAGATAAACATAATGATTCCATTTGATTAATACGGAATATTTTGAAGTTTTCGGAGGCCACTAGGGCGGAGCCCTTTACAGTTAGGACAAAATGGATAGCTTATAAATATTTTCCATGCAAATTTACATGAGTATGTATACTAAGTTTAAAGGCAAACGGTCAAACATGTTTCGAGCTAATTAACGTCAACCAAATTCAATCTTCCTATACAAATACATGCAAACGTGTAGAAAGCTGTTTATGTTTTAACTTAATTGGTTCGAAAACAGTTTAGCCGTTCAGCATTAAACGTGGTATACGAATGTAAATGTATGGAAAACCGTTTTAAGGTATCCATTTCATCTTGGCTCTGCCCCAGTGGCCTCCGAAATTTTCAAAATTTCCCATTTTAATCAAACAGACCTGTTAGTCAAATGGAATAATTTGGTTTATCTTTAAAAGACCGGATCCATCGAAGCTACAGAGCTACAAAAGCTCTCAGATTGTAGGGAATTCAATCCTTTGTTGGTTTTTGATGTTTATGTTGAAATTTGAAAAAAATACTAGAAAGTGGCGTGCACTGTGACAACCCTCGAAGCTAGAGGTCAAATACTTGGATTTTATGTTATTATCTCAACAGTCTGTCAACATATCGAAAAATCACAACTTTTGTAGAGCAGCCCAATATTTTCGTACGTGTTTGCAGGATTACATCGTAGCGTAATGTCCAAGACAGTACTCCAGTGTAATCCAGTGGCTAGATTACTACACTGTACAAGACAGTTCCCGCCGAATCGCGGTGTGTTTATATGGTGTTTCCCGCCAGAACCCCACCCTCGCTCACTTATCATATTGACTAGAGGGATCGTCTCCCTAGGGTCTAGCCTGTGGCGTCTTTAATACATTATACAGCACGGTCGAGGCTGGTGAAAGGAATAAAAAGAAATATCTGAGTATTTTTCTCTAGATCTGTTCAGTGGGTGCTATGTTGTTACTGTACAAAACATATATTTAATTTTTAATCAGATATAACATATTTCGTGATTTACAACAGATTATTTCAAGCAAGTGATGAAAAGATTCGTAAAAATTCAAAACAATAAAAATGTATTAAATATAGGGTGATATGTCAATCTATATAGATGATTGTGTAAGCTAAATTTTTAAATATAAACTATGGGCGTTTAGAATGTTGCAGGATGATGGGAGAAAGCTCAAATTAAAGTTTGATACCACGGACCAGGGAAAGATACTGGAATTCCTTTATCTTCTCCAACAAACGAAAATTTACGTAAAATATCTACTTTTTAAAAAGCAGTAAGGACCTGAAAACGTTTCCTTTGTTTAAATTAAAACATAATGTCGTACTGTTGCTAGGTTCAAAACCATACGCTATTACCATATATATGGTGGATCTGAAAGCCATTTTACTATAAAGGCATTATGTACTATAATATAGAAGGGTTATTTAATTAAAATTTATCCTTAATATAATTAGAAAATTTTAGCTTATTCCAGCCATTATACTAGTATAAAATACAAACAATTTCACCCACCGTTCATGTAATATAGGTACATACTTTAAAGCAGCTGTTTTAGTATTCAATGTTTTACGGAAATAAATCCTGTATTTCTTCAATGCTATTGTTAGGAAATTAATCATATCATGTTGAAAGGTCTATATAGATATTTTGGTAATATTTTGGCGTATTTCGTGTTGTATCGTCGTGTGTGTGAATATGATCTGTATGCGTTGTTTCAATTACTGTCAACCATAAAATATTATGGAAACTTCATTTTTTTGACCAGCTGAAGATGGCGTATTAACCCCAAAACATGTCCTGATTTTACAAGAAAATTATTTTGAGCTGTTTTTACGTAAGCCTACTTAATAGTATAATCTTCAATATAAATTAAGTATTTAACACAACTATTTTTATTCAGCTGCTTAGATTTAGTTTGATAAAATTTCAATAATTCGAACACGTATATTATTTTTTATGAATTCTAATTTTATTACCAAATTTGAGATAGTTATTCTAACGCTGTAATTACATCTCAGCCATTTAATCCACCCGAATCTCATCTCCTCTTACACAAAATCAGTAAACACACAATGAATTTCCATCAGGTGATCCAGCCAGTGTTGTTAATAACGTGTCCAATCAACAATCAACAGATAATCAGTGGATGCATTAGGCAAGTAGGCCGCCTAATCAATATGGCGCGGACTGTACCACATTGTAATAGCTGTCAATGTGGTACAGTCCAGTTCAGTGAGGATAACACACTCGATATTCGCCACCATAATTAATGATATTAAGAGATTATGTCTATTATTATCCATTACCGCATCTTCATTTAATACTCTCTGGGGGAATAATGACAAAAATATACTCTTCACAAAATCAAAATCAAAATTCACTGCTTAAATAACAGTTTAGTACGACAAGACATACAAAAAAAACTTCATGGTGTGATAGTCACATTCATGTTTGATTATCCCAAGTCAGTGTGGGAGACGGCAAAAATTCCTCCAGAGAATTATACGCACTGCTTTTGACGTAGGTAACGAGTTTACTTGATGACCTCAGACTTAAATGTGCTTGGAAGCCTATTAAAAACTTTAATGCCACGATAGTTAAGATACCGCATAGTTAAGATAGCATCTGGAACCACAGAACGAAAAGTAATCATGGTCTCGGGCTTAGGTCTTAAGAGACCTACGGTAACGGCTTGCACCCTATAAGGAAAATTTGCTAAAAACAAATCCCTCTCCATCGAGGATTAGCTGTGTCCAGTCTCATAGGGCGGAAGTGCAGATATACAACATCGTGGTTGTTTGCCTCCCCCTCGCCAATCTCTGGACAGTCCGCGTTAATGTACTGCTGACTAAGGGGTTCCTAAAGGTTCTGCAACTTGGCGCAAGGTCACAGAGATCTGCAACTTGGCGCAAAGCAAGTTCGAAATGACAGATTTTCCCTCTTGCCTGAAACGGCGAGTGAAGACAGCCCGATGCAGTAGTGGTGGAGACACTTTTGTGTAGTATTTCCTCAGTATGTCAATAACTTAGGTAAAGTGAAGATTACTGACTGGTGCAGGGCGTGCGTGGTCAAATGCTAGAATGGTTGGGGTCCAAGGTTTCCTAGTAATAGGTCTCGTTTTGTATCTTCATTCTTAAGAGGGTTCCCTACCTACCCCAAAACATGCCTAAAACACGTTCCGCGCGGTGTCATTTAGCGCTTACAGTTTTTAAAATAAAATTTAATTTAATATAGCATATCAAAGATAAAGAGTTTTAGAATGTTAATTGCTAGCCCAAAATCGCTCATATTAACGTATTCTAAAGGTACATTCTGTTGAAGTTGACCACCTTTAACGCCATGTATCTTTTTAATGAGTGAGCATAAACGATTTTGGAGAAGCAATAAACACTCTGCAACTCTTTACCTTTACAATGCTATATCCGAATAACTTTTATTTTAAGAACTGGAGGCGCTAAATGACACCGCGTTTACCCGTGCACCGACTTGCGCGGCGAAAAGTGCACAAATTTAACATTGGCTCTTATGGAGCCGCAGTTCAAAAGTCGCCGCTAGTGTCGCAGAAAAACGAAAACTGCTGTTGGTAGGGAACCCTCTTAATTCCTCTGTTTCGTAATGCAGTCTTGAAACGTTTATGCCAGTAAGTCCAATCTTCAGAGTTTCCATCAAAAGCATATATTCGCAAGTCGTCGAATCGTTTAGTGGACTGCGCCATATATAGTGTCTTCATCGAAAATTAAATAAAATAAGAAGACATTTTATAAGCAGACCTATTAGATAGTAACGTGAAAAAAAAGAGAAAAAAACGTGTAAAGATAAAAAACATAAATAAACAAAATATAAACAAAATACAAACACGATAGAAAAACCAATTTCTATAATATCAGCTGGTTGAGTATACTACAAAGTACATCTCCAAAAATCATGTGTATTGTACAGAATATAATAAACTATAGACTACGTAAACCCTTGCCTGGCCTAATAATAAATGTGGAATTTAGTTTTAGAGACCTAAAACTAACAGCATTTTTACACTAAAAAACTAACAATTCCCTCTCCATCGTGGATTAGCCTGCGTCCAGTCTCGGGCGGGAGTCGCAGATATACAACAGCTGTCGTGGTGTTTGCCTCTCCCTCGCCAATCTCTGAGCCGTCCGCGTTAATGTACTGCTGACTAAGGGGTTTTCTCACTTCCACTTCCGCCGTGGCTTTCCACCTTTTTGTAGTTTACTTGAGAAAATATTTAAAGGAAATTTAAGAGAAACTTATTATCGCTTTATAGAATTTCGGTACAGTTATGGAATGTCACTATTTTGTATTCCACGCAATCTTCATCCTACATGCTGTAATATTATTTCTCCGGTCAACAAGGGATGGATGATACGTTGCCTAATTTTTAAGTATTCAACTATTTTTAAATCCATAGAAGTGAAGCATAAGAAGTAAAATCAAATTATCTACTTTATCGAAAGCTTTCCAGAAGTATGTATAACATGTATCAACTTGACGTTTAGAATCTAACACCTGAGAAGCAAAGTTAACAAAATTACTGAGGTTTGAAAATATTAAGCGTGAGGGATGGATACCATGTTGTTTTTCCGAAATGTACTGCTTCATATGCGGGAAAATATTAACGATGCAAAATTATTTCAAAAATAGCTGGAGTAGAGAGTACACCAACGGGTCTGAAATTCGAAACGTCCCGCTTGTCCCCCTTCTTAAACAAAGGAATACTTCTTGTAATCTTCCATAGATCAGGAAATTGAAATAACTTTAAACAGATATTGAATATATGGCAAAGAAGATCGATTAAAAACCCAGAACAACTTTTAAAAACGCAAACAGGAATAAGATCAGGACCGAAGGATTTTTAGAAGGTAATTTTTTTACTGCATTTTTTTACCTCATGAGGTAAATTTTATAAAAAGAAAGACGTTGAAATCCCGACATAATCTCAGATTCTACAACATCAGAAAAACTAAAATCATCACCAAAATCATAAACAGAACTGAAATACCTAGCGAATGCTCCAGCCACTGACAAACCATCCTGAAATTTATCAAGCCATTTATGTATTTCAGCATTTACAAAATAAAGAAACCATCTTCGAAATTACTGTGTATACATAAAAATAAACAAACATTTCATGATATATTATATGTTTTTTTTTCACATGAAAGCAAATTACCAAAATGTCATCTCGAAAGTTTGTATAAACAAATTATTTCCCTTAGTTAATTCACTTTTAGGTATTAATGCTAATGCAATATTGTATAATAGACTATCAGGCAGCTCATTCGTTAGCAAATTCAACTTTAATCCGCTTAAAATGTTTCATAGAGTTGAATTTTTACGTACAAACTTCAAGGGGGAGCGAATAAGTACTGAAATGTAATAAAAAGAACTCTTTTGTAAAATAGTATATTTCATTACTAGTACCGAAAGTGGCACTTTCCGGTGCGCGTCCAAGTTTCATGTGTGAGGCGGAGCCGAACACAGGAATATCGAATTTCACGTGTGAGGCGAAGCCGAGCATGTGAAAGTGTGTTTCACGTACGAGGCGTAGCCGAGTACGGGAATAATTGGAGCAAGTGCCGGAAAATCACTTTCGGTACAAGTTATGAACGGTACTTTTCATCACGACGCAAAAATACACACAATGCTGAAGAAGAAACCTCAGTAAAATGCAAACTATTATATTTCTCAATTAACATTTTTTTATAATAACAAATTTACTATAATAAGCCTACATAACAACGTAAAAATTAGAAGTTCAAGGTTATGTTTATTGTGCAGTTGGTATTGGTTGAGAGATTTTAAACATGCGCTATAATAACAACACAGCAAAACTCATTTACACCTATTCCTGTTTTCGGTTTACATTGTTGAACAATAAGAACAGCTGATTTAAATTGTAAGAATAAACGGCAAAGCGACGTCAGAGGGCGTAGCGGGCAAATAGTCCAGGCGGTATCTGTTAAAAAAAAGCACATGGTTGGGTAAATCGTACAGTATCCGAGATTTTTGTGTTAATGGCTTCGAATATGATTAAAAAAGAAAATTTCACTATGCGTACAAATATAAACCTGTGCAAAATTTTTTATCGAGGAAAATATTAAAAATTAACAAAAAATCCACGTTTTTCGCCTATTTTTCGAGGATATCTCCAAAACTATTTACTTTAGACAAAAATAAATGGCACCAAACGTCTTATTATGAAATTCTACATTGAAAAAAGTTATTTTAAATTTGGTTTTTCCTACAAAAAGCGCATTTTTTATCGAAAAAATGTGAAAAAATAGTAAAAAATATTCTAAAAAATTACGTTTTTCGCGATTTTGTTGGAACACGATGACTCAACCAATGACCCTCAAACTTTTCACTGTACATGTTTGTATTGTAAAAAATAATTACACCAAGTTTCATAAAAATCAGCCCAATATCTTCAGCACAATAGTCATCTAATAATCGTACCGCCAAAATATTGAACAATTTTCACATCCATCTAAACCGCAAAGTACGATCCGCAGATACATGAAATTTGGACGAAATATATAGGAAAATTTTATCTTTCAAATAAATCTTAAAATAATAAAATCGGTTCACTAGGAGTGCCTAGGCAGGTGTTTAAATATAGTAATATTTTTGGCAATTTCTAGCAATTTAATTAATTGGCATAATTTTCTATTAAAGTATATTTTTAAAGCTCAAAATCATTTATTTCAGGCCTGAGTGGCCTTAACATCGAGTCAGACCTCCATTTGTCTAAGCTCGGCCCCCAAAAACGCAAGGGGCGCCTTTTATTAGCAGTCCTCGTACAACGCGATCGAACCGACATTTGCATGCATGAAGCTCGGCCCCCAATGGCATAACTCCCTTATGCCTTCCTTCCCTTCGCCAAGCTCGGTCCCCAAACTGAAAATTTTGCTGATGGTGAGCAGTGCACGGTCCCTCATAGGGAATTAGTACGAAATCGAGATTGAGTAATAAAAGAATAAGGGTATACAATTACAGCTTTCTGCAGATTGAGAATCAAGCTAGGGATTAAGAGGGTTCCCTACCTACGCCAAAACATGCCTAAAACACGCTCCGCGCGGTGTCATTTAGCGCATACAGTTTTCAAAATAAAATTTAATTTAACATAGCATTTCAAAGATAAAGAGTTATAGAATGTTATTTGCTAATCCAAAATCGTTCATGTTAAAGTATTTTGAAGATACATTCCGTTGAAGTTGACCAACTTTAACGCCATATGTCTTTTTAAAGAGAGAGCATAAACGATTTTGGAGAAGCAATAAACACTCTGCAACTCGGTATCTTTGCAATGCTATATCCGAATAAATTTTATTTTAAGATTTGGAGACGCTAAATCACACCGCGTTTACCCCTGCACCGGCTTGCGCGGCGAAAAGTGCACCAATTTAACATAGGCTCTTATGGAGCCTCAGTTCCAAAAGTCGCCGCTAGTGTCGCAGAAAAACGAAAATTGCCGTTGGTAGGAAACCCTCTTAATGAGAATCTATACTAATTGCCCACGAGGGACCGTGCACTGCTCACCATCAGCAAAATTTTCAGTTTGGGGACCGAGCTTGGCGAAGGGAAGGAAGGCATAAGGGAGTTATGCCATTGGGGGCCGAGCTTCATGCATGCAAATGTCGGTTCGATCGCGTTGTACGAGGACTGCTAATAAAAGGCGCCCCTTGCGTTTTTGGGGGCCGAGCTTAGACAAATAAAGGTCTGACTCGATGTTAAGGCCTCTCAGGCCTGAAATAAATGATTTTGAGCTTTAAAAATATGCTTTAATAGAAAATTGTGCCAATTAATTAAATTGCTAGAAATTGCCAAAAATATTACTATATTTAAACACCTGCCTAGGCACTCCTAGTGAATCGATTTTATTATTTTAAGATTTATTTGAAAGATAAAATTTTCCTTTATATTTCGTCCAAATTTCATGTATCTGCGGATCGTACTTTGCGGTTTAGATGGATATGAAAATTGTTCAATATTTTGGCAGTACGATTATTAGATGACTATTGTGCTGAAGATATTGGGCTGATTTTTATGAAACTTGGTGTAATTATTTTTTACAATACAAACATGTACAGTGAAAAGTTTGAGGGCCATTTGTTGAGTCATCGTGTTCCAACAAAATCGCAAAAAACGTAATTTTTTAGAACATTTTTTACTATTTTTTCACATTTTTCGATAAAAAATGCGCTTTTCGTAGGAAAAACCAAATTTAAAATAACTTTTTTCAAAGTAGAATTTCATAATAAAACGTTTGGTGCCATTTATTTTTGTTTTAAGTAAATAGTTTTGGAGATATCCTCGAAAAATAGGCGGAAAACGTGGATTTTTTTGTTTAATTTTTAATATTTTCCTCGATAAAAAATTTTGCACAGGTTATATCTGTACGCATAGTGAAATTTTCTTTTTTAATCATATTCCGAAGCCATTAACACAAAAATCTCGGATACTGTACGATTTACCCAAGTCAAAACATATACCGCCTGGTCTAAAATGGAAAACTAATTGAGAGCAAGGGAAAACAAATTTAGAGCAAGGGAAAATCAACTGATCGTTTTTCCCTTGCTCTAAATTAGAGCTAGGGAAACGATCGTTTTCGTTGCTACCAGCTGACATCGAAAGTAGCTACTTTCGGTACGGAGTGATGAAAAAGGTATTGTTAGGAATTTGTTGAAATGCATAAAGCAAATAATAACTTATTCAGATTCCAAATAAGAACATAAAATAATGAATTTGAAATATCTTTCTATTTACTATTTGAGGCACTTATTCAACGTGTACATCAATGAAAAAATATAATTAAAATATGGTTTAAATGACAATAGTCAACCCATTATTTGAGACCGTGGATCTCCCTTATCGTTGACATCTTTGTTATCATCATGAACCAACCACACTGTAATGCAATGAATTTGAAATAAAAATTTCTCGTTATTATTTGCTAATCTCTAAACAAAACCTCTTCACAATCCTAAACCCCTAATATATCCGGTGAATTGTGTGCAGATTGCTGTAAATGCAGTAATTGTTGCATTTGCATTAATGCAACGCAACGCAAGCGCTAGTTTGAAGGGTCGTTGAAAGTTTTCCCCATGCAAGGAATCGTTTTAATTGCATTCCATTTCCATGCAATCTAGTCAAGAGGGCTTTCGTATATTGCACGCGTATGGACACAGACTTCACTAATTGAATTGAAATACGATGTTTTATAACGCGAAGTTACACGAGTGTTTGTTTGTAGTTTCAAACGTTCCGGCCTGTGAATCGATGTTTTTATTTCGAAAAATTAAACTGAATTTTTTCTGTAAAAGTAATAAAAAAATTCTTATCTCTATTTATGTACTTTAAAGAATTATTGTGTAAATTTTAAGTTATATTTATTTCAAGAATAGAAATAACTAACCAAATTTTTTGCGGGAAAATATTAGGGTTTCTGAACAACAAGGTCTTGTTCTTCTTTTGATCATTCTTGTTTTTCTTAGCTAGTGATTTCAAGAATAATATGTTTAACTTTATTTATAAAAATAATTTACTGTAACGTAGAACACAACGATGGCATTCAAAACTTATCTTACTTTTGCAACAAAATCATCATTACAGCTAACAATTATTCATTTATCACTGAAAATGTATTCTAACAACTATTAAAAACGTATTATCTACCATAGAGAATACATTTTCATCGACTTTTAGATCCAGCTGAAGATAACAACAGAAATTTAATCTGGATAAGGGGGTAGTCCCGACCAAATTGAATGCTAATATTTGGTTATATAACACTTCTGATAGAGGGGTCCACCTGAAAATGTATAAACATGATTTCTTAATGATATTATCGTGAGATTTAGTTTGTAATTAACAAATAAATGGCGTTTTCAAACACTGCAAATTAGGTTCACAAGATGAATCGAATAACTAAAAATAAATACTACAATAATAATTAATTACAACTAGTAGTTTGCCAAAAAATTAAAAAGAAATTAGTACATTTTTTTAGTTTTCCTCTCGATCTTTGTTTGTATTAAAAATTTCAAGACCAGAATATTTAGTTGATTAAATAAAATCTTCGAGTTTCACTTATCAAAAGCAAAAATGGTCCTCCAGAAGAATCACGAAAACTTCGATTGATTCAAACAGTTAATAGTTGTCAGTCTAGGTTGTCTACTTCTGAAGGATGTTAGTTACATTTTTAAGGGGGCGGTCCACCTCAAGCTCCGAGCGCTAAAACAGGGTTTTGTATCTTATTCATTGATCGCTGGATTTTCATATGATTTCCAATATTTTGGTGTCATTTTAAAAAGGATATGTTTTTGTAGGTCGCTATAATTTTAGAATTTTTGATTTTATCCCCGTTTATTTACAGGAATTGTGTAAATCTTTCAAAAAAAGGTAGTTTTTTGTTAGATTTTTAAGTCTCACAAATATCGACAGGAACGCTTTATAGAAAAATAAAAATTTTAGAGACCTATAAAATATTCTGAATAACGTGAACCCACTCTCATTTTTATTAAATCTTAAAAAATAAAGCTTTTGTCGTGCAGATGCGAAACGTCTGCAAGCGTACTTCAGCGCGCTTCAGCCCTATCTTTACAATGTTCTTTCGCTCTGTGACGCGGATTTTTCTGACCGCCCCCTTAAACTAAAATGCATTGTTAATAGCATAATAATTGTTTGTTGTAACTATTAAGTCTTTCAAAATTAAATATTTTACATAACTACAAACAATAAACTAATCATCACTTCTTGTAGCAAAGCTATTCATTTTGATAATCAATCATTTAAGTCTCAATTAGGCAAGCCTGTCATGACAACATTACAAAGGACGTCAATATTGAGATATTCAAGGGGCTGGCAATTCAACACAACTGTATTGATAAATTGATAAATAAATATGGTAATGATTTTTTGTAGTTTAATTGATAGAGAAACTGAATGAAAACTTGGCTAAAGATTGTTAAAGAGAAAAATATTTTATTTGTTAAAGGAAATGTCTTCAAGCGTAATATGTTCTTTCATTTGTTGTTTTCTGTTTAAAAATTCTTTGGCTGAGTTAGCAAACAATTCCATTTCAGTTTTTACAATTGATTATACCTACCGTATAATCTAATTAATATAATAAATTGTTCATGTAAGTGAAATAATATATGAAATCCTTTGTTACATTTAAATTCATGCAAGGGCACATTTTTACTTAAAATAAATATGTTAATATTAAATAGATCTAAAATTGGTTATCATGAAGTCAGGGTTATCCATACAATTACATAAGCGAAATTTTTGCAAAGGAATTGTGGGCGTTTGGCACGTTGTAGGATGATGGGCGGGAGCTTAAATTGAAGGTTTGGACTTGGGAAAAATACTGTAACGTCTTTGAAGCTATTATAAAATGTGGAATAACGTAAAATATTTGCCGTTAAAAACATTGGGATCAAAAACAACTGCTTTGTTTATACAAAAACTCGTGGTGCTATTGCTTAATTCGGAACCGTGTGCTATATATTAATATACGGTTAAAATAAAAGTCAATCTACTATTAAGGTATTTTGTACTATAAAAAGTTTTAATTTGAATCTTCTCCTATTATGAGCCACTGTTGGTAAATAATCTGCTAACATCCTATTCTCATTTCAAACTTTTAATAAGAATAATACAAAAGTTTAAATGAATTTTTACATCTACTCAGATGTTGCTTTATTTTTAACGCAACATCTGAGTTGCGTTAAAAATCTGAGTTGCGCGTTTTGATACCTTTGGACAAATTTTCCTACTCGAAATGAAAATCAATGTACTTTAAAATAGCGCAGTAGTAAATACTGTATCACGTACGAATTCTCTGTACACTACGCCGTTATTCACATTTCAGTATTTACATAAGCCTACCCGGATAATCAGGAGGTCAGCGGTGTGTTTAGTGACACGGATGATTTGGACGTCTGTTTCCTGGATCCAGGATCAAAGGTGGACACGTGCTGCCCCAATTAGCATAGGTTGTCCTAATTTTACATTCCACAAAACAAAGGCCTGTTTGTGCCACTAGTTAGTTCATCCACGTGCAGATGTATTTAGAGTCATACATAGCATATTTAAAGTCATACGATTTCGCCGTCAAAGTTTTTATAACAAACAAAGATCGAGAGGAAAAATGTTGGAAATTTTACTAATTTCTTTTGATTTTTTGGCATATTATTAGTTGTAATTATTATTGTAGTATTCAATGTTAGTTATTCGATTTCGATTTATCTTGTGGACCTTATTTGCAGCGTTTGAAAACGTCATTTCTTTGTAATTTAATAACATTAAGAAAACTTGTTTGTATGTACGTTTTCAGGTGGACCCCTCTATCAGAAGATAACCAAATATTAGCATTCAATTCGGGCGGGACTTCCTCTAATCCAGATTAAGTTTCTGTTGTTATCTTCAGCTGGATCTACAAGTTGATAAAATGTATTCTCTATGGTATATAATATGTTTTAATAGTTGTTAGAATACATTTTCATTTTAAAATAAATGAATAATTGTTAGCGGTGATTAGAATTTCGTTGTTTTAAATACTGTAGCTGTGTTATCTAATTTACAGTAAATTATTTTTCTGAATAATGTAAAACATATAATTCTTGAAATCACTAGCTAAGAAAAACATTTTTCATCTTACATATTTAAAAAAATTAACAGTAATGATTCAGACTTTCCGTGATTTAATATTCTATTCAATAAGATTATATAATTTGAAAATGTAAACTGAATTCCGTCGTTTGATTAGTTTGAGAAGCTGCATTTTAATTTAAGAAAAAAAATAAACAAATCAATATTTTTAATAATACGAAGTCGGTAAAAACTTAATATTTGTTAGTTTTTTAAAACCTAATTTATGATCGTTTCAATGAAATATTATTAGTAGCATTAGCCATGAAAACAGGAGACCTTTAATCGAAATAATAAATATGTACCACTTTTGTGGCAGTATTATCTATAGTCAACGGTGATAGCCAGGATTTGACAGATGACGTAGTTACAATATACTTCTATCAACTAGTATTTATGGTTTGAATAGGGGTTATTTAGGCGTTTTTGTATTCAGAGAGCAAACAATAGTTAAAGAACTCTTAAAACTTAAATTAATAGCTTAAAATAATTTTTAGCAGCACCATCTTTCGTTGATATTATCAAACTACTGTACGTCCAGTTAAAATCCTGGCTAACACAACGATTCTGGCTAAGCCATAATAATGGGAGACCTCCTGTATATTACATCGATGTTATTGGTATATAATCATCAA
The DNA here is from genome assembly GCA_035578135.1 of Flexamia atlantica. NCBI lineage: Eukaryota > Metazoa > Arthropoda > Insecta > Hemiptera > Cicadellidae > Flexamia > Flexamia atlantica. Next base: position 3,252,622 of record JAQJVK010000015.1, on the reverse strand, counting down.
ACATTTAATTTCATAAGACGATTCTTTGCATCAAAATTGTCGGCGTCTGGCAAGTCGTAGAAAGATGGGAGAGGGCTCAAATTAAAGGTCTCTATTCCGTGATGGCGGGAAAAATAATGAAATTGCTTGAAATTCATCAGAAAACGCGAAATACCGTAAAATATCTGGCATTTAAAATGCATTGGGATCTTAAAACGTCTGCTTTGTTTTCATAAAACATGTGATGCTGATACTTGATTGAAAACCATGTGGTAGGCTAGATATTAATACATGGTAGATTCAGTTTGCTACGAAGGTATTTTGTACTACAATAAAAGGATTGGTAGTATTTCTCCCTCATTAGGGGCTTTTAGCCCCATCAAACCACTTAATCATAACATATCCCTTGCATAAATTACTACGTCCCTCAATTCTTCAAACCCAACCTATTTTATTGTTTTGTTGTTATTTTATTGTTTTTATTGTTGCTATATTCTAGCAACAAACATTTGCTATTGCTACCAGTGTTGCCACGACATTCCCCTGAAGTAACCAATAAAAATGCATTAAACGTCGGTTTGCTGTAATCAGCTGATCGTTTTGATTGTTTACCTCAGTTATTACCGTTTCCTAGTGCACGGTAAATTTACTATGCACTGCGCGGTAAATTTATCGTGCAGTTATCGGTACAGATTTTTCTCTGTAGTATGATGTAAATATTGTTATTGAAATTAAAAGTTTAATCAAATATACTGGACGTTTAATACTAACCATAATTAATTGAAAATAACAGGTACTTTGTAAATTTTATGATTAACAACAAAAGGCCTTAAAAGCATAAGTTGAACTAATTATTTTAATAGTCTGTGATATTTATAAATTTAATGTTTGTAATAAGAAAAGTGGTTTTTGTTTATTGATATGGACTAGAGATAACCTTCTTATTGATTTTGCCTACTGGTCAAAATTCAACTAGTAAACATTTGGGCTTAGTTTTTACCTTTTGCTCCAGTAAGAAATGTGACTGCATTTGTTTACATTTAGTTGTTAATTCCTCAATCAACATGGCAACTCATAAAGCAATATTAAAAATGTTTAATTTTTAAAGTTTCAATTCATTTTTCTACAATTCTTAAAAACCATATTAAATTATAAAGGGATTGTGTACATCTACAAGAAAGTGTTTTGTAACGTCGTGCTTAGATTATTCCAACGTTGAAAACAGGTTTTGGAAAAGGTATCACAAAATCATTATTGCCTATTAATAAATAGGTACATTATTTATCAACATGAAATTTCAACTTTATAATTGTCTTACAAATTGACTCATAAAATTTAAATTTTGTGAGCATTTACTTCTGGCACGTGTATGTAAGAGCTAATTTAAAAGTAAACAAACAAACCTAAATGAACTCCAAAGGGCATTGGCCCAGGAAGTAGGCGCAGGTGTGGAGAAAGGGCACCGAAATACAGGGTTCATGTAGGTTAGCCCCTAACCCTGGGACCTTTACATTCTATATCTTTCCTATTTCAAACAGAAACACCTAGCAAGATAGTAAAATAAGCGGTTAGAGAAGTTACTCAGAATAAAAAATAATAACGACACAAAACTTCATTTTCTATCAGATTTGCACTCTAAATCCATATATTAATATGCAAGAGGTTTCCTTTTCGGAATCGTACCTCGGTAATGGCGAGATGGATTTATTTGTTTGTGGTATCAATTTAAAGGTAGTTCTACGTTGAATTTCCGATTAGTTTCAAAAATTGTAAGAAAGGGTTTCATTTAGGTAAAGGAACTAAGTTTTGTACTGTAACACTATCCATCAACATTAGATCAAATTCAATGCATTTGTTTGCAGCTTAACATATGGTCACGATTTAAAGTAGTTTTAAAAATTAGCCACAGATTGCAGCATTTTGACAAAAAAATGCACAAATTTTGCGAGCGAAGATGCAGGAACAGAGTAATCTATAGTTCTGGACTGCTGTACTGGCGGATGAGTGATTTGCAATCAACGTTTAACATCTGTGTTGTGTAAGCAACCTTTTATATAATCACATGTAAGACATTGAATTTTGTATAATAATATGTTAATTTTTTGTATTATAATTTGATCAATTATACAGGGTGAGTTTTAATTGTCCCCCCCTTACTTTTTTATACATTTCTAAAAATAACTATCCCAGACCCCGCCCAAACATTATTGGGTAGTAAGTACCATCGTTTTGAGGGGGTACTCATTTTCGCCCGCCATATTGGATCCAAAACAATTTTTTCAAATGTAAAAGTGGTGTTGTGGCCCATAATTTCAAGCTAGACTTTTTCACTGATTACAGTGCCACAATCCGTTTTTTAATATCTCGATTCGTTCTCAAGATATGAGTACTTTTAATTTATTTATTTTCAACCAATTTAAACATTACAAATTGATAAAATAGGTCCATAACCACAAAATAATGATGGATAGTGACGAATAACCACCATCAGTCATTGTTGAGCGATTTACACTTAACTTTCACCAATGTAATTTTTTTGGCCGCCATCTTGGATCCACCATTTTGAAATGAGGTAAGTTATTTCAAATATGAAGTTGGTGTCGTGACCCAACATTTCAAACTAGTTTTTTGCGCCAAATTCAATGCTGCAACCCGTTTTTAATTATCGTGTTTAGTTTACAAGATATTGACAAATTTTTAATAAAAATCTCAAAAAATATGAATTTTTCAAAATTAAATTTTACAGCTAAAAACGGGTTGCGGCATAGAATTTGGCACAAAAAACTAGTTTGAAATGATGGGTCACAACACCAACTTCACATTTGAAATAACTTACCTCATTTCAAATTGGCGGTTTCCAAGATGGCGGCCAAAAAATTTACATTGGTGAAAGTTAAGTGCAAATCGCTCAACAATGACTGATGGTGGTTATTCGTGGTTATTCTAGCATTATTTTGTGGTTATGGGCCTATTTTATCAATTTGTAATGTTTAAATTGGTTGAAAATAAATAAATTAAAAGTACTCATATCTTGAGAACGAATCGAGATATTAAAAAACGGATTGCGGCATTGTAATCAGTGAAAAAATCTAGCTTGAAATGATGGGTCACAACACCACTTTTACATTTGAAATAATTATTTTGGATCCAATATGGCGGATCCAAGATGGCGGCCGAAAATGAGTGCCCCCTCAAAACGAGGGTACTAACTACTCAATAATGTTCGGGTGGGGTCTGGGATAGTTATTTTTAGAAATGTAAAAAAAGTAAGGGGGGACAATTAAAACTCTCCCTGTATGATCACATTGTAAAGACACATTTACAATATGAAAGTTAATGCTGCAAGCTCATATGCAATAAATATGAAATCTAAAGAAGGTCACACTAGAATCTATTTTAAATTTACACATAATGGAATGGTAAAATCTTACGCAGAGCTTGCGTAAGACCTCTAAAATATTCTTAGAGGTTATATTCTCATTAGTAGAGGTAATACTCAGTATTACGTTTTGTATTGCGCAAGACATCCAGTAAAAACACAAATTTCTTGGTGTTAATGAACATTAAAAACACAAACAACTTTTGACAATTCGACACAATCATATATTTTAGCAGTTTCCACATTTTTCCACCCACCAAAACTACAATAAGAATAGCTGTATGTAAATACTAGCAGTTGCCCGTGGCTTCGCTCACGATAAAAATTACAGCTGATCTTACTTCTGCTCTTTAAACTGTCAAATTTTAGTATTTGAATTTTTACATCCTTATAAAACGTAAACATTGAAGCTAAGGACGTTTCACGGGGCGTAGCCCGAGGGGATTTTAAGGAAGTAAATATAGGCCTATGTCCTTGTCTGACATAGTGGCTCTATTCCTGCAAAATTTCAACTCAGTTTGTCCAGACTTTTTACGTGGTTGAAAGACAGATAGTCCACACCAACATCCATACTTTCACATTTATAATATTAGTAGGATAAAAAAATAAATGCTATAGGTACAAAGCAAATAACACAGTAAAAGCTTTACATTTGATTCCCTTATAAAAATCTCCTGCCGTTCAGTATTCTGCGAGAGTCTATGACTTGTTTTGCTCCCAGGAGATGGATGCCGGTTGAATTCCAAACTCCCTTAGGTTTCCTCAGTGGCAGCCGTTTATTAAAATGTTGTATCTTCTTGGCTTCTAACTCTAACATATTTTTTAGAAGTTAACATGTTAACTCACACACAAACATGTTAGTGTCACAAACATTGTGTGTTAGACACAGTTACTAATACTAACATTTTAATGTCTTTACACAGTTTTTTTAAGTAAATAATCTTGAATTAACCTTGGGTGGACTTGTAAATCAAATGAAAGTTGACTTACAAGTCCACTTTAAGTATAAAATATTGCTGCAAACACGACCCAAAACCTAAACGGACAGCCAAGAGAAAAACGGTGGCAATCGAAATTTTCATAATAAATATAACATTTGACACACTTTTAATCGCCTTTTCGAGTTTCACGGTTGTTCTTTAAAAATGCAGATTACTACGTCGAGGTAGGCTTTAGAACACATTTAAAACAGAGAAGTCATATCTACACTTACTATTATCTATTACTTCGTTTGAAGACCCGTAAGGGAAGTGTTTTATGCCATATGGTGAACATAGGTTATGCATGTTCATTTCAGTAAAACTGTATATCATTTTATATTCATCACAATGCTTAAAACAAAACTGCAAACTGCAACTTAAAGACACCCAAAGCAATGGTAAGACCAGTTTGTTAGTTATGTTTATGGGATGTTAATTTGGCCACAATTTTTACACCTATCATCAGTTGGATTCGGGTTCACGGCAATATTTAGTATACTTTTTTATTTGACGTATATATCAACCCTCGCTTGCATTTTGGATTACTGATTACCTCCTTCTAGCCGATTTCCGAACGAAATCAATAATTGGTAAGTACCTCAGAAATCTGTCATTTACCTTCAATGTGACTGTGCAAAGTAAGAATATTCCAACTTATTTAGCCGTCACCAGACTATTCAGCATCCCCGTATGTTGTAATATGTGATATGTTACAAATTGAAAGACTGGGCTCGCTTCCCCTAAGAGTTTCAGTATTTGACGCATTAAAAGAAGCTGCCTCGATCTCCAGAGAGGGGGAGGCTGAGGCCTAAATTATAAATTATTTATACGCTTCTTGTGGCTTCACAAATACAGCTTCTCAGACACAGTTTGTCTCAATTATTTTGGAAAATATCTCGCCCAAAATAAATTAATTACATTTATATTATGTTTAACAGTGTAACCTGTGTAAAAATATACATATTAAAAAAATCCATGACAGCCCGCTAATCGCAAAACTGAAAAGGGATTTATTTATGGTTTCTAAGGTTTTATTGCTTAATTAACATAATTCTGATGTCTAACAAATAAAAGTGGGCTATCCAAATGGTTATCCTATACTCTTATATGAGCAGTGTTATCTTGTATGCTTGCTCACACAATTATCTCAAAAACGGCTCCGAGGATTTCCTTCAAAATCTGGAAATAAGTCATTTATGACTTAAAAAATAGTACAGTAAAAACTAACTTTGTCTGAAAAAAAATTAGCCCCACCTTGAAACTTGGTATATAGGTCATCTTTAGGCTCTAGTTGAAGAATCCGATGAGTCCATAAAAATTCAGGGGGTGGAAGGCCCCTTTTTCGAGGGGGGAAGGGGGGGAAGGTTGTATTTTTTTGTAAATGCAATAACTCCGGTGAAAAAGGTCCGATCCATTTAAATTTGGTGTGGGCTTTTAAAACAGTATATTTTAACACTACATAAAAAATAAATTCGATCGTGTCATCCTAAGGGGTCCAAAGGGGGGATTTAACACCTCAAAAATGGGGTTTTTAATTTTTTGGTACCCAAAAATTAAAATTCTGAACATTTTGTTTTATTTTTTGAATTCAGCTCAAAAAACCAAACAATTTAGTATTTTTAATTATTACTCTATGACCATTGGTTGCCGAGATATTGTAATTGGTAAACACAGTACTTTGTCCAATATAACCTCAAAATATACAGAAACTTATAAATCCCGCTTATTTTTTATCATTTATCAATGATATTTTGTATTTGGCTTCCTATAGTTGAGTTTTAATGGATTATGGCTCATAAGTCCCACTTTTCTTCATCCCCTTGTCAGCAAACCTACATACTCATTTCCTATGTTATTTAAATGGGAAAATATTATGATATGTCAATTTCTCTTATATTTCCGGTTCTAATGACAGTAATGGAACAGTTTTAGACTTATTTTACTAGGAAAATCTTTGGCTTTAAGAATAACCAGTAACAGATTCATTTGGTTGGGTTTAAGGCTAGTTGAAATGCTATTATCAATGTTGTATTTTTTAAATTATTTTTGTTTTTGATTGTTAATATTGAATATCTCAGCTCTTAAGAAAGAGAATGCATTTGTTTTGGTCTTGAATTGCTCTGTAAATTATTTTCTCTCATTTGACCTATAAATCATGTAGATTGGTCGATATTGAAGGGAGTTGTAATGTTTTATCGTCATAAAAACAAAATTTTTCAAAAAATTTATTTTAACTAAAGGTTTATAGCTCCTCTTAAAATTAACGGTTTCAAATGATCTATAGCTTCAATGAAAGCCAATGGTTCACTGAATGATTTAAGACCATAACAAACGTTTTATCTCATTTAGAACTGGAGGTATCATCCTATCACTGTAAGTAAAACTTAAAAAAAAATTTTATTTTTTCATTGAATTACGCATTATAACTGAGCCAAACCAAAACCAATTTGATCGAATAATAGCTCATTTTAAAGCTGATACATTCTTGTTTAATTTGAGACCAAAACTAACTTTCTATCTCCTTTAGAACCGGAGATATCACCCTTTCACTGTAAGTAAAACTTAAAAATATATTTGTTTTGATTGAATTACGCATTACAACTGAGCCAAACCAAACCAGTTTATCGAATAATAGCTCATATTAAAGCTGCTACATTCCTGTTTAATTTGAGTCCAAAACTAACTTTTTATCTCCTTTAGAACTGGAGGTATCACCCTTTCACTGTAAGTAAAACTTAAAAAAAACTTATTTTTTAATTGAATTACGCATTATAACTGATCCAAATAAAAACCAATTTTATCAAATTATAGGCTAAATGAAAGAAAATAATTTACAGAGCAATTCAAGACTAAAATAAATGCATTCTCTTTCTTAAGAGCTGAGATATTCATTATTAACAATTAAAAACAAAAATAATTTTAAAAAATACAGCTTTGATAATAGCATTTTAACTAGCCTTTAACCCAACCAAATAGATCTGTTAATGGTTAATCTTAAAGCCAAAGATTTTCCTAGTAAAATAAGTCTAAAACTGTTTCATTATTGTCATTGGAACCAGAAATATAAGAAGAATTGACATATCATAATGTTTTCCCATTTAAATAACATAGGAATGAGTATGTAGGTTGCTGACAAGGGGATGAAGAAAAGTGGGACTTATGAGCCATAATCCATTAAAACTCAACTATAGGAAGCCAAATTTGAAATATCGTTGATAAATGATAAAAAATAAGCGGGATTTATAAGTTTCTGTACATTTTGAGGTTATATTGGACAACGTACTGTGTTTACCAATTTCAATATCTCGGCAACCAATGGTCATTGAGTAATAATTAAAAATACTAAATTGTTTGGTTTTTTGAGCTAAATTCAAAAAATAAAACAAAATTTTCATAATTTTAATTTTTAAGTACCAAAAACTTAAAAACCCCATTTTTGAGGTGTTAAATCCCCCTTTTGGACCCCTTAGGATGACACGATCGAATTTATTTTTTATGTAGTGTTAAAATATACTGTTTTAAAAGCCCACACCAAATTTTAAATGGATCGGACCTTTTTCGCCGGAGTTATTACATTTACAAAAAAATACAACCTTCCCCCCCTACACCCCTCGAAAAAGGGGCCTTCCACCCCCTGAATTTTTATGGACTCATCGGATTCTTCAATTAGAGCCTAAAGATGACCTGTATACCAAGTTTCAAGGTGGGGCTAATTTTTTTCAGTTTGGTCTTTTTTTGGACAAATTTTACTGTACTAAAAACGTCTTTTATGCAGATTACTTGGCCGGAGAAAATCTAATAATGTAATAAATCGAATTTAAAAGTTGTAAAATTTTAACATTGGCCTTATGGTTTGCCGTGATGGCAACGAAAATAAACAAGGAAAGTGTAGACAAATGAACTAATCATAACAGCTGCTTGGAATCTACAGCCATCAAAAGGGAAAATACAGCAAGTGGGATGAAGAGTCCATGGAACAATAAAAAAGGTTTCTATTTATCAATTTTATGACACTGAAATATTTTATAGTAACAGGATGAACTCGTAAACATGAAATAACACCGAGCAAGGCTCGGTCCACCAGGTACTCTATCTTAGCAAAGCAGTAATGTACTTATTAGTGTTTTTTGAAAATTTAGTAGTTAAATAACCAATGTGTAATTTAAAAAGTACTTTTTTGGATTTGAAGGCCTATAGTTAATTATTTTAAAGCAACTTTTGTTCTGAAGCCCCGAGTACACCACAATTAATTTCTCTTGCAAGGTTTAAATTACTTAATAGAATAAAACCTTTGGCTAAGACAGTAGTTTTAAACACGCAAAGACTAACTGGAAAAGCAGTTTTTTTGTAGCTAAGAAATACCGGTACATACCATTGCAGCAATGTATGCTGAAACATTTTATGAAACACTAGGTGTCACAGAAAGCTCCGTGCCTTCACACATCGGAGTTGATCACATTCCCAACAGACTACAGTATAACTGGCGCCAATTCTTGGGGCCCACGCCGGCGCCGTCCATAAGACTAATGTTAACTTTAGCATTGGGCTTATGGACAGCGTGGGCCCCAAGAATTGGCGCCAGGTATACAATCACCTGGTAACATTACAATATTAGATTGGTGATTGATTGAAAACTGGAAAAAGCTAAAAATTAAAATAACTTAACCTAACCTAACTCCAAAGAGCGTTTTCTTTGACACTATTGCAATTTTTCACGAGAAACACAAAAACGTCTGTAACATTTCTGCTTCTGCAATTTACAACGAAACAATGTATTTTAGTGGAGCCTTTGATTTCACCTTTCTTGCCGAAACACTTTGCGACATTTTTTATATAAATATACTTAAATGGTTTCGTGAATGTTGCCGAAAACAAGTTCATTAGCGTCATGCAACCCATATACTGCGGAACCAAATCGCTAGTAATATTTATTCACCTGTTTCAATGGTCAGCTTTTTCTAAAAACATAAAGCTGACTATAACATTAACATTTATGAAACAATTTTTGTTCAATTCAATTTAAGGGGAGCAGGAAGGCAAAAAAAGTTTTTTTTTCGAAAATTGTCTTTAAGCATATTTTGATTCTTTGTAAGGTTCCCTTTAAGAAAACATATGTAGTTAAGCTAAAAAAATATTTTTAATGTATATAAATAAATAAAAACGAAACTAAGACACCAAGATTTTGGCTCTGAAAAGCCCTCAGGACACGACCGCTAATTTGACTTTGCAGCTAATTTTCCGGAACTTTGGTTTTTTTATACAAAGGTACGCTTTTTTCAAAAACTATAAGAGATAGAGGCTTGAATTTTTTTTTGTTTCATAGGTGATATAGTAGTCTAGTTATACATGCTAAGCTGTTACCAAAGGTTACCATATTCTTATTAAAAAAAATAAATTACTAGCTAAAAACGGGATTTTTATCCTTAAATATTTAAAAATTCCTAAAATTTTTATTTTTTGTTATTTTACTATAAACGTGCATGTGTTTGTTAGCTAAACAGTATATATTATTCTGTTAAAATTTAAAGGATGTAGCTCCAATAGTTTCTGAGAAAAATGTACCTAAAGTTGCCAATTTTAGCATTCGTAGCATAGCATTCCCGCTCCCCTTAACTGATTCTGACAATGTATAACAAAGACTTCTTTCATACTGATTTCCACGTAAATATATACGTTACTCCTACTATAACACCCTTAGTCAGGGGGTGAGGCTCTTTGCTCACCCCTGGTGTTACACCACCGGTAATGTGCAGGCAAACACTGCCTGAATATACACATCTCACCTCGGTAGCGACGTGTGTGCTTCAATCAATGTAGTACATGCAGTAGATTTTGGAATCACGGTCTGTTTTAACATTCAAACTCAATTTATTAAGGGTTTCAATTTTTTTAAATACCCCAGTTGGTATTTAAGATACCCCTAGCTAGAGTTTAAACACAAATCACAATATTTCTTATTTTATTTTGAATTGCCAGCCTCCGCATAACGACAAAATACTAATAATGGAATTAATGCCTGTTTTCATGGTATCAGGTAATAATCAAAGAGAAATCTAGTTAAGACTTATGTAAATGTCATAGCTAGGTCTAAGAAAGTGGAAATAGTTTGTTTCCATGTAACTGGTACTTTTTTCATGTTGTCCGTGTTTTCTGTCTGAGCAGACTTTTTACATGAAATGTCAACTCTTCAACCGAATTCGATGAAAGTATCGTTAATGTAAGCCTTTTAGAGGCTTTTCAAATAAATCTAACCTAGATCTCTTAAGCCACTAGACATCATTAACTGCGATATTCACTAGAATCAGTGTTTCTTTGGGAACTTTATACAAATAACACACACATCTTTAAGATCCTTTCAAACATATTTTTGGTAATACCAATGACTATATACAAAGTCAATGGTTTTAGTAATACAGTATAATATAAACATAAGTTTTATATAAAATAATAAATAGTAATTATTTTGTGACTTTGCTATTATCAAAACATGTTCAACAGTATATCTTCCAAACGTCTATTGTGTCTAACATTAATATCTGCTGATTGCACTTGGCTGTATTGATTGGTCTGTCAACAGTCGCATGTCACTGCCCGTCTTGGTTGCTGTTGTGATTGGTCTGTCAACAGTCGCATGTCACTGCCCGTCTTGATTGCTGCTGTGATTGGTCTGTCAACAGTCGCATGTCACTGCCCGTCTTGATTGCTGCACTGATTGGTCTGTCAACAGTCGCATGTCACTGCCCGTCTTGATTGCTGCTGTGATTGGTCTGTCAACAGTCGCATGTCACTGCCTGTCTTGATTGCTGCACTGATTGGTCTGTCAACAGTCGCATGTCATTGCCCGTCTTGGTTGCTGTTGTGATTGGTCTGTCAACAGTCGCATGTCACTGCCCGTCTTGGTTGCTACACTGATTGGTCTGTCAACAGTCGCATGTCACTGCCCGTCTTGGTTGCTGTTGTGATTGGTCTGTCAACAGTCGCATGTCACTGCCCGTCTTGGTTGCTGCTGTGATTTGTCTGTCAACAGTCGCATGTCACTGCCCGTCTTGGTTGCTGCACTGATTGGTCTGTCAACAGTCGCATGTCACTGCCCGTCTTGATTGCTGCTGTGATTGGTCTGTCAACAGTCGCATGTCACTGCCCGTCTTGGTTGCTGCACTGATTGGTCTGTCAACAGTCGCATGTCACTGCCCGTCTTGATTGCTGCTGTGATTGGTCTGTCAACAGTCGCATGTCACTGCCCGTCTTGGTTGCTGTTGTGATTGGTCTGTCAACAGTCGCATGTCACTGCCCGTCTAGATTGCTGCTGTGAGTGGTCTGTCAACAGTCGCATGTCACTGCCCGTCTTGGTTGCTGTTGTGATTGGTCTGTCAACAGTCGCATGTCACTGCCCGTCTTGATTGCTGCTGTGATTGGTCTGTCAACAGTCGCATGTCACTGCCCGTCTTGGTTGCTGTTGTGATTGGTCTGTCAACAGTCGCATGTCACTGCCCGTCTTGATTGCTGCTGTGATTGCTGTCAACAGTCGCATGTCACTGCCCGTCTTGATTGCTGCTGTGATTGGTCTGTCAACAGTCGCATGTCACTGCCCGTCTTGGTTGCTGCTGTGATTGGTCTGTCAACAGTCGCATGTCGCCCGTCTTGAATGCTATATTGATTAGCCTGCCAATAGGTGCATGCCGAATCTTTTATAAACATAAATTAAGTTGTTTTATTGTAGGCAAAAATACCAGACTTATAGGTTGACTGTATAACTTATGCTGTGCAGATGCATTAATTGGTCCCTTTCACCAGATCGTCAAACGTGACACCATAGTAAACGTAGTACAATGTACCTCATTGTAATCCTTTTAGCTCCATTAAGCTGGACCACAGACTTATTTAGTACAGAGAGAATGTACTAAAGAATACCACAGCTTAACTCATAATGTAATTTCTCCCATCATAACTTTATGTAATAAGATTAAAAACTGCAATACATTTTCTTACTTAATTAAGGTTACAGCGTAAAAAGTTATAGGACAGTAAACAAAGTCTACATGTTCTCTGGTCTTCCTTAACTTTACGAGGTTTAAGATCGTTCAAAATGTGGTTTAATATTTACAGTTAATTATAGGTAAAAACAACTCAAAAACATAAAAATAAATTACAGTCCGGAACCTATGCAATTAAAAAAATTCTGACGTTAGTGTTAGATTCAAATTTTTCTTGTAAAATGTTTTTCAAATCGGTTCCACAAACTAGTTTGGATTATTTTTCACACATTAAAAACCTTTTCCTCAAGAATGACGAAAAAATAAAAGTTTTTCTAAATGCTTATGTTGACCAAATTTTCTTTGAATTCATTATACGCCGTTCATGCCATAGGTTTTGGAGCAGTTCTAAGTTTAAGGAGTGTTAATAGTCTTGTGATAAAGCCATCCCAACACAAGACGAAGATGATGTAGTAGTATATTCGCCATTAATAAACTGTCATTGTTAATACCTAGCCTAGTATTACAGGAATCTTTGTATGATGTGCTAATAAGATTGATCCATTTGCAGACAACATGCTTACCAATCAATGTCATTGATCAAATTTGCATAGATTAGAAAGTAGAAAAAACACACTACATGTTAGTACAGTAAATTTAATCGAAGTCAACATAAAAAGGATAATATGTTAAATTGAATACTAAGACCAACATTAATTAGTTGGATGGGGTCAGAAAATCAACAAAAATATTTTTCTATGAATAATACAGACTTATTAAACATGGATAGCTTAGTGGATAAGTACAAAGACATAGTGATATTAGTATTTTTATCGAGCCAAGACAATTTTATTAAAGTATCGATCAGGCTACTTCATATGTCAGAAGTAAGTATCCAGAAACTAGGAGAACAAACAATTAATTATAAATAGATGGATTATTCAAATAATTGTCGTTTTAAAGCCGTTATAATACATTGAACGCCATAAAATATATGCTCATAGACTCATCAATTGCGCTTGGTAAGCTACAATGACTGTAGGACCGACAAATTTCTTTTTCCGAATCTGTGGGCTCAGTACGGCATCACACCAATAGCAATAACCATCTTTCTTATTGCACACGCCGTGTACGGAGCCAATGAAAATCACTTTATGGATTTCGTTGGATACATTCTTGGATACATTCCAATAGCCTAGGAGAACTGCAACTTCTTCTCGTAGTGTTTTTTCAAACCATAGCTGTTTCACAATATCCTAGGCGACATGGAGTCTGTCGATGTTCAGCTGGAGGAGATGGGAGCTACCATCGAGCCTGCCAGCCTGAGCAAGACCATAATCGTCCTACTTGTCCAGCAGGTCTTGTTTGTGTTGTGTCGGCTCTTCTCAGCTGGCACCGTTTTGAAAGCCGTCCTCATACTGTCAAGAAACCTCTGCATCGTGGCTTGGTATCAACACATGATGTTCGCAGAGCTGATCCACAGGAGATTCTCGGCCTTGAACACCCAGCTGGCCCGGGTGGCCGCCTCAGCCGACCAGACGCTGCTGCATATCGTGGAGACTCGCCTCGACTCGGTGTTCCGCGTCCACTCCAACCTCCACGTCATCGTCGCCGACGTCAACTCCCACTTCTGCGTCTACAACCTGCTCTCTATGGTGGCAATGTGTTTTATGTTAGTCATGTTCCCATATAATATTCTGACTTCTATCACAGAGGGAAAATCGTCATTAGATTTATTTTTTGTTTGGGCAGTTTTTGGTGTGATATCAGTCTACGTAGGCCAAGCAGCTACTTGCCACTTTTGTGTTACCGAAGCCACTGAAGACGCCACCGATTGCACATTGGGTTCTGAATGAAAACTCGCCCTTTCCTCTGTGGGAGAAGATTGGACAATTTTCCCGTCTGAATCTTGACAACAAGGTCGAGTTCACCGTTGTTGGAATATTCTCTTTCGATATGAGTCTTTTGATGAAGACGTCAGAGATGGTGTTTTCTATCTTGACAATTGCCATAGAGCTCAAAGATGTTAACCTGGTTGGATATGTGCCACGTAACCTTACGACCATTGTCAACTCTACAGTCAACTGAAGAGCACATAGTTTGGAGTGAAAGTCACGTTTTTGATGTTTTTTAGATATTAAACTGTAGTTTTGGCGTTAAATTGCACAAACGAGTTAGACGATTTTAATAATCAGATTATTGGATTTTTCACAATATATTCCATAGTGGAGTTTGTATTGGTTATTGATAAATCCAGGGAACGAAAGATCCTTTAAAAGTCTGCATTTAAGTGTGTATTTTTCAGAGGTATTAACGTTCTATTTCCTTTTTTTAACTGCAAAAACTACAATTTTTAGAGGATGTTTTCAAGTTTTACTTCGTGGTACTATGTACAACTTTTGTTGATTGGAGCATTGATCATTTTTGTATACAGTTGTCAAAACGATGTTACCTTATCATAACTGCTTTTGCAGATGTAACAAATAAATATTAAAAACACATAATAACTGCATGATTTATAGGGTCAATGAAAAGAACATTTTACTAATGAGAAATATTCTTGGAAAATATTGGATTTATACGTAAATTTTTCCATGAAAGTGAAGTTGTGTAATTTAATAATATATTAAACATGAAAATTAAGAAATTGTGCATGCGATTTAAAACAACTTAAATATTTGAGAACGCATTAAAAGAAGCCGATTCGGTTTACAGAGAGGCCTGAGGTCGAAATGATAAATGATTCATGCGCTTCCCGCGGCTCCTCAAATACAGACCTCTCAGACCCAACACGTCTCAATAATGTTGGAACAATATCTCTTCTGATCAACGATTTTAATGAATAATGCAGTGTGCAAACGTAAAGTACTATAAAGAAAACTACTGACTGGTAATAGTATTTTTGTAGCTTAATGGTAATTGTTTAAAATACTGAACAGCCTATTTAATATGTCACAAAATCATCTTCCAAAAAAATCAATTGGTAGAACTAATTACTTACGCTTTTTTTAACTTTGAAGGGATAGACATAGCAGACAAAGCAATCAAATAAGATGAAAAATAAATGAGTGTTGTTATTTTAAAAGTAACATGTGAATGGAAATCGATAAGTTCATCAAATAAATGTTTCTCTAAGCCATGAAAATACATTAACAACTGAATGATATCCTCGTAGACTCACCATTTTCACTTAGTAGGGCACAATGACCGTAGGACCAACTAATTTATTTTTCCGAATCTGTGGGCTAGCCCCTCCAAGACGATGGTCAAGGTACGGCATTGCACCTGTGGCAATGACATGCTTTATCATTTCTCACGTTATGTACGAAGCCGATGTTATAGCTTATATTCTGGAAGATATTCCAGTGGCCCTAGGAGAACTGGAACTTCTTCTCGTGATGTTTTTCAAACCGGATTCGTTTCAAAATATCCTAAGCGACATGGAGTCTGTCGATGTTCAGCTGGGGGAAATGGGAGCTCCCATCGAGCCTGACAGCCTGAGCAAGACGATGATCGTCCTACTCGTCCCCCACGTCTTGTATCTTTTGTATTGGCTCACCTCAGCTGAATCTGTGCCTGAAGTCGTCTTAATAATGTCACAAAACCTCTGCATCGTGGCTTGGTATCAACACATGATGTTTGTAGAGCTGATCCACAGGAGATTCTCGGCCTTGAACACCCAGCTGGCCCGGGTGGCCGCCTCAGCCGACCAGACGCTGCTGCATATCGTGGAGACTCGCCTCGACTCGGTGTTCCGCGTCCACTCCACCCTCCACGTCATCGTCGCCGACGTCAACTCCCACTTCTGCGTATACAATCTGCTCTTCATGACGGCCACGTCTTGTTTGTTCGTCACGTTACCATACAACATTCTGACAGCTCTTACAGAGGGAGAATCGTCATTGGATTTGTTTTTGGTTTGGACAGTTTTTGGCTTGATAACAAACTACGTAGGCCAAGCAGTCACTTGCCACTTTTGTGCTATGGAAGCCAATGAGACCCCACAGATTGCACATTGGGTTCTGAATGAAAACTCGCCCTTTCCTCTGTGGGAGAAGATTGGGGAATTTTCCCGTCTGAATCTTGACAACAAGGTCGAGTTCTCCGTTGGTGGAATATTCTCTTTCGATATGAGCCTTTTGACGAAGACTGCAGCAATGGTGTTCTCAATCTTGACCATTGCCATACAGCTCAAAGATGTAAACCTGGTTGGATCGGTGCCACACAACGCAACGTCTAGTAACTCTACGGTCAACTGAAGAGAACGTAATGTGTGCGTCAAAGACATGTTTTTGAGATTTGGTAGATTCCAATCTGTGTCTTTGGCGTTAATTTGCACAAAAGAGTTAGATGATTGTCAAAATGTGAATTGTGTATTTCCACAATGGATTTTATTGTGAATTTTGAATTGTTTACTAATTACTTATGGGAGCGAAATATCGTTTAAAATCCTCTGCATTGAATTATGCATTTTCGAGGAGACGTTTTATTGTTTTCTTATATAAATGATAAAACTACAGATTTTTGGTGAATGTTATTAAATTTTTACTTCCTGGTATTATGAAAAACTTTTGTTGATTGGATCTGTGTATCATTTTTGAATACAATTAGAAGGCAATTTTCCCTAGTGTTAACAGTTTTTTCAGACGTAACAAATAGTCAGTAAAATAGTAAAAAATAAATCTATTATAAATAGGCAAGTATTTTGTTTGTAATCCCTTTTTCTAAGCCTGTAGGTACTGTCGGAAAAATCCAAGCAAGCCTTAGAATTGTATTTTCCTGTAGATATTCATTCTAAAATTTACATTGGTTTTGAAATATTTCTAAAAATTGATTTAAAATCCTACAAAAAAAAATATCATTGGCTTTTGAGTTGCCATGGTTGTGATGGAATAACAAAACATGTATTTTTCATAGAATAAAGATTAGATACAGAAACATATTATGGGATTTGATAGTAACGAAAAATATTCACTGTTTTTCTAAAATCTAATGAAATAAAAAACAAAATAATAACTAATTATAATTTAAAAACCACTTACATGTTATACTGTGTTACTGAGTGACAATAATGAACTTGATTGAAATTAGGACTATTTGTTGACGATTGTAGAAATCATATTCCAATGATGTGGCTTACATAAGATGAAGAGATAAAAATCAGTTTATGCTGATGAAAAGGAAAGAAACATTACATTAAGTCTTAACCATCCATTGCTTTAACTGACGTACAATTGGAGTACAACTAGACGTTGCATAAAAATTGTTTTTTTTTATTTGTGGAAAGGTAAGATACCAAATTTTAATGATGGTGGTAGGAAGAGAGAAAAGTATGAAGGAAGAGAATGGCGGAAAGGATTATGGGAAAAAAACTGTTGAGTTGACAGGATTTTTGCTTTTCTCTGAAACAATAATCGAAACAACCTAAAAAATAATAGTTTATTCTTAATAAAATATTAATTACTAACTAGAATTTTAACCATACCATAAGTACACACCTAAGGTGAGGTAAAACAGTGTCAAAGATTAGGAATGTGTGTTTTCTCTCGTCTCCCGTTTTATAGTTACACTATGTGTTTCCAAGGAAAACATGCCCTACATGAAATGTATTGAATAACGCATTGGTGTGTGCAAAGATCGTTTTCAAAATTAGCCCTATTCCTCAATTTAAAATTGTGTCGAATTTTTAACCACTGGGTGATTTTCAGTACATAATTAATACATATTGAATTATATGATCAATAAAATAAAAAAATATATTTTGTTTTAAAATATACTCTTAACCTTGGATTTCTTACGTGAATATTTATATACAAATTAAGTATTATAATTCAATCAAATTAAACATGACAAATTAAGAAAAAGTGCATGCGATTTAAAACAACTGAAATATTTGATAAAGCATTAAAAAAAGCCGCTTCGGTCTCCAGAGTGGCCTGAGGTCGAAATGATAAATGATTCATGCGCTTCCCGCGGCTCCTCAAATACAGACCTCTCAGACCCAACATGTGTCAATAATGTTGGAAAAATATCTCTTCTGATCAACAATTTACTTACACAATCCATAGAAATGTATAATAGGCTAAAAATCTACTTTTCTATGTTTACCTTTCTATTTCCTTCCAAACATAATCTAATCTCAAGTCTATATAGTATATGCACACATCTTAATACCAAAGGAGAAAGCCGACTTTGGATAATATTGTGGCCATATCGAGACGATATTGATTGTTCACATGTCGTTTGAAAGTCTTTATCATTTAGTCTAGATGGACCTTTTGAGTGTCCAAAGTCAATGAGAGTACGAAAAAACCCTAGTAAATCCCTCATTTTGGCCCATTTAAATAGAATTGGCTATCTAATAAATCTATAAAAGCCGTATGTATGACAAGCAGATGATTGTAATAGTAAAAGTAATAGTTTTTCAATAAAAGTTTAACCACATTGTCTGCTTATATTATTAAACTCTCTACCTAATAAAAGTGTTATGCGTTTCATTGCTTACTATGTACACTCTGAAGTTATTTCCTGGAACAACACACTTTGTCGTGGGCTGAGTCAGTTTGTACAGGCCCGATGTAACACTGCCGCTAATGTACAGGCAAACACTTCGTGAATATACAAGAAATATTCACGATATATATTCATGTTTACACATACAATGCACCAAGATTATATAATTTAACTATAAATAATGTAACGACCGTTCAAATGAAACTAAAATCTAATTACCTAAAAGGGCTAAAAACTTGGCTTTAGGGAGTTGAAAATGGTGAATTTTTATTGAGAAGATAGCCTATATAAATAAATTTCTTTCAAATAGATTGCTTAAAAGAGAAAATTACATATCAGATAATTATCAACAACACTGATTTTGAATAAATTTTATTAATTTTGTTTTATCAAGGTGACCCCTTATGGGCATTTGCTTAGGGGAACTAAATTATTCACCAGAGTTTTATTAAATTTATGTTTCAATTTAAGAAAAAAATCATTAAAACTGATATTTTCCTACAATATTAATAGTTGCAACCCAATTTATTTTCTATATTATGAGATGTGTCCAAGCTACGGAATATTCGGGAGGTTACGTTCTCCCGTACCATCTCCCGTATAACCCCCCCCCCCCCCCACATATTACCCCCACTACATTTCACCACTCTCACAGTTTGGCCATCTCGTGGTTGCGCCTACAGATGGCCTTCAGATACATCTGATACTGATTCTTCGTTGTACTTGATACAAGTATCAGTGACTGTTACTAACCGATACAAAGTAATACTATGAGGCACTACTCATTTAAACGTACCTGTGTATCCTATGTTATGTATTTTCAAGGGTAATTCAAGTTACTATCAAGCAACTGCC
Source organism: Flexamia atlantica (assembly GCA_035578135.1). Taxonomy (NCBI): domain Eukaryota; kingdom Metazoa; phylum Arthropoda; class Insecta; order Hemiptera; family Cicadellidae; genus Flexamia; species Flexamia atlantica. Next base: position 3,232,943 of record JAQJVK010000015.1, on the reverse strand, counting down.
TACTATAATTATATAAATCATATAATGAACTTGGGTACATTAAAACGTGGAGAGATTCAGATATTTTTTCGTACCATCACAATCTTAACTCATTATTTAATACAACTTTAACAGTCACACCCGATAACAGCTCATAGTACTCAATGGACTCAGTATCAGGCTCAAAGCTTATTCAGTCGTATCCGTTTGCGACCAGTATCAGCATGGACTACAGTTCGGGCCACAGCATTAGGCGGGTGAGTGAGTGCGCTGCTGGCGTTTAAAATTTGTTGTTTGGCTAATTACCCATCTGTCGTTATATATAGCTATGCTTTTTGTTTATGTTCTCCAAAATCAGCTGATCATTGAAATATGTGATGATAAATTTTGTTCTCTATTCAATATTTTATTTGTTGACATTTATTTATCGAAAGAACTTAATCTTAGTTGCTCAGAACTTTTAAAAGTAATATTTCGTCGTTCTTTTTTTAGTCTTAAGGATCCTTTAACTGAACACGGTTAATTCATACCCAAGTAAACTTACTTCTATAAGTTGGAATAATGTCTAACTACTCAAATGTGTAGAGGAGCGGAGAAGTCTCTACGATCAAGTCATTTACACACCTGGAGTATCCATTTTTTGCCAACCGCCTAATGCTGTGGCCACAACTGTAGGGAATATTCATATAGTACCAGGCAATCTGATAAATATTTTTTTATGTATCTAATACTTGCAAAGTAGTTTCAGATAGAAAGTATCAGTGACTGATACTAGGACACACCTCTAGTTGCGCCCGTCACAGCAGAGACGCAGCCCCACACAGGAGAGACGCAGCCCCACACAGGGGAGACGCAGCCCCACACAGGAGAGACGCAGCCCCACACAGGGGAGACGCAGCCCCACACAGGGGAGACGCAGCCCCACACAGGGGAGACGCAGCCCCACACAGGGGAGACGCAGCCCCACACAGGAGAGACGCAGCCCCACACAGGAGAGACGCAGCCTCACACAGGAGAGATGCAGCCCCACACAGGAGAGATGCAGCCCCACACAGGAGAGACGCAGCCGCACACAGGGGAGACGCAGCCCCACACAGGAGAGACGCAGCCCCACACAGGAGAGACGCAGCCCCACACAGGGGAGACGCAGCCTCACACAGGGGAGACGCAGCCTCACACAGGGGAGACGCAGCCCCACACAGGAGAGACGCAGCCCCACACAGGAGAGACGCAGCCCCACACAGGAGAGACGCACCCCCACACAGGGGAGACGCAGCCCCACACAGGAGAGACGCAGCCCCACACAGGGGAGACGTAGCCCCACACAGGGGAGACGCAGCCCCACACATGGGAGACGCAGCCCCACACAGGAAAGACGCAGCCCCACACAGGGGAGACGCAGCCTCACACAGGGGAGACGCAGCCTCACACAGGAGAGACGCAGCCTCACACAGGGGAGACGCAGCCTCACACAGGGGAGACGCAGCCCCACACAGGGGAGACGCAGCCTCACACAGGGGAGACGCAGCCTCACACAGGAGAGACGCAGCCTCACACAGGGGAGACGCAGCCCCACACAGGGGAGACGCAGCCCCACACAGGGGAGACGCAGCCCCACACAGGAGAGACGCAGCCTCACACAGGAGAGATGCAGCCCCACACAGGAGAGACGCAGCCGCACACAGGGGAGACGCAGCCCCACACAGGAGAGACGCAGCCCCACACAGGAGAGACGCAGCCTCACACAGGGGAGACGCAGCCCCACACAGGGGAGACGCAGCCCCACACAGGGGAGACGCAGCCTCACACAGGGGAGACGCAGCCTCACACAGGGGAGACGCAGCCCCACACAGGGGAGACGCAGCCTCACACAGGGGAGACGCAGCCTCACACAGGAGAGACGCAGCCTCACACAGGGGAGACGCAGCCTCACACAGGGGAGACGCAGCCCCACACAGGGGAGACGCAGCCTCACACAGGGGAGACGCAGCCTCACACAGGAGAGACGCAGCCTCACACAGGGGAGACGCAGCCCCACACAGGGGAGACGCAGCCCCACACAGGGGAGACGCAGCCCCACACAGGGGAGGCGCAGCCCCACACAGGAGAGACGCAGCCTCACACAGGGGAGACGCAGCCCCACACAGGGGAGACGCAGCCCCACACAGGGGAGACGCAGCCCCACACAGGGGAGACGCAGCCTTACACAGGAGAGACGCAGCCCCACACAGGAGAGACGCAGCCCCACACAGGGGAGACGCAGCCTCACACAGGGGAGACGCAGCCCCACACAGGAGAGACGCAGCCTCACACAGGGGAGACGCAGCCTCACACAGGAGAGACGCAGCCTCACACAGGAGAGACGCAGCCTCACACAGGGGAGACGCAGCCCCACACATGGGAGACGCAGCCCCACACAGGAGAGACGCAGCCCCACACAGGGGAGACGCAAATTCACACAGGGGAGACGCAGCCCCACACAGGAGAGACGCAGCCCCACACAGGGGAGACGCAGCCCCACACAGGGGAGACGCAGCCCCACACAGGGGAGACGCTGTCCCACACAGGGGATACGCAGCCCCACACAGGGGAGACGCAGCCTCACACAGGGGAGACGCAGCCCCACACAGGGGAGACGCAGCTCCACACAGGGGAGACGCAGCCCCACACAGGGGAGACGCAGCCTCACACAGGGAAGACGCAGCCTCACACAGGAGAGACGCAGCCCCACACAGGGGAGACGCAGCCTCACACAGGAGAGACGCAGCCTCACACAGGGGAGACGCAGCCCCACACAGGAGAGACGCAGCCCCACACAGGGGAGACGCAGCCCCACACAGGGGAGACGCAAATTCACACAGGGGAGACGCAGCCCCACACAGGAGAGACGCAGCCCCACACAGGGGAGACGCAAATTCACACAGGGGAGACGCAGCCCCACAAACAGAGAGTGGAATTTCCGGCAGTCTCGGGAAAGGCGATGCCAATAATTTCTCCACCTCCCCAAACTGATTGCTGAGTTGGCTCCTTTCTTGACAATTTCGACGAGAATATTGGAAGGAGTGAGGCTTTCAGGTTTAAAAAAATTGACATGGTCGGTCTAGTTTAATTTTTTATTGTACATATAGGAAATAAAATATATATATACCTCAGATCATCAGTTCTGTATACCCACGAAGAGTTGAGTATTACATGGTCTTCAGTAAAAGCAAATGTTGCTATGCACGGCATTTTAAATGTTTGATAAAGTTGAGTTCGATTCAATTCTGAAAACTGCACTTTTTAAATTCTTTCGAAATTTCAAACTATTGTTTGTAACAAAGTTTAGCGTGATAGCTTTTGAGTCGCTAGCCTGAGCTAAATAAATAACTGTAAAAACTATCTGTGTCAACTTTAGTAACATATTCTAGGAATTTATGTATATTTATGGGAATTTAATGAGTAGTTGTGGAAATGTACGTGTTTTAACAGACCCTGGAATGTTTTATGGTAGAATTTTTTGACGTCATAACAGGCCAGAATTGAAATATTTTGACGATTCTTTAAATAATTCCATGGTCTATAAGGAAAATTGGCAGAGATTTAACTATAGGTAACTATGGAATTAGTCACCATTCGACATGGGAAGTAAATGATAAGGGGGTTCCTCAAGGCTCCGTTCTTGGACCCATTCTTTTCCTGCTCTATGTGAACGATCTCCCGCTTGCATTCACAGATGCATCGGCCGTACTTTTTGCTGATGACACTACCATTACAGTGTCACATCCGGATAGAGCTCAGCTAGAAGGGATGGTCGATGTGTCTTTGCAACAGGCGGGACAGTGGTTCATGTGTAATGGTCTAATGATGAACAAATCCAAAAGTCAGCTCATGCATTTTGCTACCAGGCCAAGTATCCATCTAGACCTCAAAATTTCGGTCATGGACACTGTCTCTTCTGCGAGGTTTCTTGGTGTCGTGGTGGACAGAAACATCAACTGGAAGGATCATGTTTCATTTCTTGTTAGTAAGCTTCAATCGAAGTGTTTCATGATCAAAGTATTGGCGCCAATTGTTGATCATGAGACACTAATGACTGTCTACTACGCCCAAGTTTATTCGTACCTGAGGTATGGTGTGGTCTTCTGGGGAGACTCGGTGGATTCGGGTAGAGTTTTTAAAATCCAAAAGAAGATCATCAGAGTCATGTTTCAGCTGCAGTACCGGCAATCTTGTAGACCACACTTCATCAGTTCTAAAATTCTTCCCCTTCCCTCTCTGTACATCTTTGAATTAATGTGTTTCATTAAATCCAATCCAGATCTTTAAAAAAAAAAACAAATTACACATACATACCAGCTGAGGCATGACATCCTTCACTACCCGATTCATCGCCTAACCCTCTATGAAAAGGGAGCCTATTACTCTGCATTGAAGTTGTTCAATGGGCTCCCTGAACCAATCAAACAAGAGCACGATTCAAAGAGGTTTAGGCACTCCCTGAAGAACCATTTCACGAGTCGGGCGTACTACTCTGTGAAAGAGTACATTTCAAATAATTCTTGACATGAAACTTTGTGTATGTAGAGAGTTGTCTACATTTTTTTTGTAAATTGTTGTTTACTTTAATTACATTATTTCAGGACATTATAATTTTGACAAGTCATATGTTTACTTAGCCTAAAGCTTAAAAATGTAAACCAATGTGACACTTGTAAATAAATAAATAAATAAATAAAACTATAGGTACAAGTTTGTTTACTTTGGTATTAATGATAAAGATTCCGATTATGCTAGGCGACTTTTTAATAGGTTCCTATACACATGCAATACATTTTTTATAAAACTATGAGGAATAAAAACAAAATTCAATAAGATATTTTACGGTACGGAACGTTAACAAAAGTAACCAGTGCTAAACAGTAAGGTATTATTTGATAATGTTTACATTTCTTATTTTTATTATATATGCATTCACAAAAAAAACCTTAAAAAATTGCTAAATGAAAAAATGTGCAACATTGCAGATTATATTTTGAAAATATTTCGGCTTATGTCCTCATAAACGCTACGGGTAAAGTTTCTTATATTCCAATACCTAGAATAGACCGCTTTGGCGCACACATCGCGTGCTCTTCAGTTGACCGTAGAGTTGACACCGGACGTAACGTTATGCTGCCCAGATCCAACCAGGTTTACATCTTTGAGCTGTATGGCAATGGTCAAGATTGAAAACGCCATCGCTGCCGTCTTCGTCAAAAGATTCATATCGAAAGAGAATATTCCACCAACGGTGAACTCGACCTTGTTGTCAAGATTCAGACGGGAAAATTCCCCGATCTTCTCCCACAGAGGAGCAGGCGAGTTTTCATTCAGAATACGATGTGCAATCTGTGGCGTCTCGTTGGCTTCCGCAGCGCAAAAGTGGCAAGCGACTATCTGGGCTGTGTACTCTGATATAATGCCAAAAACTATCCAAACAAAGAATAAATCCAGAGAAAATATTTCCTCTGTAAGAGCTGTCAGAATGTTGTATGATATCGCGACGAAGAAACAGGCCTTGGACGCCATGAAGGTCAGATTGTAGACGCAGAAGTGGGAATTGACGTCGGCGACGATGACGTGGAGGGTGGAGTGGACGCGGAACACCGAGTCGAGGCGAGTCTCCACGATATGCAGCAGCGTCTGGTCGGCTGAGGCGGCCACCCGGGCCAGCTGGGTGTTCAAGGCCGAGAATCTCCTGTGGATCAGCTCTGCGAACATCATGTGTTGAAACCATGCAGCGTTGTAGAGGTGTTGTAACAATAAATTGACAGCTACAAACACAGTTTCAGCTGTGGTGAGCTGGTACATTACAAACGAGATGTGGGAGACGAGTATGACGATCATCGTCTTGCTCAGGCTGTCAGGCTCGATGGGAGCTCCCATTTCCCCCAGCTGAACATCGACAGACTCCAAGTCGCCTAGGATATTGTGGAACGACTCCGGTTTGAAAAACATCACGAGAAGAAGTTGCAGTTCTCCTACGGCCACTGTAGTGTCTCCAAAGATATAACCGATGTTTTTTTCATTGGCTTCGTACAAAGCGTATGCTACAAGAAAGCATGTCATTGCTAAAGGTATGATGCCGTACCTTGACAATCTTCTTGGAGGGGCGAGCCCACAGATTCGGAAAAATACATTTGCCGGTCCTACAGTCATTGTAGCTGAAGTGCAAACGTTAAGTCTAAGAGAATATCTGATGGTTGTTAATGTATTTTTACAGCTTAGAACAACATTTATTTGATTAATTTATCGATTCCCATTCACATGCCACTTCTAAAATAATAACACTAATTTCTTTCGTAACATATTTGAGTGATTCAAGTGCTAAGTCCATTTCGAGTCGTTAAAACGTAAGTAGTATGTTCTACCTATTGATTTCTTTTTAGAAGATTTTGACACACGAAGTAGCTTGTTCGGCACTCGGCACTCTACGCAATTATTATTAAGTTGTAATAATGCTAGTGTCACTATGTCGTTCCCTATTACTGTTTACTTTCGCACACTGCATTATTCATAAACTGATAATTTTTTGTTGATTGCTAAACAAAAAATTGTATTATTTCTAGTATTTGTATTAACAAAAAACGTTGCTAATACATAATAACATTCGCATATCATCCTAGATTAGATTTAAGCTTTTACGAGCACATTCAATATGCACAAATTCTAATATTAATTGTGACTGATCCATTTACATATTGTTTGTAAAACTGTGAGCTTTTCATTATTTCTCTCGTTGTACTCCTATACTTTACTATACTATATTTATTATCATTCCTGTAGTTTTTTTGTTGCGCCCAACACACGAGAGACGCTGCCCCACACAAGAGGGACGCAGCCCCACACAGGAGGGACGCAGCCCTACACAAGAGGGACGCAGCCCTACACAAGAGGGACGCAGCCCTACACAAGAGGGACGCAGCCCTACACAGGGGAAATCAGTCCCTCTTAGGATAAACTCAGCCCCACACAGGAGGGACGCAGCCCCACACAGGAGGGACGCAGCCCCACACAGGAGGGACGCAGCCCTACAAAGGGGAAATCAGTCCCTCTTAGGATAAACTCAGCCCCACACAGGAGGGACGCAGCTTCACACAGGAGGGACGCAGCCCTACACAAGAGGGACGCAGCCCTACACAGGGGAAATCAGTCCCTCTTAGGATAAACTCAGCCCCACTCAGGAGGGACGCAGCCCCACACAGGAGGGACGCAGCCCCACACAGGAGGGACGCAGCCCCACACAGGAGGGACGCAGCCCCACACAGGAGGGACGCAGCTTCACACAGGAGGGACGCAGCCCCACACAGGAGGGACGCAGCTTCACACAGGAGGGACGCAGCCCCACACAGGAGGGACGCAGCTTCACACAGGAGGGACGCAGCCCCACACAGGAGGGACGCAGCCCTACACAAGAGGGACGTCGCCCCACACAGGAGGGACGCAGCCCTACACAAGAGGGACGCAGCCCTACACAAGAGGGACGCAGCCCTACACAGGGGAAATCAGTCCCTCTTAGGATAAACTCAGCCCCACACAGGAGGGACGCAGCCCCACACAGGAGGGACGCAGCCCCACACAGGAGGGACGCAGCCCTACACAAGAGGGACGCAGCCCTACAAAGGGGAAATCAGTCCCTCTTAGGATAAACTCAGCCCCACACAGGAGGGACGCAGCTTCACACAGGAGGGACGCAGCCCTACACAAGAGGGACGCAGCCCTACACAAGAGGGACGCAGCCCCACACAGGAGGGACGCAGCCCTACACAAGAGGGACGCAGCCCTACACAAGAGGGACGCAGCCCTACACAGGGGAAATCAGTCCCTCTTAGGATAAACTCAGCCCCACACAGGAGGGACGCAGCCCTACACAGGAGGGACGCAGCCCTACACAGGAGGGACGCAGCCCCACACAGGAGGGACGCAGCCTTACACAGGAGGGACGCAGCCCTACACAAGAGGGACGCAGCCCTACAAAGGGGAAATCAGTCCCTCTTAGGATAAACTCAGCCCCACACAGGAGGGACGCAGCCCCACACAGGAGGGACGCAGCCCCAGACAGGAGGGACGCAGCCCCACACAGGAGGGACGCAGCCCTACACAAGAGGGACGCAGCCCCACACAGGAGGGACGCAGCCCTACACAAGAGGGACGCAGCCCTACACAAGAGGGACGCAGCCCTACACAGGGGAAATCAGTCCCTCTTAGGATAAACTCAGCCCCACACAGGAGGGACGCAGCCCCACACAGGAGGGACGCAGCCCCACACAGGAGGGACGCAGCCCCACACAGGAGGGACGCAGCCCTACACAAGAGGGACGCAGCCCTACACAAGAGGGACGCAGCCCTACAAAGGGGAAATCAGTCCCTCTTAGGATAAACTCAGCCCCACACAGGAGGGACGCAGCTTCACACAGGAGGGACGCAGCCCTACACAAGAGGGACGCAGCCCTACACAAGAGGGACGCAGCCCTACACAGGGGAAATCAGTCCCTCTTAGGATAAACTCAGCCCCACACAGGAGGGACGCAGCCCTACACAGGAGGGACGCAGCCCTACACAAGAGGGACGCAGCCCCACACAGGAGGGACGCAGCCCTACACAAGAGGGACGCAGCCCTACACAGGGGAAATCAGTCCCTCTTAGGATAAACTCAGCCCCACACAGGAGGGACGCAGCCCCACACAGGAGGGACGCAGCCCCACACAGGAGGGACGCAGCCCTACACAAGAGGGACGCAGCCCTACAAAGGGGAAATCAGTCCCTCTTAGGATAAACTCAGCCCCACACAGGAGGGACGCAGCTTCACACAGGAGGGACGCAGCCCTACACAAGAGGGACGCAGCCCTACACAGGGGAAATCAGTCCCTCTTAGGATAAACTCAGCCCCACACAGGAGGGACGCAGCCCCACACAGGGGGGACGCAGCCCCACACAGGAGGGACGCAGCCCCACACAGGAGGAACGCAGCCCCACACAGGAGGGACGCAGCTTCACACAGGAGGGACGCAGCCCCACACAGGAGGGACGCAGCTTCACACAGGAGGGACGCAGCCCCACACAGGAGGGACGCAGTTTCACACAGGAGGGACGCAGCCCCACACAGGAGGGACGCAGCCCCACACAGGAGGGACGCAGCTTCACACAGGAGGGACGCAGCCCCACACAGGAGGGACGCAGCTTCACACAGGAGGGACGCAGCCCCACACAGGAGGGACGCAGCCCCACACAGGAGGGACGCAGCTTCACACAGGAGGGACGCAGCCCCACACAGGAGGGACGCAGCCCCACACAGGAGGGACGCAGCCCCACACAGGGGAAATCAGTCCCTCTTAGGATAGACTCAGCCCCACTCAGGAGGGACGCAGCCCCACACAGGAGGGACGCAGCCCCACACAGGAGGGACGTAGCCCCACACAGGAGGGACGTAGCCCCACACAGGAAAAACTCAGTCCCTCACAGGATAGACGCAGCCCCACTCAGGAGGGACGCAGCCCCACTCAGGAGGGACGCAGCCCCACACAGGAGGGACGCAGCCCCACTCAGGAGGGACGCTGCCCCACTCAGGAGGGACGCAGCCCCACACAGGAGGGACGCAGCCCCACACAGGGAAAACTCAGCCCCACACAGGAGCGACGCAGCCCCACACATGAGGGACGCAGCCCCACACAGGAGGGACGCAGCCCCACACATGAGGGATGCAGCCCCACACAGGAGGGACGCAGCCCCACACATGAGGGACGCAGCCCCACACAGGAGGGACGCAGCCCCACACAGGAGGGACGCAACCCCACACCGGACGGACGTAGCCCCACACAGGAGGGACGCAGCCCCACGCGGGAGGGACGCAGCCCCACACAGGAGGGATGCAGCCCCACACAGGAGGGTCGCAGCCCACACAGGAGGGATGCAGCCCCACACAGGAGGGACGCAGCCCCACACAGGAGGGACGCAACCCCACACCGGAGGGACGTAGCCCCACTCAGGAGGGACGCAGCCCACACAGGAGGGACGTAGCCCCACACAGGAGGGACGTAGCCCCACACCGGAAGGACGCAGCCCACACAGGAGGGACGTAGCCCCACACCGGAGGGACGCAGCCCCACACAGGAGGGACGCAGTCCCACACAGGAGGGACGCAGCCCACACAGGAGGGACGTAGCCCCACACAGGAGGGACGCAGCCCCACACCGGAGGGACGTAGCCCCACTCAGGAGGGACGCAGCCCACACAGGAGGGACGTAGCCCCACACCGGAGGGACGCAGCCCCACACAGGAGGGACGCAGCCCCACACAGGAGGGACGCAGCCCCACACAGGAGGGACGCAGCCCCACACAGGAGGGACGCAGCCCCACACAGGAGGGACGCAGCCCCACACAGGAGGGACGCAGCCCCACACAGGAGGGACGCAGCCCACACAGGAGGGACGCAGCCCCACACAGGAGGGATGCAGCCCACACAGGAGGGACGCAGCCCACACAGGAGGGACGCAGCCCCACACAAAAGGGACGCAGCCCACACAGGAGGGACGCAGCCCACACAGGAGGGACGCAGCCCCACACAGGAGGGACGCAGCCCCACACAAAAGGGACGCAGCCCACACAGGAGGGACGCAGCCCACACAGGAGGGACGCAGCCCCACACAGGAGGGACGCAGCCCCACACAGGAGGGACGCAGCCCACACAGGAGGGACGCAGCCCACACAGGAGGGACGCAGCCCCACACAGGAGGGACGCAGCCCACACAGGAGGGACGCAGCCCACACAGGAGGGACGCAGCCTCACACAAAAGGGACGCAGCCCACACAGGAGGGACGCAGCCCACACAGGAGGGACGCAGCCCCACACAGGAGGGACGCAGCCCACACAGGAGGGACGCAGCCCACACAGGAGGGACGCAGCCCACACAGGAGGGACGCAGCCCACACAGGAGGGACGCAGCCCACACAGGAGGGACGCAGCCCACACAGGAGGGACGCAGCCCACACAGGAGGGACGCAGCCCACACAGGAGGGACGCAGCCCACACAGGAGGGACGCAGCCCACACAGGAGGGACGCAGCCCACACAGGAGGGACGCAGCCCACACTGGAGCGACGCAGCCCCACACAGGAGCGACGCAGCCCCATACAGGAGGGACGCAGCCCCACACATGAGGGACGCAGCCCCACACAGGAGGGACGCAGCCCCACACACATTGAGGGGAATTGTCAGTAGTCCCGGGAGGGGTGACACCAATATCTCCGTGACTCCAAACCGACTGCTGAGTAGATTACTTTTCTTACACGTTTGGCGAAAATATCGGGTTCGTCAGTGGGGTTACATACCTGACCAGATTTTCTCGGTATACTGCCTGGTTGATGTTTGATAAATAATAGTTTATTTCCATTAGGATCAGTTTTAGATTTTATAATTGCTGCCATAACTCGTACACGGTATTATACCCTGTGTTCTAAAACAAGGTCACGAGGATTTTTAAAACTTCTCTAGGAACAATGAATTGACGCATTACTCTACGTGTACGCGCACAGACTCACTTTACGGACATTTTGGCTGACGTAAATTTTAATTAATCAATTACTACTATTGGTGATTTCTACTACCATTTATTGAGTAAATGTAAATGGGGACAGTCGAAATGTTCGTACTATGTAAAGTGAAGCATTGAGCGCAGTTGGAGAATAGCGCGGACATCCAGGATTCTTACAGTGCTGCAAAAACAATGAAAACCATCTCCTCGAGTTCTATTGAAAATTAATTAGTTATCATACTTACGTGTTTAAATCTTTAATATTACTGACACTCACGAGGACATCGTTAGTAACAAATAGATAATTACTTACTTATTTATTTACTTATTTACTTACCTGCTATTTACTTATCTATTAACTCACTCACTCATTACTCACTTAGTTATTTACTTTCTTACTTACTTAGTCACTCAATTAATTAATTACTAACATAAAATATTTAACAGTTACTGCACAAAGACACTCTTCAACTTCGAATATCTTGTTTTAGTCTTGGTAAAAGTATTGAAATTTCATGTTTAAGAATAAATATTGATCCTTCAGGATATAACCCAGAATGTTGTAAATTTATCCAGATAAAGTTTTAATTTCCCATATTTATAAGAGAGCAGCTATCAAAAAATAGTGATGAATAGGCTGGGGCTTGAGGACCTCAATGCCTTTCTAGCTTGAGGTTTAGTAGATAGTTGACTAAACATGGAATTTCTACACATTAATTAAAATTTTATCATTCGTGTGGATTCCATATCGTACGACCTCGTAGAGCGTATTCCGTCAGTAAGGTTATCTGCTGCTAAATTGTCAATGTAGTGACAAATGGAATCGAGTAAGCAATGAAATTCCAAAATTTATGGGACCAAGGGTGACAAGGGCTGACCTTTGGGGGTTCTGTGCATTTGTGCCCTAAAATTACTTCCTGGGGCAATGACTTGTAGTCTCTTTGTATGCTTTTTCTGCCAGGAAGAGCTATACAAAATTGAAATTGTATTGATTGCGTTAAATTAAACATGCATTTTGATTAGAACTACTTATGTTGATCTTTGAGTTGTTTTTCAGTAAAAAAACAACCTAAATAAATAAAAAGTTACGAGTTAAAAATTATTAGTAAGTATTACAAGTCTAAACTTACTATCCTTTAAACACAATAAAAAGAAAAACAAGGGTTTATTTGTTGTACCTTTATTCTTAGACAAAGATTAGGCGCTAAACTCTACTTTTAGCTCCCTGAAAATCATAACCATCATTGTACTCGGGTTCTTAGTTTTGACTACATAAAACAGTTATGTTTAACGCCCAGTTAACGTTATAGTGATAGTAACAAACAGTTTCATTGCTTTGAAATATTTACAGGAATATTGCTTTGTATATCAAGTTGTTTTACTGTGATCACAGATAAATTCAAGCTAGTATGAATTATGTTGCTTTCAAAAAATTCTTATTTGTTCAGTATCTCTTAATCACGTAGCTAAACTAATTTTTGGCAAAAACGAAAAAGTGAAAAGTTTGTTTACTGTGATATTAATTTGAATTATGAACGGTTTAGTAAGCATAAATCAAACTTTCAACTTTAAACCAGTATGAACTGAGATATTCTCTGTAGATTAATATTGTTTCAGTATCTCTTAATAACGTAAGGTAAACTAGCTTTTAGCAAAAATAAGATGTGAATTCTGGGAAGTCCTTTTTGTCTTCATAAGTTTCAATTCCCCCTCCTCATCCCTGGACAAAGTGACTCCAGAAACGCGGGAATGCGGTACAAAGGGTCACTTTCGGGTGCAACAGGTGTAAAATGAAATTTTCTTGTGCTTAAGGGAAGTAAAAGGAGGGAAAAATCAAATAAGTTCGTGGAATCAACATTTCAAAATACAATACTAGGGTATGAAAATGTATGAAAAAAGGTTTGTGTATTTAATTTCGGGGGTGGAAAACCAAATATATAAAAAATGTGATAAGTGTATTCAAAAAATTAAAAAAGTATGCAATTTAAACCGAACATCATTTAATATTTTCTCTCACACCCCATAATCAACGTTTATAACGATGTCAGGTAAATTACTTTTTAGACAATTGTTTACGAATTGTATACGGTACGAAAAGATTTAACTTTTAAAATAATCAAAACTAATTTTCAATATTATTGAAGCATCAACATTACTAAGAGTCTCAAATCGGCAAAGACTCCAGTAACATAAAAATAAAACTTCCATGCTTGCACTATTACTTCACAACTTATAAAATGTAATTATTTGGCTGCTTTATATTCGATTTAACATTTAGCTCATGATTCGAAGTATAATAGGCGTGATTACATTCTCCTGATATAATTGGCATTAGTTAATGAAGTAGTTAGGCTGGATACATTAACTCGACGATGAAACATTATTGAATCATCCAATCAATGACTCACTGTAAATATTTAGCTATTTGTATTATTCTGCATTGGACATAACACTATATGTATTTTTTTAACTCATTCAACTTTAAGAATAATTTGTTATTCTTGAAATATAGTGTATGTATGAACGCTGTAAGGTTTGAAAATATCTTCCTACGAGTTGATTTTTATAGTTGTTGTCTTGATCTTGCACTAATATTGCTCTTAGGTGCCTAATGAAAGCTTAATTAATTTTGTGCTATTCACATCAATACTACCAGACAATTTTTACTTACGATTCAAACATAAGCAGTAATGTTTGTGTTTTAATTTAAAATAAACTATTCACTACTCTTGATTGAATCTACTATATATTTGTCAAATACCACTGACCTGTCATCGTACAAGCAAAACTACTTGACCTAGAACCTTGAAACTTTGCATGGACGTTCCTCATAGAGCACAACCATCCGCTAAGAACGGATATTTCAAAATTAAATCATTATAAGGGAGTGTCTTTATTTTCCTCAGGTGAAACCGGGTTAAAAGTGCTACCGGGTTAGTTTTTTACATATGCTACAGCACGTATTTCTCTAGAACATAGAGTAAGTGAAATTTTTATAACACTATTTTAGCTCGTACACACAAAGCTTTTTTAATATGCTTCACTAAATGAACTTATTTGTTCTTAAACACCTCTACACATCTATACACTCTTACGAACAGATATTTTTGTAGAACTTTAAAATCCGTCTCCCGCCATAATCGAAGTTTAAAATGTATCCCTCTATTTTAATTTGACTCGATAAATAACCGAAATAAAGGATGAATTTGGAATTAGACACATAATCGAGCGACAAAAAATATCAGTACCTATCAAACCCGATACTAAAGAAACCATTCTTGATCCGATGGTTAAAATCGAGTATTCACGATTGAATCATCGATTACTCCGGTGGATAAGGATTCGGAAGTTAGCCGAAGTAAAGTAGTCCCTTACGACTCTACAGCAAACCCAAATCAGAAAGGAAGGCAGCTGCTCAGCAGTCGGTCCAGGAAACAGATCGACTCTCCCCCCAGGGGCCGACAGAAAAGGAGGCGGCAAAACTTTAGAATCCATCTCCATCGTTAAAATCGATGTTTTAAATCTATGTTTTTCGATATTTACAATCGCGATTATGTAATCACAATAACGTTTCGATATCGTAATCGAGACATCACTAATCAGTAGTTCATAACCCAACTATAATTTTAACTAACGTGATGAAACCTAACAGTTACACAATGTGAATAAAACTTATTAAGGTATATTCTAACATTTCAACATATCATAAGCCAACCATACTTTTAACCAATACAACGTACTTAAAACTAATTTCACATCGTTGGTCACCTTGCATTTGTTTCATTGTCAGTCTTTGTCGACGTCGTGCTACCTGCAATTGAGTATACTTATGGCTCCATGCACATGTAAATTGGCTTCCAATGACATTTTGGAATGTTCAAACCTCGTTACTTTTCTCAGTGATTTTTACATTTTACATCGACGTTGGTTACAGTACGAAATACATCCATTACTACCGTCACTTTTCACTCCTAGATTCATCGCGATTTCTAATATGAAACCGAGCCAGTTAAAACACAATATCTTTCCATTTCTAGAATATACTATAGGGTTGTCAGTTTCTCTAATTCTAATAGGATATTAATAATTACTGGAATCGACGTTTTGTAAATAGTCACCTACATTGTTTATTTACAATAAGTTATACATTAATAACAAGAATATAACATATGTTTATTAAATTGTTCGATAAATTATATCAAATCAGAAAACGTCGATTTTAACGGTGGAGGAGATTCTAAAGTTTAGGCAGGAAGGCAGCTGCTAAGCAGTCAGACCAGGGACCGATAGTCTTGTTATGGGCCTACGTATCTCAAGCGCCTAGGGGGGTAAAAGGGGATAAACCCCCTAATAATGGGATTTTTGGGTTTCCACATAGGAAAATAAAAATTATCGAGATTTGGTTAGCACTATTGAATTAAGCTCTAGAAACCAAACAATTTAGTATCTTATACCATTGCTCTGTGTCTATTGGTTACTGAGATATTGAGAGTGGTAAACACAGTAGGCCCTACGTTGTCCCAATGTTAACCTTATGGGAAATAAATACAATTTTATATCTCGCTGATTCCTCAACATATCTTAATAAAAGTTGGTTTGTGGCTTCATCTAGGTGAGATCTAATGTACTTTAGTCTAAAATCTTTGAAATTTCTATTTTTGTGGCAGCAAACCTGTATACTCATTCTCCATGTCCTTATGGGAGATAAAAGAAAATCTATATCTTCATTATTTTTTAACATTTCTTGATAAAACTTGGTATATGGCTTCTTCTACATAATATCTACTAAATATTGAATTAAAACCACCAAGTTTTAACATACCTGTTGCAACAAACCTGCATACTCATTCCCGAAGTTATTCTTGTGGAGGTTAAAAAAAAACATATCATATCTCGCTGTTTTTGATTAAAACATATTTTTGCATTTTGCATTTTAGCATTTGAAATCGCTGGGTATGCAGGTCTGCTGCAACGGGGTTATTTATTTATTGTGATGTTTCTAGAAATGCAGCTCCTTACAATACTACAGCAAACCCAAATCAGAAAGGAAGGCAGCTGCTCAGCAGTCAGGCCAGGGATCAGATCGACTGTATCTCCCCAGGGACCGACAGTCTTGTTATGGGCCTACGTATCTCAAGCGCCTATTCATTTCCTTGGGATCGTCTCATTTTTTTATTTCTTTTGATGTTTCGTCATTAATTTACCGGTTATTTTAAACGTTAAAAAAATTATCGTTCTGATTCGATTCGAGGCAATACTATCACTTAGTGTAAGTTGAACTACAATCATCTACAATTCAGGTATTAATAAATAAATAACGTCTTTATTTTGGAGTGATTTTCAACATCAGTTTCAACATACAGTTGTTTTTCAAAATAACTCAAGTCGTCAAAATCAAGCTTAGAATAATAACGAAATTTGATCAAACTATTTACAATTTAAAATAATTATCTTCTGTAAAGGCCTTAAAACTATTTTTAAAAGAGGAGTAGCCTAAGGACTTCATTTGTTGAGGCACACTGTTGTAGATCTGAGGAGCGAAATTGGAGAAACCATTTCTGCCAACCTCAAGCTTATCTCTTGACACCTCAAGCATGTTGTCTTGTGTACTCCGGTCCCTGATCTCCGAGCGAACCTTCAACAAACTTCTGAGGTACGGAGGGGTGCCTGTTTGCACGATTTTATGTACTAAGCATGCCACCTCGAACCTGAAGGAAAGTTTTAAAGGAAGCACCCTAGCTGCCCTCCGAGACTGATTTATATGGTAAAATGTCCCCAAGTCATATACATACCTTAGGGCAGAATTTTAAAGTCTCTCAAGTTGCACTGGAGTGTAAAGAGATAATCTGCCACCAAAGACTGGGAGATCATATAAAATTGAAGGGAAAATTACTGATTTTACAATTTTTAGTTTGGTTTCAGCTTTCAGGTAGGCCCTATGACTGATTTATTGTGATACCATGTACAGTCGACGATCGCTAAATCGAAATGCCACGGGACTTCGATTTCCTTCGAGTTACGTATTAGCATCGTTCGACATTGGCATAGTTATAGAATTAACTTTTCACGTGATTTAGACTAACAGACATTATTTTAGTTAAATTGTAGGAGTTGGATGGAAATTCCGTGTTACGATGTAATCAATAGTGATGACGGACTGGATATGTCGCATGGACTGGAGTGCGTCGCAACACACTGACACATTGCGACCTGTTCGCCGAGTTGTCGAATTATAGGGGTCGTCCGTTGAGTAAATTTCTATATTAAAGGTAAACTTTGACTAATAGAGTTACGTGAAAAGTAATTTTGATTAGTCTACTAAACTGAGAGCTATAGAGTTATATTCGTGTTACTTCGATTTACAGAGGTCAATTATAACCATAAAATTATTTCTAGTTTCGCATGATTTTTATTTAAAGTTCGACAGGTTTTTTAAACGGGATCGAATAATTCAAGTTATCGATGATTTAGGTTGTCTTGGTTCGAGTTATCGATAATCGACTGTAGTAAAATCAACGGGTTGATTTACGTTCTATTCACATAACTTAATAACTTATTCATTGTTAAATTCATTGATTGATCATCCCACTTATCAACTGAGTAACGAAAGAATTAAAGCTTTAAATCAAAGGTATGTTTAACTTCATTAGAAAGTATCAAAGGTCTACCCTAAAGGCTGTTGGAAAGAAATATTCCTCAGCTGTAAATTTCCAAGGACCCACCACTTTTGGAGAGTCGATTGAGAAAACCACAATTTATGAAGGCCGGTGGCGGTGTAAGGGAGGCGCGTATTTTTGCCTGACCCTCAGTAACATCTGCTCAGAGACTCAACTGAAATCCGAGCTCTAAATATCGGCATTGACTTTGACTATGTTGTGTTAATGGGTACACTTAATTGATAACGAAAGTCATTGCAGAGCCGAATTTTCTCATCTAACAGCTAATTGTAGACTGTTCAAAACGAGGAGGACTAAGGAGGAAGAAGAAATTTTGACACTGATCATTGAAACAGTTGAATAAATACTTAAAAATTACATCTTCAGCTATACGGATTTGAACTGCAGTGGTCACGTCTATGAATTAATACGTTGCAGGTCCGAGTTCAATTCTTAATTGTGGTATGTATTTGTTCATTTAAATTATACTACTTGTTTTATTTGGACGGAAGTTATTTTTTTTTAAGTTAAGGTCAACTCAAGAAAATATTTTTACTTAAGATGTTTACAACTTTTTATAACTAACTTTAACTATACAATATTATATTTGTATATATTAACGATTTTGACCAACAAATCCATTTGATTATAATTGTGGTTCCCTACAGCCAATTAACAGACGATTAGATTGGAAGTGGCTTGCAGGTATTGACAGAGCAATCAATATAGCTGAACGCAATCAGCAGATGCTGTTTAATAACTTGATAGTCTCATAGGTGAATTAGCGAGATAATAATTTTAAATATACGTATAATTTTGTAAACGTTGTTGCATCTTAATTATTTTCCTTACATTTCCATTAAATATGTTTCAGAATATTTAAATTGAAAATAAGAAATTATGTTCACCTTGATTGGATAGCGTTACTCTGAGTTTTCTAAACTCCCTGCCCCTTGGGGCACATTTATCATCCCGCAGTCGACCCGGGGTGATCCGGGGTGAAAATTAAATTTGGTACCGGTCTCCCACCCGCGAATTGAAGCCTACATGCCGATGAGGCGTTTTAGTATACACAATAAAACTTTAACTAAGTACAACCGCTTTCATAAAGTAATTTAAACTCATCTATTGTTTATTATCTTTGACATTTTTTCTACTATAAAATAGATATGGTTTCGTTGTCTGTGTGAATCTGCTTGTTCCAGGTTGTCGTAAAATATACAAAAATAAACGGTATCAGGAAACTGACACATACTTCTCCCTTAAAGTAATTTAAAACCAAAAAACGTATATGATAAAATAAAACAAATAAACAATTAATTATCTCACTAACACATGCCAAATTTGTTCAAAATCTATTAGCAATTAACGGAGATATCGGTGTTTGGCTGAAAACATACGGTCGGGGCTGAATTTTTACAAAGAGGTAGATTATGAACAGTAATAGATTATGGACCCACACATAGGCCTAACAACGTCCTTGAAATTCCCTCAAAATTGGCCCGGGAAGAGCAAAAATTTTAATTTTTCACTTTTTCGAAGAATTAAAATAATGTTTTTACCCTTGCGAAGAACGTGTACATTGTTACAATAGATAACTAATTATTGTGTATTGTTGACGTTCAGGTAATTTATTTAATTATTAATACTGGAGCGTAGCCTCTCAAACCTAATTAATTATATTATCATTATTAATGTCATTATTGTTGTTTTGGACATGTTTATTAATTATAGGATTGATGGTATGTTTCTTAATTTTAAGATTGATGGTAACATATCCTCAATTATACAATAAAGGAATTTATCAATTCTATGAACAACAATAATACTACCAAATTACACGTACATGTGTGAAATACAATAAATAATGTTTCCCTATAAATAAGTTAGTTAAAAATAAATGTCAAATGAAGT
The DNA here is from genome assembly GCA_035578135.1 of Flexamia atlantica. NCBI lineage: Eukaryota > Metazoa > Arthropoda > Insecta > Hemiptera > Cicadellidae > Flexamia > Flexamia atlantica. Next base: position 3,212,843 of record JAQJVK010000015.1, on the reverse strand, counting down.
ATGCTTTGATATCCAGTTGGAATTTTTAACATTATATTTAATAGAAAACGAATGCTGTGGAAATTCATTTTAAGAGCCTACTTATAACGATATAAATTCCATTAAAAATTGCATCAGGTGTTCGAATAATAAATAGCTAAAACGTAAGATATGATGCAAAAAAGAGTAAAAGATTGGTTCGCCCTCGAGGATTGATTATCAAAATAATTTTGATTTTATATGTGGTAAATTATTATTTCCTTGCTCCCGGAATTCAGTTCAGATGAGACCGAACGATCTCAGGATATCACTACTTTAACCGTCATCTGAGTTAGGATATGCCCTTAACAATAAACAAACACATAAGTCAGGTTTACGTTTTTATGTGCCACATTAAAGTCAGCGCTTAAAATATTTGACTACGGAAGATCTAAAGAGATTGCACCGATTTTATATGCATCGTAAACACAATTATTATCCGGCTTAACTATTTGATCTCAATTGCATCTGAAGACGGTACATTTAATTTTAACAGTTTTGACGTTCATTTTTATTGTTACTGTCTAGACGTGTCGTTTTGTATAAGACATTTAGAGGGTATGGTCTTTGATCCAGTTTGTTGGAAGAACCCATCAGTGGATAATGAAACTATAAAGAATGTCAAGTATAAATTTAGAGATTTACGTGATGGTTTACTTCAAATAATATATCAATAAAAAAAATTATCAATAAAATAATTACCCTGCAATTGAAGAATGAGAAAAAGGCTTATTCATTTCGGGAAGCTGGTTGACTGAACATAAACTGGTTCATGACAAGAGAATTATGCTACCGATCAATTATATTAACTTAACGCTTAAAAAGAGTTCAGTGTAACCGTAGACTAATATAGTAGAGCCCCTCACATCCGGCCTCGGTTTTACCGGTCCTCGGTTTATCCGGCCGCTTCTCAGAAGCCAATATGAAAAGGTTTTCCCAACGGTATACAGACGCATGATCTCTGATGCTGATACTCTTGTGTATCTCTCTGTTCGTTTATGTTGTATTATCTCTATCCTTTTATCACTCCAGTTTCCTTCCTACAGGACAAACCTATAATGCGAGGGTGTACTAGTGCGATCGGCGTGACTCGTTCTACGTCACTCATACATAAGGCCATGTGGCAATACAGTAGGCGCCCTCTAGTTCAGCTTCGGTTGGATCGGCCGCCGGATGGTCCGGCCGGTCCTAGGATGGTGAATCATATCCGTTATATCACCACGCCGCACCGCGAGGGAATGACCTTCGACAATCGACAGTATTTATCCTGAATCTTTAGTTTCCGGCCGAAGAAGTAAACTATTTATGTCAGTTTAGATTACGAACAAGCTTGTACAATTGATGGACACACTTGACCTCAACTAACAAAAGATGTTATTCTTTCAATATGAGGACTTTACAGTGAGATTTGATCTTGGATTTCACTTGTATACAACAAAAGAAAATAACATGTTTCTTAACATTTTTATAGGTTATGATTCAAGTAGTACGTGTAACTTAATTCGGCAAATAAATTTCTAGTGTGTTTTTACAGTAAATAAAGAGTTTTTCTGCTCACTTTATATCCTCAGTACGGTATCGGTAAAACCTGTGACGCAATATGACAGTTCAACATAAGAGACGTTAAAATATTTTCTTTGGCAATTAAACACTGTAAATATGTTTACATAGCGTGTTTTGTTGATTTATAAACATAGGTTTTGGGATTTAATAGGGTTATTTTACATTTTGATAGTACATCCGGGTGGTCCGGCCATTTTGTAGTCCGGCCAGGGGTCTGGTCCCGAGGTGGCCGAACTAGAGGGCGTCTACTGTAGTGAATTTGAGGCAATATAAGTCGCACTTTACTCAGTTGAGCTAGTAACCTCTAAAACGAAGATGTCGACCCGATGATGACGACCATTGACGACTGCTAATAACAGCCTCCCGGACTCAATCCACAACTTGAAAGAGAGAGGACTTACCTGCACTACAGACGATGCTCCGGACGATGGCGACTCCATGTACACAACCCGAACGATGACGTAACACCAGTGGACTAAGTCCCCCGGTGAAAGCTGGATATACAACTGAAGCGATAAGAACAAGATACCTAGGTTAAGGAGTATAAAAGAGATTAAGGTAGGGGAATGGAAGAGGGAAAAGGAATAAGGTATGAGTTTAAGAGGATTATGGACAAACGATTATAATAGGAGGAGCGAGTGGAAAAAAATATACATATACATATTAAGATAGTTAAGTTAATTACAATCAGTCAGAATAACAATCTCATAAGCAAAACAAAAAAGATGCATATCAAAATCCAGGTATAAAACAGGAACTGGGCAAAAATATGAGACCAACGAAAAAAGTAACCTCTAAAATGTAGTTTAATATATGTATCCAGTGCGGTTTTTAATTGTTTTCCCTTCAAGTCCCTTTGAATGCTAGGCATAAAAACAACGATGAAAGCGGTGGCGGTAGCGAATACTACTGAATAAAGAAATTATTTACTTTAAAATGAATACCATGGGTGAACCTAGATCAGTCAGTGTTCGAGTGACGTGTTGTGTTGGTTTTACTAACCTTTGTATTTTTTAATATTCCAAAAACAGACTTAAAGCTTTAAATAGGTCTTAATTCATTACTGAGTATTATTAATATGGTATTATTTACCCAATTGCCCAATAATCGTTTCCATAATAGGATAAAAAAACGGCCAAGGCTTAACCCCGTGACCGCCAGTTTTGAGGAGTTCTACTGTATGTTGCAAGTTAGACACAAAATTTAAAAAAAATCTAGTATTCTAACACGAAGAGTATGTAATTTTTGAATGTTCACGTTCATCTTTTACGATATTCAAGTTAACCTCAAAATCGGATAGTATTTTAGGAGTTAAAAGTTCAATTTACGTTTGAATAAATCAATACACACTGTCGATTCTGATATATAATCAGCAATGGAGTTTTTAAATTAAAAATATGCATACAATATTTTTCTGATGATAAAATACCATTGCTCGAGTACCGCTTTTTCATGCCTCAACTACTGAACTTCCACAGTAGTAATAACAACCTCGTAGCAGCTATAAAGAGAACTCTCACGAGTACTTCAGAAACCCGCTATGACTGCGACGCTGGAACCATTGTTGTCTTATCAGAGCTGTTGCAGTAACTGTAATCAACAAGACAGCTGTAAACTGGACCAAGAGAAGACCGTCAGCTGTAACTACGAGGTTCTCTAGCGTTATGGCCTTCTTCTAAGTGCTTAAAGTTATGTGAGATCCAAATTAATGTGGTGGCATATTAACTATAATTCACTCCTTAATTATAAATATTTTAGGAACATCTAGGCCTACTGCACTTTGTCGGGTATCAGGATTTTGCGCAATTAATAATTACATTTCCGAAATTTGATTAAGAGTTGCATCTGACCAAAAAATCCCATTTACTGCAGTTAAGTCCTTTAGCTTTATGCTTAAGGCAGAAAAGTTAGGGACAAGCATCCGTCTGGAAGGTATTCGCCTGTGATATTGGCCAATAACCTATCAAATATAAATTGGAAAAATCTTTTGTGTGAGCCAACTTTTGGGTCCGGCAACCACAATGCACTACTCCCCTATAGGTTCCTGCACAAGCCTATGGCTGAAGGTTTTTAATTTAAAAATTTCGTTTTTCAGTTTTTAATAAAAGTAATTGTTGTGATACATCTTCCTCAACTACTTTGACACACTAAATGCATTCTATGTGCCTTATTGGAATAAATATTTGATTCTTGATTCTTGATTCTTGATTCTTGATTCACTCGGTTATAGTTAGGGCCATCCTCTTTTGGGTAAACCCGTGTGTGAATGAAGAAACTCGCTCCTAGAAGGTGTGTTGCGACAAAAACATTAAATAATCTGAATAAGAAGTATATTTTTCAAAAGGTAGGTCTAACCCTAATTGAGACACCCTTATGAAAACGCTTTCATAAAATCATGAAAGTCCTAGTTTTACAGATGACAATGTTTCAAAGGTATAACCTGATAAAACATTTAATTCCTTAATATACTTTCAAAACCTTCAACAGATTTTTTTAGGTTCATTTGACTCTTGGATGATTACTATTGTTTAAGTAAAAAAGGTTTATTAGTATTACGATGTTTCCGAGATTTTTTTAGTGGAACATTCTCTTTTTTATCTTTTACAATTCTTTATTCCTAAGCCAATTCCATTTTGAAGTTCATGAAAAGTACTAAACTTATGTGCGTGCTCATGATATATCTTTATCAAATAACTGTTGAAGGGAACTGTCGCATACTTCGTTTCCCTTTGAACCAAAACAAAAACCATGCACAAAAAACTGCATTAAATTCCAAATAACGTGTGCAAAAAAACCATGCTGTATTACTATGGGGAGTGCCAGTTTTAATTAAAATTATTTAACACTAATAGTTATTAAATCTTTGCTTTATGCAGACGTGGAATCGTTCTATACAAAGACTGCCTCCTATCCATTGTTCTCGGTAATACAGATAGCCTGTATTGTCAGCTAACACTGAGAACAATGTAGATTAATACTGTACAGCTGGAATCCTAAGCTTCGGTATTTACTAATTGGTTTGTCTGTGTTGTATTTAGGCCTAGTATTGACAAAACAATGTTTTCAAAATAAATGTTAAATAAATGAATTGGTATTTTTAAAGTTTCATGTATACATCAGTGTGAGTAATGATCTGGTAGTGTAAATAAATAAATGATTTTGTTTGTTAAATAGCATATTTCGCAACAAGGGCCGAAAATGAGGTTTTGCAGGCTCGAGATCGTGTTTCAAATTCGAGACGAAGTCGAGAATTTGAAACGATCGAGAGCTGCAAAACCCTTTCGGCCAAGGTGCGAACGCTATTTTTCACCACACTACACAATGAAATATACCCTAAATAATTAAAAAAATCGGATTATTATTTGACTCACTTGAAAACAAAACACAGCTATGACAATCATATGATCGCAACTATCCTGTCTTAAATGCCGTATAATTTTGTAATATTCTGACGTTGTTTCAAGCAAATAAACTATCACCTGACTTTCGGCCCTAGGGCCCCCAACGTTTTCGGTCCTGTGGCGGCAAACGGTGTGTTTCGATCCGCGTTTGACGTTTGTAAAACAGGTGATTTCGTCGTAGTGTGGTGAAAACGATTTTTGAGTCAAGTTAGCGGAAAATAATCGGTTCCTCTTAATTCTGTCTGTCAACCAGAATTCATTATGTCTTTTGTCGTTCTATGTAAAAAGTTTTTATAATATTCGATTTTTCAATTTGGTATCGAAATCAGGTATTAATGTATTAAATAAAACCATTTGATTCTATTAATAAGAGCAAAATGTACAATCAATATACTAAGTTAAGAAATATAAAGTATATGGTGGCTGATTAAAAAAAGAAACTAGTTTACTGCGCATGTTTTAAAATTTTGTATTTAGATTACAGGTGAAAGTGCACCGTGAGAACTCTTAGAAGATTATTGCATAGAGATAATGTCAACTAAACATTTAATGTGCTTTTGTTTTTTTCCTTTGGTAAATTAGCTATATAATTTTGTCAGTGAAGCACGTTTATTTTTTATACTTAATTTCAAAATAGTATTATTTGTTTGGAACTATGTAAGTGCGGCAATTCTGCTTATTCTTTTCCTCTAGTGTCATTATTCGTTGGATTCTTTTTTTACTGGCACAACATAAAATAGGCTAGTATAGTACATACTTTGGTTAATAGTAACTTTCATTTTATTATTACTGCCACCCAGCTCATAAATGAATGTTTTTTTTCTAATGGTGTATAGTGTCTGACTATAAATGCTTTTAGTTGTAATCTTTTAAACGATGTAAGTTCTTGTGATATTAACAAACGTAGATTTTCAACTAAGGTATGATCAATTTAATTTCAAATTATACTCTGATCGATCGAACAAAACTGTCTCGGGAAGGCTTATAATCAGGCAACGTATAAAAATATAAATAAGGCCAAGAATAAAATTGTAATCGATCTAACCTAAAATGTCCTGTACAGTGTTAACAAGATTGATTAAAACCAGGTGTTGAGATAGGTTCAGATTTCCAACTCCGATATCCTTCTCACCAAATATTATTTAACCAAATATTAGCATTCAATTTGGGTAAGGAGGGCGGGTTTCTACATTGTGACGTAAGCCTCAAGCTGTTGCATCCAATAGATTATCCAGAATAAGTTAATAGAATTGAACAATATCATTTATTTCCAGAAATGCTTTTAATAATTCAAAGAATTTATCTCAAGGACAGTTTTATCTACTAAAAAACTAAAATTACTACGAGATAAACATGCATCCTGGAAATTAAGGACCTCTGTATAAAAAGCCTGTATTTAGGTTCCATATTTTAAGTAAATATTATATTTTTAAGGGACAGAGTGAAAAAATTGGCAACAAAATAAACGTTTGACACGGTAACTTTTTTAATACGACATCATTCAAGAATCTAACCCAAATCTTTAATATGAATAGACTAATAAAATCTCCATCTATAAGCTTATCCTGAGGCGCATGCATTAATAATGAAAAATACCCCCGTCGCAGCAGACCTGCGTACTCAGTGAATTTACATAGGATTTATTATTTATATGTGAGCATTCAACATAGGTAAAGGAAAGTATCGTTTGGATATGTTTTGTAAATAATATATTTAAAACTTATATTTAATCATTCATGAGCTTTACACATGAGGAAAATTTACAAGGGGATCACATTGGTTTTTATTAGTAATATATACACTTTTTGTAATTAATATAGCCTTTTAATTTTCATGTAGTATTGTCCCTAAAAACAGAGGGACATATGGGTCCCCAGGTAGAGGTCTCTCTTATTCAATTTTTTTATCTCTAAAAGCCGCTAGTTATTCATATTAAATTTGTCTTAGTTCATTGTAAAAAATTCAAACATGTTAAAGCTTAACACTAAAAATTCACTTAGTGTTAAATAACTTTACCTAAAAGAAAAAGTTTTTAATCGTAGATGCATTTATACATAATTGAATAAGTACATGTAGATAAACCGTCCACGTATATGGGGAAGTATTAGGGAGCGAATGAAAGTGATATATTGAGTTGCAAAAACGATAAAACGAGAAGGCCCGAGGGTGACATACCTCATGTAGCTGGCGACCCTGCCCCTGGGACACGGGGACAGTATTTAATTATATCCCGCATCACGGACAAGTGACCCGCTCAAAGGCCTACATACACGTTCGGACATTTCAGCGAGCGTTTGTTGGAGAGCACGCTGAGATACTTACTTGATACTACTTCTTCTTCTTCAGTCCTGTTGGCCCCTTAGGACTTAAGAGGGGGCTCCAGTCATGAAAAATATCGCGTTTCTACCTGTTCCTCCCGTAAGGCCAATGTTAACTTTCAAATTCAGCACAGCTTCAACCACTCAACCAAAATCGTTAATTTTTAGCTCATTTGAAAGAATAAAAAGTTATCTAGCGACTTCAGTGAGCAGAATTTCGATACCACATTTAGAATAATTTATAAAAATTCCGAAAATATATTTTTGGCGATTTTTTTACTACTAACCACAAAGTTATATCGAAATTCTGCTCACTGAAGTCGCTAGATAATTTTTTGTTCTTTCAAATGAGCTAAAAATTAACGATTTTGGTTGATCGGTTGAGGCTGTACCGAATTTGAAAGTTATCATTGGTCTTACGGGAGGAACAGGTAGAAACGCGGGACTGGAGCCCCCTCTAAAAATGACCATCTCTTAAAACGGATCAATGAGTGCTTTTTGAAGGTCACAGTTTGTTCTATTAGTAGTTGAGGTGAAAAGGAGCATGCCCACAATGCTAAAAAAAAATTCTTTGCTTGAATAAAAACTCTTTTCAGGTAAGAAGTGCTTGAGCTAGAATTTGAATCTTGAGAATATGTATGTTTCTGATGTGTGTAACAGGTTTGAAAAATCTTCAAACCTGCATATTTTGGATGTTGTTTCTATTTTTTCGGATCGAGCGGCTAGACGAACCAAACGTAAGTCCTACCAAAATAATTAACAAAACAATATGGACACCATACAACAATGTTGGCGTAAATTTGGGCGAGTTTATAAACTTAATTTTACCGTTATGTACCGTTATGTTTGGTTACCGTTGTTAACCAAAGCTTATCATCATTTAGGTTGTTCATGTTTTCTTGCCTTATCCAGTCGCTAGGTTTTTATTTATTTAAATCAATGTTAAATGCTTGATTAATTTTCATTGAGCTAAAAAAACACAAAGCACATCATTATTTCAGAAATTTTATGTGCGTTTGATTATAGATGGTAAACATTAATTGTTTGGTTTAAGTTTGTGGTGATACAGATTGAAAACAAAAGGAAACCCATTTTATTTAAAGGTACACTCTAAACATTTATATCACAAACTCTTCACGACCAACCGATACGAAACCTAGATAGCTGGTAGAGCATATATTTTAAAACCTTGTTTATGGACTAAAGATTTTTTACAAAGTTGGGGAAAAAGTAGCAATATTTTTTGTAATAATGTTTTATTTTTAGTTAAAACTGTAGTAGATACGTCATTGAAAGTTTGCATTGTAGCTCTTATCTAGATAAATTGTATACAGCGAATAATAAGTCAGGGAGTCTTGAAAATTTTAAACTAAAGTGCTTCCTTTATATGATGGCCCCCCGTGCGACCTTGGTGCTAGGGTTACCACCATCTGCCATTTGTCGGTAGGTTGTCGGTGTTTCTTAAAGTTTACCTGAGAATAATCCTACTTCTTTTTTCCAAAAATATCCCCAAACAGGTCGGAGCATACCGAACACGAGCTTTCGGGGCTTCCATGGTTTTCAGTCGTGTGGACATCCTGGTTCTCTATCGCTCCAGCAATAGTCTGAACTAGCCAGTCTCCGACTTTACCAATGGTGTTAATAATAGGGTTTTCAGGCGTGTCGTCATTAGAACTGCTGGAATTGACACGACTTCCATTGTAATATTCACAAGCGAATAAACGTGCTTGGCTGCAAGGGCTGCTGCCCAATGGCCTTCCATAAATTTGGGTGAACAAGGTCAAACATGGGAACCACTTGTTCGAGTAATAATAATTCGGTTCCACCTCTGCCGAGCTGTACAGATGTTCACCAGAGTCTACGTAGTAGAATTCGTTTTTATCGTCGAACTTTTGCCCGATGAGCCAAACCCCTTCTTCTCGACCTGCAACGAAACATTTTCAGGATTTAATGAGGAGAAAATTGAAATGGTTTATGGATGAGGATTTTTTTAACGGCATGGCGAATACGTCAAGTGCCCTTAAGAGGGTTCCCTTCCAACGGCAGTTTTCATTTTTCTGCGACACTAGCGGCGTCTTTTGGAACTGACGCTCTATAAGAGCCCATGTTAAATTTGTGCACTTTTCGCCGCGCCGGCAGTGCAGGGTTAAACGCGGTTTCATTTAGCGTCTCCAATTCTAAAAATAAAAGTTATAAGGAAATAGCGTTGTAAAGATAACGAGTTGCAGAGTGTATATTTCTTCTCCAAAATCGTTTATGCTCACTCATTAAAAATATTCATGGCGTTAAAGCTGGTCAACTTCAGCGGAATGTATCTTCAGAATACGTTAACATGAACGATTTTGGATTTGCAACTAACATTCTACAACTCTTCGTCTTTGAAATTCTATGTTAAATTAAATTTTATTTTGAAAACTGTAGGCGCTAAATGACACCTTGCGGAGCGTGTTTTTGGCTTAATTCGGGGTAGGTAGGGAACCCTCTTAATCGTTTGAACGACCAAAAAAAAATCTTTATAAAATCTAATTTATAAAGATTTGTAGGAAATAATCTTTATTTACATGGATCTCTTATACAATTTATTCCCAGACCAACATGTACTGTTTGACTGTTAGGCGATCCCACGGACAAGTACTGTTATAATAGTGTAAAACGAATAGTACTTGTCCGTGTAATAACAGTAGCACAGTACATGTTGAACTAGCAATAATTCTGTTTTGTTAAAGCAATATTATTACCGAATCTAAAGTCACAGCAGTCATGTGGATTTAGTAAAGTCAATCTTTACTCTTTGCTCACAGATAAACAAGCGTTGCTTTGTGTTTTTCGTTTTCCTCCTTATGATAGTTGCTAAGACCCACCTTATTTCTCTAACATTGCTTTGAGTTTCTTGTGTTCATCCTTGCTATTGACAGTAGCAAGACTTACCTACTTGCCCAAGCATCGTTTTAAGTTTCTTGTGTCCCTACTTATTATTAACAGTAATAACGACTTTCCCTTTCGCTCAAGCATAGCTTTGAGTTTCTTGTGTACCTCCTTATTACTGATAGAAGGTATGACATGTGCGAGCTCAAGCATTGCTTTGTGTTTCATTGTCTTCCTTACAATTTACAGTTGCTATGACCTACTTACTTGGTCCAGTCTTGCTTTAAGTTTCTTGAGTTCCTCCTTATTGCTGAAAGTATTTATGACTTACCTACTCGTTCAAGCATTGCTTTGAAATTAATTCTTTTGTTCCTCCTTACTGTTGACAGTAGCTATGACTTTCCTCCCCGGCCTTGCATTGCTTTGAGTTTCTGTGTTCCGTCCTACAATGACCTAAGTTTAACTATTGCTTTGAGTCGATTGTTTTCCTTCTTGTTATTGACAGTAGTTACGGCTTACTTAGACAAGCATCGCTTTGAGTTTCTCTTGTTATGCCTATTGAGGGTAGCTATGACTTGGTCAAGACTTGATTTCAGTTTGTTTGTATTCTTCCGTTCTATTGACGTTACCTATGACTTACCCACTCGGTCGAGAGTTGATTTGAGTTTCTTGTGTTCCTCGTTACTATTGATAGTGGCTAGCCGCATTCCTTTCTCCCAACACGTGTGGTAGGCCGCTATCCAAGAAACCTATGACAGAGACAAACTCTATATTTTTAGTAGTTTTATGTGATATCTAATTCAACGTAATTTTATTGAGTGGATTTTAGGGGCTAAAGCTCCTTGCTATAAGACCACACAATGTATGAATCACTAAAACTCGATTTTAAATGGGTCTTTCATCATATCATACTTAGGTATCAGTGAAAACTAATCGTAAAACAGCTGTTTACTTTTTCGCTCACCAGCTGATTGCATTGATACTCCACGCGCTCCAGCCATCAATCGTTGGCTCGCGCTTCCGCTTCCGATTTGATTCGACCGAACTCGACTTGTTTATAACATGAAATTGGTGCAGTCAGCTACAATGGACATGGATAACTATAATTGTATTAGTAGTTTGGTAATCAAAAACTTAAGTTGCAGCGAAAATGTTGTAAATATATCACGTGTAAAGACTTTCTCACTTTCTCTAAACTTTTAACTGTTCAGCGCAAGCGAGAAAGAAAGACTTTACAGTCTTAATACATAAATAACTAAATTCTGTTTTTGTGTACAAATTTTGTGTGCGTTTGCCTTCTAAAGTCTGAATCCAAGGTTATGATGAGGTTTGAAGTTTTAGGGATCTAAAAAAGCAACTTATTGCCAAATCGAATCATCTAGAAGTACCAGAAGTTATCGCAAGGCAGTTTGAAGGTGTTTTATCCTTATACGCATGTAAGTGATCTACAATTCTAAAATAAAATTTCGATGAGAATGAATATAAACCTATTTCAACCTCATTCTGTTGGCATATCGTTGTAGGATAAAAATCTTATTCCGTTTTTAATTGTTAAGAAACTTAAATTCATCAAAATCAATATGATCCTGGATATTTTACATTTACAAATAAAACCACCTGTAAACCACCAGTTTGACTCTAAGAATTAAAACTTCAATATCAATAAATTTCCGTGGAGAATATTTTGTTTGTTTTGGTTTTGAGTAGCTTGTATCTTTTTCATTGTTTTTCCTTAATATTTTAGATTAAGTTTCAGCTTAATAACAAGAATCTTGTAGTAAATAACAAAAAATCAAAGGATTCTTTCATTAATTTTAATGCCTTACTAAAAACGGATAAGTGTGGACTAGACAGAATAAAAATTTTTCAAAACTCACAATTTAAAACAAAATACCTACCTCGTTTTTGGATACATCAAATTGTTTTTCTCCATAATCGTGACCTGAAAAAAAATGTCTTTGTCAAAAATAAATTAACTGGAACTGAATAATACATTTAGAATGAAAAAATATGGAGAAGCCACAAAAAAATTAAACTATAAAACATGCGAACCAAACATTGTTTCTGTAACGACGGAAATAAAAAAAACATCTCAGTCAAGGTATAACAACTCTAGCTTTTTTATTATTTTGTAGCATTTTTAATTTCAATTTTTCTTTTCCTAGGCTATTCTTTAGAATGATTTAAAATATGTGAAGAATGAAATTTTAACGTTATTTTCTTTTATGTTAACTCAGTTTTACATAAAAGAAAAGATGTACAGGTCAATAAATTAAGTTTGTACATAAAATTAATTCATAATATTAATCACTGAGCCCTGTAATATTTCGTTAAGTGTAATTTTTCGTCATTCCTAGAGGACAGTCCTTCGCGGGGGGTTTTTGAAATTCATGAAGGTAAGCATAGCTCAAGTTAAAACTCATTTTAAATGGCTTTGAAAAAATAAGATACAACAGCGCAACCCGGTTGCAAAAAAATGAGTTCATTCAAAAGTTGCAGCTCGTCAAACATCTTAATAATACATTAATAAAAATTATAATATCTTTGATTGGCTATAGGTTTGGATTGGATCAGGCTTTTGCAACCGCGTTCGTAATATTAAGTTATACTTTTACTCTCGTTTAAAAGAGGCATGACACGAGTGTTTTATGACTAAATAATTATAGGTACTTTCCAATTATTTAGTAACAATATAGAAAGTATAATTATTGATAACGCTTGCAATGTAATGTATTTTGTCTCCTATGCAATAAAGATTTTATCATTTTTTTAATATTCCGAATCCCGAAACGTCCTACAAGTGAAACTTTTTTTGTTAGTAACTGAGCTGGCGACTGTCAGCGAAAATTCAAACAATATGACTCATCACCATCACCTATACTTTATTCAGTGAGTGTGTAAAGTAAAGCCCTTTAATAACGTTTGTATAGGAAAAGAACCAGTCAGGGAAGAGGCAGTCCATATGTTCCCAGGGTTGGTTCACAGCTATTTTAATTAACGATTTGAAATATAAAAAATACAAACCATACGATATGAACAGTAAATAAAGCATTTATCAATGCATTTATTTGTCTTATGAACTATTTATTTTTGTAAAGTTCGATTGCATTTTAAGTTCACTGCAAATAAACATAATAACCATAATTGGCTTTCCCAACAGTCATTCAGTTCCATCTCCAGTTTATACTTAAGCTCTTCGGAGTTTTTCAGCAATTACAACAGGTACTCATCTGACACAGCCTGTAAATTTTACAGCTGGTGCAGAAGGTGAGGCTTTACTTTACACTCTCATTGAACGAAGTATAGAATATTTTAAAACATAGAATCTTTTTAATTTCTTTCAAATATACTCATAAACTTTTAGTAATCATTGATGGGAAATCTCCGCAAAATTTATAGGATAAACTAGAAACTTATTACCAAAAGCGGGCCTCGCCGCCAAGCAGATGGCACGGTGGCGGTGGGGGAAGCAGACCATCCCTTCGTTGCATGACTTGCTCTCGCAAGGATCCACGCACCTCTGGTCCTTGCAGCTGCGATCTGCCTCACAGTCGTGGTCCGTCGAGCAGTAGCCAGCTGAGGAACATAAATTGAAAATTTAAGGCCAATTCAGACTGAACGGACGCGAGATGGGGCGGAGTCGTGGCGCGGGCGCGGAGCAGTCGTTCCCATTACCAACAACACGGGGACGACCGTCTCGCGCCCGCGCCACGCCTCCTCGCCACCTCGCGTCCAATCAGTGTGAATTGGGCCTAAGGAACGAAGAAAAGTTCTAGTTCGTTTTGCTACAGTGAATGTGAATACGATTTGTTTGAATTGCGAGACTTTTCTTACTAAAAAACTCTGGTTACCCAGCTTCACAAGGACAGTTGGTATTGCCAGGTATAATTTTGATAAAAGTACCTAAAGTATTTAAAATAATAGAATATAATATGAGGTCACAAAAACGTACAAGTTCATTAGATTTATGAGGAAGTTACAGTGTACGAGTTTACAAAGAAAATAATTTGGTTATTGAAGATAAAGGTGTGTTGAACAAGCAGGCGATGTCAGGAGGTCACTTTAGTCATAATGCCATTGGGTTAATATGTGGCTACACCACCGGGAAATTTATATATGAAGGTGATATATGAAGTAGGTGATACATGAAGTCATTATTTTATATGAGAGGAATCTTTTCTAAAAAAAGAGCTTATAATATACTAGTAGATACGCACTGCTCAGCATATATTGTTGAATAATCGTTTCTTTAATCAGCCAATTCATGAAATTATTATTTCCAACCCTTTCCTTTACATTTTTTCGAGTAAGAATAATTTTATCAATAACTAATCCTAAAACGGGTAGGATAAATGAGGTTTTACAAATCGTAAATAAGATCACATTTCATTACAGTACAAAGCGGTGCACTAGAGTTGAAATTAGATAAGATAATGATCCCAGCGATTCCGGCTAGGTAGTCTCCTTTTTGGATATTGTGCAGTTTTGGCGTTATTTCAATCCCTGACCCCCATAATTACACAGTTGAAACTGTGATGAGTTCTCAGTGATTTAAGAACAGATCTTCAAAAATTGGAGGGGATAATGAGTAGGTACTGTCCGCGAGAGTAAAGGGGTCCCCCGAGCCAGAGCGATATGCAAGCAATGTCCGCGATTCGGTAACGTAAAAACGAAAAATGCAGGCGCCGAGTAGCAAGCGCCTGCAATTGTTCGAATAGGCCAGGATTCAGGGGACTTCTTTACTCTCGCTCAGGATTTCCGTTTTCCCTAAGGAATACGCTCTACGGTCCTTAAAAGGTCAACAAATCTCTTATGGAGTGATGAAATTTAGTCGATGTTTAATTTTAAGGCTGTGAGTGTAAATGCAGGCGAAGCTACAACATTAATCTAGTAAAGTAAATCTGAATAAGTTTAGGCTACATACGTGTGCGGGTCGGGGACAACCCGGTAGATTGACAGCTCCGTCCGTACGCCAGTACGTAGCCCTGCGGACAGTGGCAGTAGGGAATGTGTTCCCTAGCGGTACACTCCAAGTCAGGTCCGCACACTCCTGGACAGACGTTCTGGCAGCTGTTGGCCACACAGCGCTGTGCAGCCCCGCAGTCCGAGTGGAAACGGCATTCCCCACCCCCAGACGGTGGCGGAGTTACTGTCAACCGAGATTATATGTTAGACTGTGAAGGATTGAAATCCCAGCGATTCCGGTTAGGTAAACTCCTTTTTGGATATTGTGCAGCTTACGGGAGGAGGAAAATGAGCAGTTGTGGAAAAGGTTGGAGATGGTCAGTCAGCCTCACCCTTGAAGGAAGACTTGAAGACTAGAAATCTTCTGCGCGGACGACTCACCCTCTGGCCCAAACCTCTTAGGGTCTCCGTGACAAAGACCTTCACCCAGACATCTGTTGGATACATCGATTATACCAACTATGCATTTCTATGTAACGGAATTGGCCATCTTCAAGAAAGAGTAGATGTAGGCATCGGTCCTAAGTGTGATGGTCCTCTGTTCGGGAATCGGTACATTAACTGATCTTCTCGTTAAGATAGTGTAACCAAAAATATTTGTGTTTTCATTTTTCCATATTTTATTTAGGCCTACAATGATTATCAGTCGTTAACACTACTATGTTTTAAAAAACACATTTTTCTAACGATTATTTCTTCCTTCAAAGTAACAATTTAAGTTATAAGTCATTAAAGTGTGCAAATTCTATTGCACACATTCTTTAAATCGCTCTTCACATTTTTTTATAAGTTGGTTTACATTTATTTTTTTATTTGTATAGTCTTGTTTTACATTTAAAGAGTAATCTGATTCCCAAAAAAATCGTATCTCTTGAGGACAAACACACGGCCTTGTGGTCGACCACCTCGCGCTGTTTATCTGGCTCACACTGCGTGAAGACACAAGGATCCGTGCAAATGTGGTTCAGACGGGTTAGCGGATTTTTACCCCCCGGATTTGTACCCTCCAAAAAAACGCTACGTCATTTCGACGTCACAGGAGGCGGGGCCTAAATCGCTCGAGAAACAGCCCGCGACTGGAAATGTACCCCCCAATACATTATTAAATCATCAACACCTAAATGGTATTTTGATTAGGATTTTTGCGGACATTTGCCATCACTGATTAGTAAAAAACAAGTTTCACGACGTTTCGGGATCTGGAATCTGATCCCGACTTCAGGTGGAAGAAAACCTTGAACATAACAAGATTAGTAACACATAGCCAGGAAAACCTGGAGAAAAACACAGCTAAAACAGAGAACTGTAAAAGCAGTCACGAAAACAATAAGCTGAAAAGAAAAACAATACACAAAATAACACAGGAATCACAAGTATCAAGAATCACCAGGCAGGAGAGAGCACGTCCACACCCAATCAGAGCTGAGCTGAGACTGGGTGGATCTGATTGGGTGTGGACGTGCTCTCTCCTGCCTGGTGATTCTTGATACTTGTGATTCCTGTGTTATTTTGTGTATTGTTTTTCTTTTCAGCTTATTGTTTTCGTGACTGCTTTTACAGTTCTCTGTTTTAGCTGTGTTTTTCTCCAGGTTTTTCTGGCTATGTGTTACTAATCTTGTTATGTTCTAGGTTTTCTTCCACCTGAAGACGGGATCAGATTCCAGATCCCGAAACGTCGTGAAACTTGTTTTTTACTAATCAGTGATGGCAAATGTCCGCAAAAATCCTAATCAAAATATAAAATCACCATCACCAACAATGAATTTCAAACAAAGAACCTAAATGGTTTGCAATTAAATTATTTCCCTTAAGTCTGACCCCGGAATTGTACCCCCCGGATTTGTACCCCCCGTGGTCATATTCTTAAGTCCGACCCCGGATTTGTACCCCCGGATTTGTACCCCCGGATTTGTACCCCCCGTCGCCAAATCTTCAAGTACTATCCCGGATTTGTACCCCCCGGATTTGTACCCCCCGTCAACAAATCTTCAAGTACTACCCCGGATTTGTACCCCCCGGATTTGTACCCCCCGTCAACAAATCTTCAAGTACTACCCCGGATTTGTACCCCCCGGATTTGTTCCCCCGATCGAGTTAGGACGAAATGAACGGCCTAAAAACCTCCTCCGTGAAATTTTACATATTTATACCAAGTTTCATGGCAAACAGTCCAACGGAATACGAGGCCATAAACGTGAAACATATATAATCAAACTAACAATTTTTTTATGAATTTAGATATTCAAAACAATATTTTATCCAATACTTTCATCACGTATTATTGAAATATTTTCTAGCCCACTTAATGATGAATAAGATTACACAATATAATAATAATAAGACATATTCGTAGAATAATACTAGGCAATAATTTTACGAACAGCCGTTGATTTACGAGTACTAATTATAAAAGTCAACATCAACAACGAATATTGACCCGGTATATTTCCATGGTCGGGCAAACTGGATTTGAGCACAGGGGGTACAAATCCGGGGGGTACAAATCCGGGGTAAGACTTAAGGATGTGGCCAAGGGGGGTACAAATCCGGGGTAGGACTTGAAGATTTGGCGACGGGGGGTACAAATCCGGGGGGTACAAATCCGGGGTAAGACTTAAGAATTTAACCACGGGGGGTACAAATCCGGGGGGTACAAATCTGGGGAGTACAATTCTAGGGTCGGACTTAAGAAGTTTAATTGGATTGATATCAAGTATGCAGCTGTTCAGCCAACCGTGAAATGTCAGATGATTAAATATATAATAATTTATCCATCCCAAAGGTTCGCGGCCGGAATTGTACCCCCCGGCCTGTGACGTCAAAATGACGTAGCGTTTTTTCTGGGGGGTACAAATCCGGGGGGTACAATTCCGGCCTCCCTGTCTGATGTCGAGGCGCAATCAAACATGACTGCCCTACAAATGTTTTAATATATTCAATGTTATTTTCATGGTTTGTCTTTGCTGGGATGTTTATGAAGAGTATTATCTGGACACTCTATTCATGAAAAACTTTAATTTACATGGCATATACAATGTTAAAGTGAATGTATACTATTTTAAAGAATAAAATTATTTTATTTTATTTATTCTAATGACCTTGTTATATTTTCTTAGATATATAATATGTATATTACTCATGTAATAGCGTAAATGTAGCGAAGAGGTAAATGAAAAGGCAAAATGAAAAGATTTGACACATTCAGGCTATAAGGTTAATATACCGGGTGACCAGCCTAAAGTTTTCCTCTAGCTAACATTTAGCGAATTTCCTTAAAGGAATAAGCTATTACGGTAGTACTCATGGTAAGACCTAAGTCCGAGACCATGTTAACTTTTCATTTTGGGGTCCCCAGAAGCAAAAAACACCATTCGTTCGAATTTATATATATATATATATACAGTGTGTTCATTTTTTGTGCACACCATTGGAATCTCGTTAACTAAAAGAGATACAAGAAAGGTTAAATTAGCAAAGTAATGCTTAATAAAAAGACAAATAAAATGGTGGTGAGCAATTTAAAATATTCGACCAAACTAGTTCGCTACGCTCAAAAAACCATTTTGGCCCCAAAACTAAAATTGCCCATAACTCCCTTATTTCTTAAGGTACAAGACTGTAAGTGGGGACAAATTTACACGAAATTTTACGTAGAATCTAAAAATCTAGTCAAAATGTGATACCATTTATGGTTTTCTGAGAATAATGCTCAAGTTCAGAATTTTAAATGGTAACATGTAAAATTTCATTTTTATTGGAAAGATATTTTTCTCCTGATTACAAAAATACCAAACATGTGATACTTTCCTCTTCAAATGTGTTTTTAATTAGAGAAAATATTTTTTTTGTAAATTAAAATGGGTTAAATGCACTGGATTTATAATAAAAATGATTACTATGAAAACAGCTGATTTTTAGTAAACAGCTGATTGACTCGGAACAGCTGATTCGCAGCAAAAAGCTGTTTCACGGAAGCATCTTCATTTAAAACAACTGATTTATTTGTAAACTATCCTTTTACTGTTAATCAGCTGTTTCTAGTTAACCAGCTGTTATCTATTCATCAGCTGTTCCCTTTCTCTTCTGTTATTATGAATTTAATACGTTAAAATATATAAATATTTTAAATTAATGGTATGTTCAAGTTAATTCATTATTGTACATGATGATGGGCTATGATGAATTGGATTCATAATAAAAATAAGGAAAAGGGGAACAGCTGATTAATATTTAACAGCTGATTGACTAGAAACAGCTGTTTAACAGTAAAAAGATAATTTACAAATAAATCAGTTGTTTTAA
This sequence comes from Flexamia atlantica, assembly GCA_035578135.1. NCBI lineage: Eukaryota > Metazoa > Arthropoda > Insecta > Hemiptera > Cicadellidae > Flexamia > Flexamia atlantica. The sequence goes on along the minus strand of JAQJVK010000015.1, from coordinate 3,193,411 downwards.
ATGAAGATGTTTATTTGTCCGTAAAATAGCATATTGCTGCGAATCAGCTGTTCCGAGTCAATCAGCTGTTTACTAAAAATCAGCTGTTTTCATAGTAATCATTTTTATGATAAATCCAGTGCATTATAACCTATTATCTACGACCATTGCAATAAGCACCAATTATGGTATTACAATAAACATTATAATGATATACATTAAAACACCAAAAACCAAGCAGTACTCTAATGACGACTTTAGAGTACTGGAGTCACTTTAGAGTACTGGTTCTAGGCCAATGAGAGCTCGGCATTTGACGGAAGTAGTGTCATAATAACAATTACGCAATTCGCACATCAGCTGATTGTTGCATTACGATTCATGTTTGAGTTTACTTATCCCATCAGCTGATTGTTCCACAACGATTCATGGTTCAGTCTGCTTATTTGCCTAACCTCAAATTTTAGTTAACCTATTCCATCTTCCATCATTATTAAAAGTCATGAGTTTTGTTTAACTTCGGGGAAATTTTGTTGTATATTGTTGGTCGTAGATAAAAAAGTGTATGCAACGATTGTATTATGCCTTTAAGCCACTCGTGAGATATTTAGAACACTCGCTTCGCTCGTGTTCTAACTTACATCTCACTCGTGGCTTAAAGACATTCATTATACAATCGTTGCATAAACTACTATTTTAATTTACAGAAAAAAATATTTTCTCTAATTAAAAACACATTCGAAGAGGAAAATATCACATGTGTGGTATTTTTGTAATCAGGAGAAAAATATCTTTTCAATGAAAAATTAAATTTTACAATGTTGGCATTTAAAATTCTGAACTTGAGCAATATTCTCAGAAAACCACGAATGGTATCATATTTTTGACTGAATATTTAGATTCTACGTAAAATTTCGTGTAAATTTGACCCCATTTACAATCTCGTACCTTGAGAAATAAGGGAGTTATGGGCAATTTTAGTTTTGGGGCAAAAATGGTTTTTTGAGCGTAGCAAACGAGTTTGGTCGAATATTTTTAATTGCTCATCACCATTTTATTTGTCTTTTTATTACGCACTAGCTGTTGTTAACCCGCTTCGCTGGGTTGAAAAATCTTATAAAGGCCTAAATAGTATCCCAAAATATGTAATTTGGAAGGAAGAATCATGACGTCTAATGTAATCTAAAATTCAATATATTATGATGTTTCTCCATCATATTATATTTGATAAAAGCCGGGGGTGGCATATTTGGTGGTAGCAGTCTTATTTTCCCTTTCAAACAGCAGCACATAATATGCGTTTTCTTTTTGAATTAATCTTTGTGCTATGCAATAACTACAAATTTTGTCCGTCTAGCAAATTACTACATTCGGGTGTTCAATACAATCTACATTTTATTGGAATAATGTGTACTTTACAGCCAAAATCATAGTCCCTTGTCCTTTTGTAAACAGCTTTTAAACTGTTTAATTAAATTCAGCTTCTTCTGTTTAATCTCTTTTTCGAAGGTTCTCCGTTTTATCTCTGTTCTGATCATTTGTGCGTCTGTCTCCCCCTCGATCACCTTGTGCGTCTGTCTCCCTTTCTGTTCCAAATCTGCTATGACAGTGTTTCTTGATTTCGCTGTGAATTTTCCCGTGATACCCTTACATGTGTACCTTTCTCTTCGTTGTTTCATTTTTTCTTGCAATCGTTCATTTAGGTGATAAGATACGGAATTGCAAACATTTTCTCCTACGTTTTGACATTTTTTCGTCTTATTTATTACTATCTTTCAATTTAAAAACAAAAAAATATGCAACTCTACATTTTAGTGCACTTCATGTTTTTAATAACATAACCTGACAGTAAAAATTTACTAAATAATTGAAAACGTAAATAAAAACACATTTGCTAAATAAGACTGTATTCACCTGTTATTCAAAAACAATTGTAGGTGCTGCATTCTGTTGGCAACCACTTTAACCACGGTTACCTTTCCAAATTAAACCATGTGTTTTGATATAAACAAATAAAACCTCAAGTACTCAAAAAATCCTTGACATAGGTCCCTTTCGGACGATCCTGTGCCTACACCCAATAAGATATCGAAACCCAACCACCATAGTGCAGATCATGAGATTCCAAGCTTTAATTTGATACCAAGATCATGGGTCTACGACGTGTAGTTTTGGCTGTAGCACTAAATATACCAACACACAACTCTTCTTTTATATATATATATTGATTACTTTGCTCTTTAACCTTTCTTGTATCTCTTATAGTTTACGAGATCCCAATGGTATGCAAAAAAATGAACATACAGGGTGATTCAGACCACCCGTCCACCTAATGTAGCGGGAGAACGGTTTGTCATAGAAACGTCAAATAAAATTATTCCCCACTAATTTGCACATGAAGAATTCATTAAAAATATTTCCATCGCGATTCATGTACAGGGTGTTCCAGAAATGAAGGTCATGGGTTCGAATCTCAAAATTTTCTCAAGTAATCCTACAGCAAATATTATATCATTTTAAAGGTCTTGTTGAAAGAAACATTTTGGTGAAAACAGAACTAAATTATCTCAAGCCGTTTCGAAATGGCGGCCATTTTTGTGAAAATTTTCGATATTTACGGAACCCCCTGTATTTTTCAAACCACTCAACATTTTTCAGTTCTGATTCAAAATTCTTAATCCTTGGTAACTCAGCTTTACTATGATATGTCACATGACAATATTTAAAAGAATTTTAAATTTTGAAAAAAAATTATTTTTTGAAAATGTTGGCAGCCCTGAAAATAAAAAAAATCAAATAGCAGCATATACCAAAAAGCATATAATTTTAAAGGTCTTCAAAATTTCTACAACTTTGTAATCTACACAAGTATTCTAACTTTTTTAGTTTTTTAGTTATGGTCAAAAAACTCCATTTCCCACATGAAGTGCATGTTATTTATGCAGTTCATAATAACCAAAGGGTACCCACAGACCGTTTGCTATGGACGTGCAAATAGTCTTCCTCCATCCAATGAATCTTATTGGAGCTTCAAGAGGGCAGATTGGAAATTGTATTCAGCTACTGTTGACACTTTGATTGACACTATCAATTTCGATGATGATCCTTTAAAAATATACGATAACTTTTGTGACTGTTTATTTACTGCGGCAAATGCATCAATTCCTAGGTCTAAACCATCAAGAAACAAATTTGTACCCTGTCCATGGTGGTCAACTGAATGTTCCAGACATATTTCAGAGAGGAGAGCTGCTTTCATTAAATATAGGCAGCATCAGACTCGAGAGAACTATTTTAATTATAAGAGAGTCGCTTCAATTACGAAACGATATATTAAATCCTGTAAGAAGGATTACTGGATTAAATTTTGTAACAAAATCAACCGAAATACAGACATATCTGAGGTGTGGAAAGTAGTGAAGACTCTCAAGAGTAAGTATATAACACATAATGCTAAGACAAGAAATTTAAAGTACTTTTCGGAATGTTCTGAGGAGTTTTTTGTGAAATATTCACCACTATCCGCAGAATTGCCTATTCCTGTTCTTGAAGACCATGTTACCACTCAAAATTTGGAATTATTAAATGATTTTTGCCTGGATGAAATTAACCTTGCTCTTTCCAATTTAAAGGATGTTTGTCCTGGCCTGGACAACATTCATAACTCATTTTTGAAAAATTTATCCCAAAAAGCGGTTCAACTGCTTTTGAACATTTTCAACCGCCTTTGGAACGCAAATCTGATTCCAAGCACCTGGAAGGAATATTTAATCGTTCCTATTCCAAAACCAAACAAAAATCCTCGTCTAGCTGAAGGATATCGTCCCATTGCAATATCATCGTCCATAGGGAAAATGTTCGAAAGATTACTCAAACATAGATTGCAATGGTGGGCAGAAAAAAATCACTTATTTTCTCGAACCCAGTTTGGATTTCGCTCTGGAAGAAGCTGTGCAGACAATCTGGCCATTTTATCAACAGAAATCCAAATTGCATTTACCGAATCAAATTTCTTAGTGGCTGCATTTTTGGATATCAATGGTGCATATGATAACGTGAATCTTAATATGCTGTCAAAAAGATTATCCTCCATAAACATTCCCGCAAAAATTGTGAACTTAATTTCCCTACTTTTTTCTAACAGATCACTGCGATTAAAATCAGTGTGTGGACTATATGAATCCAGAATTACCAGCAAAGGAATTCCACAGGGCTCGGTGTTAAGTCCAATACTATACTCGCTTTATAGTGGTAATCTTAATGTGATACTTTCCCATCAAGTCAATATACTTGAATTTGCTGATGACATTGTCCTTTACACAACTAACAAATCTCTTGTAAATTGTGAAACCGTTTTAAACAATGCTCTTCGTGATATGTATGATTGGGGATTGAATAACGGGTTGGAGGTTTCTTCTTCAAAATCAGCAGTTTGTGTTTTCACTCGTAAACACAACCCTCAAAATGTTCGAATTGAATATAACCATCAAGAAATCCCATGTAAAGAGCAACATAAATTCCTAGGGGTTACTTTTGATAGGAAACTTAATTGGAAACTACACATTAATCAAATTTCTCAATCCTGTTTCAGAAGAATGAATATACTGAGGTCTGTGTCTAGTATGCAATGGGGAGCCGACCCATTATTATTGCTAACATTATATAAATCACTAATCCGTTCAGTTCTGGATTATGCTTGCTTTATTTTTGGTAATGCCAACACTGTTAATAGGATGGCTCTAGACAGGATACAGTACAGTGCCTTAAGGACATGCCTGGGATTGATGAAATCTTCCCCATGTAATGCGATGGAAGTTGAAGCTCGAGTTATGCCCCTGGAAATAAGAAGGCAAATGTTGAGTGACAGATACCTGTCTAAATGTTTACTTCTCCAGAAGTACCATCCCCTAAAAAGAAATCTACAGAAATTGGATTATATTTACCAACGATCTTCATACTGGGAAAACAAAAAAAGTCCTTTACTTCTGGTTAGTTATCAACATATGCTTAATGACCTTGCTATCAATACAAACGATCACAATTACTTTCATCCAACTTGTTTTCAGATGAGCTTAAACTACTTTATGAACAAGATAGAATTTGTTTCCTTTGATTCCTGCAAGCAGACTTTCGTTAATAATTGCTTGGCTTTAAATGACGAATTTAATCATTTAATAACTTCAAGGTGGCCAGATCACGAAATGATCTACACTGATGCTTCAAAATCACAAGAACCCTCTTTCACTGCAAGTGCAATTTTTCACTATCAACGTAACTTCATTCAATCTTTTAAGATTAATGACATTTTCTCAATTTTTTCTGCCGAAGCCATTGCTATTCTTCATTCATTATTTTACATTGAAACCTTGAATAAGAAATTGTTTGTCATATTTTCGGATTCCAAGAGTGAATTATTGTCTTTAATGAGCAATAATGTTGGTCTTAAAACGTCTCCTATTATCCTTCAAATTAGGAAAAAATATTATGATTTGTCTTTGAAAGGAGTCTCAATTGCTTTTGCATGGGTCCCATCGCATGTTGGGATACATGGAAACGAAGTGGTGGATAGAGCAGCGAAAACAGCTTCTGCCCAAAATCTGTCATATATCCCTTCATTTTTCGACATAAAAAACTTGTGTACATCAAAAGCTTACAAAAATTGGCAAATTACCTGGGACTTAACTTCAAAATTTAATGGAAATCGACTTTACCAACAGAAAAAATATGTTTCTACCCCGCCATGGTTTAGTTCCTGCTCAAAAAATAGAAGATTTATAACCTCAATTTGCAGAATGAGAATCGGCCATACATATACAAACCTCCATCTTTCCAAAATTCATGTGCTTCAAAATTCTACGTGTGATTGTAATAACGATTCGGCCAGTCTAGATCATTTAATTTTTGCATGCCCTCTGAATGACGAAGAATCAACAAATAATTTATTCAAGAAGCTTGCAAAATTAAAAGTGAAATTTCCAGTGAACGTATTAATATTATTGGAAGAAATGAATGAAACAGTTTTGGACTTGATTTTTGACTTTATAGTTAATAACAACATTTCAATTTGATCAATGTGAAATTGTGACTTAAAATTAATTGTAATCATTATTGTAAATTGTTGTGGGCCTTTCTTGAGTAAACCCTAGGCCGTAATAAATAATTAAAAAAAAAAATTTAAGGTTACATTTTACACACTTGAAAATGGAATAATTTCCGAAACGCGTTATGTATAATAAAATGTTAAAAAAAGGGTACTTAAGGAATTTCTTTCTCTCTTTAATTACAATAGTAGCCCTAGAAGTGAACATTAAAATAATACTATATATATATATATATGTGTATATATATATATATATATCTATGTGTCTGTTAGCACGATAGCGGCCGCAAAAATGGTCCGATCCTTATGAAATTTGGTACGGACAAGTAAAGTGGTAATCAATTGGACGAGTTCGTGAACCAGCCCGATCGGACCACCGGAAGGGGGGGGGTAAAGGGGAATAAATCCCTTCAAAAATGGATTTTTTTAGTTGTTTTTTACATAGAAAAATAAAATTTATCGAATTTTTGTGGGCACCATTGAATTCAGCTCAAAAAAACAAACAATTTAATATTTTGAATCTCTGCTCTATGTCCATTAGTTACCGAGATATTGAAAGTGGTAAACACAGTACGTTGTCCCAATGAGAAATAAGTAAAATTGTATATCTCGGTTGTTATTTCTCAACATATCTTATTAAAACTTGGTAAATAGCTTCTTCTAGTTCAGATCTACTAAATATTGAATTAAAACCACCCAGTTTTAATATACCTGTAGCAGCAAACCTGCATACTCATTCCCCACGTTATTCTTATGGAGCTTACCAAAACATGTCAAATCTTGCTATGTTTTATTGAAATATGTTGTTTTGCATTTGAAATTCGCTGCTGAGTATGCAGGTCTGCTGCAACGGGGGTATTTATTTTAATTTATGTCTGCCAATAAACTTCTTATGGGAAACCCCTTTTGTTTTTTTACTCTGCATTTAGGTATATATTTCAATTTTTGAAATTTCCCGCCATTTTTCCAATATGGCGGACAACTTTGTTTTTTCTTATGGAACACCCTGTATTTTATGGTGTTTTTACATTTTAAAGATCATTTTAAGACACTTTTATACTATGGTATTTTTTCCTAAAACCTATCGTTAAGGAGATATGAACAGTTAAAATTTTTATTTTTTCCCGTTAGAAATGAATTGGGAAATTTATGGTAGTCTATATATCAAAACGGTATGGTTAAATAAAACATACCAAAGAATAAAATGCCTTAAAATGTGATTTTAGTTGAGATACAATCATAAATATATTTTTTTAGTTTAGATTCACTCATGGAATTGTATTATTTTTGATATCCTTTTCACTCTATAAGGAATACATTAGATGGAACAGTTAATGTGGCCACAATGCATTTCAAATAGGAAAAAAATCAAACTCTAACTGCTCATATCTCCTTAACAATAGGTTTTAGGAAAAAATACCAGTACAAAAGTGTCTTAAAATGATCTTTAAAATCAAAAACGCCATAAAATACAGGGTGTTCCATAAGAAAAAACAAAGTTGTCCGTCATATTGGAAAAATGGCGGGAAATTCAAAAATCAAAATACATACCTAAATGCGGCATAAAAAATAAAAGGGATCCCCTATAAGAAGGTTATTGTCAGACATAAAATAAAAAAGTTTGCTATTGGAAAACTTTAGGCTGGACACCTGAGGTATATTAAACAAAAACCATTTAGTAATATCCAATTATTCCTGGTGATTTAAAATCAGCATACAGCTAAGAATAGTTTATTAAATTAATTATTTAGCAGTTTTTGTCAATTTTTACTAGAGTAAATCTAGATTCATACTCTAAAGAATTTTACTGCTTGATACTCCCAAATAATTTATGTTCTCTCATCTTTTGCATTGTAAATAATAACTCAAATAGTTTGAAAAACATTTCCTTTGTTTGAATCAACTCTTTCCTTTTGCTGAAATCGACTTGCAACAATGACAAAATGTCAAACCCAAAAAAGTGTATTTGTAATTGATGTGTATGGATGACACATATGCAATCTTATGTTTCAGCAACTGGTATTTTAATTGGAACAAAATTAATATTATTAAAGGTTAGGTTAATCCTTTTTATCACCAGCTATTTTATTCGCGTGTATTAACATTTATCACGTATGTGTCAATTTCAGTTGCAAACGTTTACTTTAAGAAATGCACTGCATTCCAAGCTATATTACCTGTTGTATCTCTGTCACAGTTAGGTTTATGTATTGTATTGTGATGTATTTTACTGTATTGTTTTCATTTAATTAAAATCTGCCATTAAAACTACCCTAAGATGACCTTAAAGATGACCTTTAGTTAACTCGAGTTTTTTTTTAAATATTATTATGCTCTCCAAACCACCTTACCTCTTGAGGACTCTGAACACACGGCCTTGTGGTCGACCACCTCGCACTGTCTACCTTGTCCACACTCCATGAAGACACAAGGATCCGTGCAGATTCGGTTCATACATGCAGATGTCGAGGTGCAATCCGCACTTGATGAACATGGCTGTCCTACACCTGTAGTAACAAAAACCAAACCTTACCACGTATTACTGGTGAATAAAAGAAAGTTTTATGCTATATCATAAAAGCACTTTTCAGAGAACTTGATGTATAGTTAGATTGAAAAAAGTTCAAGTATTCTCACCGTGGGCCATATATCCTATGAACGTAAAGGCTTGTAAATAAAATTACGTTATAAGTAGCAATAATTATTATATCCGACCAATTGTATACATTTAATTAATAAACACTTCAATACAATCCTCCTGTGCAAATGTTAAGTAAAAAATTTCCTTTTTTACGTCATTTTTTTACTTTATTCTGTTGTTAATGAATAAATTTCACTAACAAAAATATAAATTTGCAATTAATGACTTTGGATGTATGTTATCCTATCTTATGTACTATGACTAGGTATTCAATTTAGTTCAAAATCTGATTCCTCCATTTAAACTAATCTTAATTAGGTGTTTTATTACCAGCCGTTTCAATTATGAGTATTTTCATTTATTGCAGATATGTTAATAACCCTATTCAACTTCTATGCAAGGAAATATTCAGCGTTCCAAACTGTCTAACCTGTTGCAGCAATGACACAGGCTTGACCCCTCCGTTCATACCCAGGGAGACAGACACACTGGGCTGTGTGTTTAAACCCCTTACACTCTGCGTTTTGACCACAGTCCGTGAAAGAACAAGCGTCAGTGCAGACTTGGTTTACGCAAGCCAGGGTTGAGTCGCAGTCTGCGTTTGACGAACATCCCACCGATTGACCTGAAAATGTTGAAATCTATACTTATTTAATACGCTATGGGTTTTTTGTGATCATCACTCCTCCTAAACTACTATGCCGATTTTAATAATTTAGTTGTCGTTTGAAAGTGCTCGGCGTGCAGTTTTGCAGGAAATAAAGTTTATGAAGATTATACTAATTATATTAACAGAAACTGAAATACGAACATTTTTTCAAAAGTCATGAGAAACAAAGTATTCAACTTTATGTAATGTTTTCAATTTAAAATTTGCTTCATTATCTATTTAAAAACAACCTGTTTAAAAACATGTGTGTGATATAAACAAATTTGCAGTAGATTTATAAACAACTGTTTTCTTATATTATGATGCCAGTAAAAGCTATTTTAACTGATAAATTTAGTATGACAAAGGCCCCTTGGTAAACTCGATTGAGTATACAATTTTATTGGAGTTAATGGCGAATTTTAATGTGAAGTTTGTTTAAAGTAAGATATAAAAATGAAAAAGCAGTGGTCGCATTAAGGCACTCGATCAAGATAAATAAATCTAACAATTTGTAAGGTTTTCATCAAACCATTTTAATTTTATTCAAATGTGATGTGTTAGTTAAAATTATGTAAAAATCTATATTATTAAAGAATATAATTTGAACAATTATTTTAGTACTATGTAATGTACTGTGGTTGTGCTAAGAATTTTCTGTAAACTTGAATGATGGTACATAAGATTGGATAGAATACACCCAAATGCTACCCTATCTTATGTACCATCACTTAGTATTCAATTTTGGTCGAAATCAGATTCATCCATTCAAACTCATCAGAATTAAGTGTTTTCATCGTCAGCCATTTCAATTATGAGTATTTTCATTTATTGCAGATGTGTTAATAACCCTATTCAACTTCTATGCAAGGAAATATTCAGCGTTCCAAACTGTCTAACCTGTTGTAGGAACGACACAGGCTTGGCCTCTCCGTTCATACCCAGGGAGACAGACACACTGGGGTGTGTGTTTAAACCCCTTACACTCTGCATTTTGACCACAGTCCATGAAAGAACAAGCATCAATGCAGACTTGGTTTACGCAAGCAAGGGTTGAGTCGCAATCTTCGTTTGACGAACATCCCACCGATTTACCTGCAAATGTTGAAATCTATACTTATTTAATACACTAGGGGAATTTTGTGATCATTACTCCTCCTAAACTATTATGCCGATTTTAATAATTTAGTTGTCGTTTGAAAGTGCTCGGCGTGCAGTTTTGCAGGAAATAAAGTTTATGAAGATTACACCAAAGAGAACGGTCCTAGAAGCCCTTAAAGTTTTATATTTGTCCATAATGTTAAACATGGGCAAATAAATGTCAAATAAAGAAGCTGATTGGAGCAAATAAAGTTTTCCAGCAAAGTCATGTTTTATTATTGGAATTGAAACCACTAAATATATATATATATATATATATATATATATATATATATATATTGATGCAGACTTCAAGCCTGCATTCATGAGTAGATTTAGCCTTTTTAGCTCAGGTTAAGATTAAAACGGGTTATAATTTATTAACAGAAACTTAATTACAATATTTTTTGCAAAAGTAATGGGAAACAAAGAAATCGACTTTATGTAATGTTTTCACCTTATAATTTACTTCATTATCTATTTAAAAACAACCCGTTTAAAAACATGTGTGTGATATAAACAAATTTGCAGTAGATTTATAAACAACTGTTTTCTTATATTATGATGCCTGTAAAAACTATTTTAACTGATAAATTTAGTATGACAAAGGCCCCTTGGTAAACTCGATTGAGGATACAATTTTATTGGAGTGAATGGCGAATTTTAATGTGAAGTTTGTTTAAAGTAATGATATAAAAATGAAAATGCAGTAGTCGCATTAAGGCACTCGATCAAAATAAATAAATCTAACAATTTGTAAGGTTTTCAGCAAACTATTTTAATTTTATTCAAATGTGATGTGTTAGTTATAATTATGTAAAAAATCTATATCATTAAGAAATATAAGTTAAACAATTATTTTGGTACTATGTAATGTACTGTGGTTGTACTAAGAATTTTTCATAACTTGAATGATGGTACATTAGATTGGATAGAATACACCCAAATGCTATCCAATCTTATGTACCATCACTTAGTATTCAATTTTGGTCGAAATCAGATTCATCCATTCAAACTCATCAGAATTAGGTGTTTTCATCGTCAGCCATTTCCATTATGAGTATTTTCATTTATTGCAGATGTGTTAATAACCCTATTCAACTTCTATGCAAGGAAATATTCAGCGCTCCAAACTGTCTAACCTGTTGCAGCAACGACACAGGCTTGACCTCTCCGTTCATACCCAGGGAGACAGACACACTGGGGTGTGTGTTTAAACCCCTTACACTCTGCGTTTTGACCACAGTCCGTGAAAGAACAAGCATCAATGCAGACTTGGTTTACGCAAGCCAGAGTTGAGTCGCAATCTTCGTTTGACGAACATCCCACCGAACATCCCACCGATTTACCTGCAAATGATGAAATCTATACTTATTTAATACGCTAGGGGTTTTTTGTGATCATCACTCCTCCTAAACTACTATACCGATTTTAATAATTTAGTTGTCGCTGGAAAGTGCTCGGCGTGCAGTTTTGCAGGAAATAAAGTTTATGAAGATTATACTAATTATATTAACAGAAACTGAAATACAAACATTTTTTCAAAAGTCATGAGAAACAAAGTATTCAACTTTAGGGTCCTAGAAGCCCTTAAAGTTTTATATTTGTCCATAATGTTAAACATGGGCAAATAAATGTCAAATAAAGAAGCTGATTGGAGCAAATAAAGTTTTCCAGCAAAGTCATGTTTTATTATTGGAATTGAAACCACTAAATATATATATATATATATATATATATATATATATATATATACATATATATATATATTGATGCAGACTTCAAGCCTGCATTCATGAGTAGATTTAGCCTTTTTAGCTCAGGTTAAGATTAAAACGGGTTATAATTTATTAACAGAAACTGATTACAATATTTTTTGCAAAAGTAATGGGAAACAAAGTAATCGACTTTATGTAATGTTTTCAACTTATTATTTACTTCATTATCTATTTAAAAACAACCCGTTTAAAAAACATGTGTGTGATATAAATTCAGTAGATTTTCAAACAACTGTTTTCTTATATTATAATGCCTGTAAAAACTATTTTAACTGATAATTTTAGTATATCAAAGGCTTCTTGGTGAACTCGATTGAGTATACAATTTTATTGGAATTAATGGTGAAAGTTTATGTGAAGTTTGTAAGTAATAATATAAAAATGAAAATGCAGTAGTTGCATTAAGGCACTCGATCAAAATAAATAAATCTAACAATTTGTAAGGTTTTCATCAAACTATTTTAATTTTATTCAAATGTGATGTGTTAGTTAAAATTATGTAAAAATGTACATTATTAAAGAATATAATTTGAACAATTATTTTTGTACTATGTAATGTACTCTGGTTGTGCTAAGAATTTTTCATAAACTTGAATGATGGTACATAAGATTGGATAGAATACACCCAAATGCTACCCATCTTATGTACCATCACTTAGTATTCAATTTTGGTCGAAATCAGATTCATCCATTCAAACTCATCAGAATTAAGTGTTTTCATCGTCAGCCATTTCAATTATGAGTATTTTCATTTATTGCAGATATGTTAATAACCCTATTCAACTTCTATGCAAGGAAATATTCAGCGTTCCAAACTGTCTAACCTGTTGCAGCAACGACACAGGCTTGACCTCTCCGTTCATACCCAGGGAGACAGACACACTGGGGTGTGTGTTTAAACCCCTTACACTCTGCGTTTTGACCACAGTCCGTGAAAGAACAAGCATCAATGCAGACTTGGTTTACGCAAGCCAGGGTTGAGTCGCAGTCTGCGTTTGACGAACATCCCACCGATTGACCTGAAAATGTTGAAATCTATACTTATTTAATACTGTAGGGGATTTTTGTGATCATCACTCCTTCTAAACTACTAGGCCAATTTTAATAATTAGTTGTCGTTGGAAAGTACTCACCGTGCAGTTTTGCAGGAAATAAAGTTTATGAATAGAAAGCACTGAATATGTATAAACAGATATATATTGAACAGATAAACCAAAAGAAGAATATATATATATATATCATTAATACGCTACATGAAAACTTTATTCACGATAAGGCTTTTTTATTTTAAGACTTACCCCCACATATTATACATCAAAACACGCGTCCCAATGTGTAGATTCCTGTAACGTCTTTAGATTTTTAATTTAGGCAATATAACTCAAAAACGTTAGAAATTAGAAAATAAACTTTGTTTTGACAGAAGCAAAAATGTAAACAAATAAACATCTGATCAGCTGTGTGGGATTTAAAATAGCCTATATAGATCACAGACCAAAAAATATTTAGATATCAAAGTGGTTTAAAACTCAGCCCAGCAGCTGTTTTTTTTTTATTTGAAAAGGAACAAGACGACAAAAATATGTTTTGATCGGACACTTTATATTCTTTTAAACATGATAAGAACGAGACGACGAAGACGTTTTATAGCGGTCGGACACGGCGGGGCAATGTACGGCAAGATGTTCGCACACGGCGGGATAACGCACGGGAAGGTGTGCAAACAGAAGCTTCATACGCGGAGCTGGAACAATTAGTGGAAAATTACATAGACAAAATCGCACTAACAAATCCAAGGATTCAGCAACATTCACTTGGCGGGATGGTATTACATGTCAGAAATGTGGCGCGCATGTAGTAAAATTAAATCTACTTACATCTCGACAAAGCGATTACAATCAAAGCCTTATTACTGGTACCGATAGACTGAGCAGAAACTGCAAAGAAAACATTAGGCTTAATTCAAAGAACTCTGTGCTCGTAACGGTAAGCAAAAGAGCTATTAAATTTAGGAAAACAATGGCGGAGGGTTTTTCATGAATAAAGTGTCTTTCACTTCTTGAACTTTCACAATAATTTGGTGCCAATGGTCTAAAATTAAACAGTACTAAGACTCAGATAATTAAATTTCAACCCATACAAGACAAAAAAATTTTAATTTCCGATCTTTGTTATGATGGCAATATTTTATCATTTTCCAGTGATACAAAATTGTTGGGAATAAATATTTATCGAAATTTGACTTGGGAAGCACACATCGACATGACCATTAAGAAATTAAATACAGCTAGTTTTCAAGTGTATGTTTTTAGAAATGTAATAGATTCAAAAACTAAGCTTATGGTTTATTACGCAATGTTTTATTCCATAATGCAATATGGTATTGAACTATGGGGTTCGGCATCGTATATGCACTTTCAATATTCAAATTACAAAAAAAATTACAGATTTTGTCTTTTAGTTCTAGTAAAACATCATGTAAGCCTCTTTTTGAAAATATGCTTTATTGACAATGCCCAGCGTTTACATTTTTAAAACTTTAATTTTAAAAAATAACTATGACAGTTTTAGATTAAACCAGATTGTTCATAAATATCATACCCGTTTCAAAATCAACTTTCAATACCCAAGACATCGCCTTTGTTTATATGAAAAATCTTGGCAATATATGGGGCTAAGACTTTTCAATATAGTGATATAGTCACAATAAAGTGATATTTCATTTCATTATACTCTGCCAAGAATTTACTACATAATGAACCCGAATGAAATTGGCCCTTCTCTTACCTGCTCCATTACTAACACAAATTCCAGTAATCATAAATATCGCTCTTAGAACCAAACCAATCATTTCCTTGTTACTTATGACACTTGCTTTGAATAAAGTAACTTTTTCACAAAATATAAAATTGCATTCAACAGAATTCTATAATATTTTAACGTTAAAGAACTAATTAATGCACAAGAAATTATTGATTTAATTGCCACTTTATAGGTTTTAGGTTCTTGCATATAATAGTTTATTGACACATAAATAAAAGGTATAAAAAGCTTCTTAATAATTATGAACTTTAAACTACCAAAGAACTCCAAACAACCTTTCCTTACAAAATTACTTTATAGTATATCTTACTTATTACATTAAACCGTGTCAATGTAAAATGATAACTTTCCTTTGCCTTTGTAAATAAAAAGTGCAACGATACGAAATGGTTTTCTCAAAATCAAACCACCTACTCATATTCTTTTTCCTTTTATGGTGCTGAATTTGTGTTAAATAAAACTCTTCTTACAAACAATTAACTCTATTGCAAATTATGAGCTTTTAAAAAGTAAGACAATGGGACATTACTTTTAATGAGGCCACAGCAGTTATCTGCCATAGATACTATCTGCAAAAATACGTTGTATACTATCAGTTCCAAGCAGTACTGTACATAATTCACAATTAAAATTATTTGTATACTTATAGTTCTGCATAATGTAAAAAGTCAAAAAAGGATACTAAAGGGTTAACAGAAGTTGCCGCTTGTAAAGAAACGAATCGTATGATAAATAAATTAAGAACGTCGTGTTTTGACTTCAATGGAATGAGTGATGCACTTATTTTATTGTTGAGCGGAAAAGGGTGTAAATTTAAGACACGCCGTCGTAGGTTTAGCCCTTCTTAGGTTCAGCTGATAGTCCTGCCTCTGATGTGAATGCATGTGATCCTTGGGTTGAAAAGGTCCTTCTTTGAAATGTCTGGTATACGTCATTAATGGCTTCAGTTTGTTTTTTAATTCATAATGTGCATGTTTATCATTTTAATAGTGGCATATAGAGGCAAAAGCCCCTAAAAACAAAATACAAATGCTGAATATTTAATGTTTCCTTCACGTTCGCAAATCGGCAACAGTTTGACGGATTTAAACGTTAAAATTGTAGTGTTAAAGATACTATGGCATTAGCTAGTACATATAAGAAATTTAAAAAAGGCCTTACTCTAGAATGGTAAAGGGCTGAATTTTTTGAACAATGGCGCTATCCGTCGATCTTAGAACAAACTTAGTTCACTTTGTTTACAATTAAGCACATGGAAATGGTTTAAAGAAGTTCTTGAGGTTAACCACAGATTGCAGCATTCAATTTATTTCCCAAGGAACGTCGTTACATTTAACACAAAAATGAAAACAAATGTCGTGCGTAGCCTCCTGGTACCTGGTTCAAAAGAACATATTTGACAACTAAAGGGTACTCATTGTGGAAACCTCCGACTGAGGCTACATTTTTACCCAATATGCAAATAATTAAAGGTGAAATCAGACCTCAGGTTGACGAGTCCACGCCCAACGTTGGAGTTTCTGGCTCCAATCATGCTGGAGTTAGGTTTGGGGACCACGAGCTTAGTAAATAGTTAATATTGAGGACTTCACCCTAAGTTCAACACATTTTTATGGTTGCCGGTGAGTAAATACTGCTGTCTTGGCAGATTTAAGATTAAATATACTTTTATTGGCCAAATTTAAATGTGAACTTTTTGGTAGGATAAAATTTAAAATTTATGTTGCACTCAATCGCTGTTAGTTCAGCACACTCTGTTGTTGCTCTGTCAAAACTATTACTATTTCCGACCGCCATAAAACTGGCAGAGCTGGGCCTTATTATGAGGAAGGCCAAAAATTATGAATGAAGTCTTCTCTGCACCTACCGTCTGAGCTTATTCGATTGTGTTAATATTACAAAACAATTGGCTTTAAATCAGCATCAGATACTACTACATGATAACATGTAAACAGACGTATTTAATTGCGCTTGCTTTTTAAATGGTGAGAAGGTTATAGCCCCTAAATTATAAAACGAAAAATTTAAATGTAAAAAGCCGTCGTACGTTTTGGTACGTTCAACCTGTATTGCTGGATTTTAAATAAATCATTCATCCACGTCTGGCAAATGGTTATGAATCAAGTATCAGAGAATCATGTTTCAATGTAAACAAAGCAGACACTTTTAGATCCCAATGCTTTTTTACAGCAGATGTTTTAGGTTATTTCTCGTGTTCTGGTGAATTTCAAGCAATTTCAGTATTTCTCCTGAGTCCCTTGGATCAAGGCCTTCAATTTGAACCCCTTCCCATCATCCTGAGACTTGCCAAACGACCACAATATAGGAGAAAACATGTTCCTTACTTAATTTTATATACATACATACATATACATACATACATACACATATATATTACAGTTGCTGATATCAAGTATAATTAATCCTCAGTCTTGTGACTAGCTCCACTCGATTCCTTATGATCAAAAACCCCATATGCATACAAAAAAAATCAAAAATTCTTGGACAACACATTTTTAGTCCAGGCAACGAAAAGGTAAAGAGGGTAACGTTTGAACACAATTTTTGACTTTGCAGCCTTTGTTTGGGCTAGTTAGGAGGTGAACATATCAAAAGTCCTCTTCCGTAGCCCTTTTTTGAGCATTCACTGCCTGGACAATTTTTCTCGTACTTGGGCTTGTTTCAGAGTATAACATTAGGGGTGCATTGTTAATAAATTAAGAAGCATTCATAGCCACTTTTTAATTTGCATATTCCTAGTTATTTATTAAAACACGTTCAACTTATTTTTTTTAGTATTATGGTTATATTTATTATTTGTTATATCTTTAAGTTTCAGCTTCGTCAGTCTGAATATTTTTCAGCTTATTTAGTTACTAATGAGTTTATAGCACCTGTAATCCGTTAAGTTGCGTCTTATTTGCTCGTCTGCATGGAAATTTAAAATCGATCAATTATTGAACTTAAAGGTAATCTTCTGGTTAAACTTTATTCCCTTAGGGAGGCAAGGCAACCACTTTCCTCTCTCTGAGAGAAAACTATTACTTTACTCTCTCATTACAAGGAATAAAAAGTGACCAGAACGTAGTTGAAGAGGAAGGAAGTACAACTCATCACTTGTCCCAAAACTTTTCGAAAATCGTTCATTAATTTGGGCTTCGATCATGTAAAACTTGCACTCGTGCGAAAACCGTCTCTTTAGGCTCTAGTGATGAATTACTAATTCATTGTATCCATTGCCCCGCGTAGAATAGGGTGAGTAAGTGTACTGTTTCTTTTAATTTTTAAATTTTTGACAAAAAACGTTTTAGTGGAAGTGAGTTTAGTTCAAATTGATGTCTCAGGTATGGGGGCAAAAGTGAAAGTTGGTTTCCATGAAATGTGCTGACCTTTTGAGCCTTATGCGTAAAGGAAATTTTCCATTTCTGAGCGAGGTGGTGAACCGGCAGGATGTATTTACCTGACTCTCTTGACTGAGGTTAGATTTCACCGCCAATTTCGTGATACATTTTAAATTATCAAGTAATTCTACGGATCTTTTAATCTCTCTTGCCGTGTATTAATTTTTTCGGCGATATATAATTTGATTTATTAGGGAAGTAAGATGTTTGTACTGTTCTGGCAGGGTTTCACGATCTGGCCACAAATCACGACATGGCTACTGTTTTAGCGAATTTCCCCCGTAGGGAAGAAGCTATTACCGTAGGTCTCATGGTAAGACCTAAGCCCGAAACCATGATAACTTTTCGTTTTGGGGCCCCCAGATTCCAAAAACACCATTCGTTCAAATTTGTATATATATATATATATATATATATATATATATATATATATATCTACAATATATATCTATACATATATCTATATATATATATGTGTCTGTAAGCACGATAGCGCTCGCAAAAATTGTCCGATCGGAATGAAATTTGGCAAAGTCGTGTGAAGTAGTAATTATTCGGATGAGTTCGAAAATCAGTGCGATCGGACCACTGGAAGGGGGGGTAAAGGGGGATAAACCCCCCCAAAAAAGGGTTTTTTGGGGATTTCACATATAAAAATAAAAATAATCAAATTTTAGTTAGCACCATTGAATTCAGCTCAAAAAAACAAACAATTTAGTATCTTGAATCATTACTATATGTCCATTGGTTACCGAGATATTCTAAGTGGTAAATACAGTACGTTGTCCCAATGTTAACCTTATGGGAAATAAGTCAAATTCTATATCTCGCTTATTTCTCATCATATCTTAATAAAACTTGGTTTGTGGCTTCATCTAGATAAGATCTAATGTATTTTAGTCTAAAACCCCCGAAATTTCCATTTTTGTGGCCTGCATACTCATTCCCCATGTTATCCTTATGGGAAATAAAAAAATTCTATATCTTCCTTATTTTTTGACATATCTTGATAAAAGTTGGTATATATGGTTTCTCCTAGTTCAGATCTACGAAATATTGTATTAAAACCACCCAGTTTTAACGGACCTGTTGCAGCAAACCTGCATACTCATTTTCCATATTATTCTAATGGAGCTCACAAAAACATTAAATCTAACTACCTTGGATTGAAATATTTTCTTTTGCATTAGAAATTCGCTGAGTATGCAGGTCTGCTGCAACGGGGGTATTTTATACTTATATAAACACTTTATGTTATGGGTTGGATTTGCTTGAAAATGACATTATAGTCAAAACATGTTGCAGAAATAAACCATGAAAAAAGGGTATTTTTTACATGAAATTAAGATTAATTCAGCATTTAAAATAGTAAATTTTGAGAACTACCAGGAGATTATATTATTTTTTGAAGTTGTGTGATATAGGGTTTAAGGTAAAAACTAATATCTAAATTAGCCGATCTATTTTAATACATAAAATTTTATTCGCAACGCCTTGTATTATCAGGCCAGTGTATTTAAATAATTATAGTTGATATTGTCATCCACTGGAGCAGGAGTTTTGACTATTTTACTTGCTGGGTGCAAATAAATAGGTGGTAAAAAAATAACTCAATTTTCATCAGACCTGGTAATATTCACAAGCGAACATACGTTGTAGGCTGCAATCCCTACTACCCAAAGACCTATTATAATATTGAGTATATATTGTTAAACACTGGTGTCCCTCGTTGTCGTACAGACGCGCCGAGCCGTACAGCGGTTGGCCCGAGTCCACGTAGTAGTACTCATTTTTATTGTCGACCTTTTGTCCAATGAGCCAAACCCCTTTTGGTTTGTCTGCAAAGAAAAAAGTTCAGGATTTAACTAAAAAGAAAAAAAATTACGAAAAACATTTAATTGGAGAGGGTGGAATTTGTCCAGGAATTACTTTTGGTTTCTCGTATTCTTTCTTATTATAGCTCAAGTATTTCTTTGAGTTCCTCAACTCTTTTCTCATTACTGACAATAGCTATAACTTACCTCTTATCCAAGCATTGCTTTGGGTTTCTCGTATTCCTTCTTATTATAGACAGTAGTTATGATTTATCTACTCGCTCAAGCATTTCTTTGAGTTCCTCAACTCTTTTCTCATTACTGACAATAGCTATAACTTACCTCTTATCCAAGCATTGCTTTGGGTTTCTCGTATTCCTTCTTATTATAGACAGTAGTTATGATTTATCTACTCGCTCAAGCATTTCTTTGAGTTCCTCAACTCTTTTCTCATTACTGACAATAGCTATAACTTACCTCTTATCCAAGCATTGCTTTGGGTTTCTCGTATTCCTTCTTATTATAGACAGTAGTTATGATTTATCTACTCGCTCAAGCATTTCTTTGAGTTCCTCAACTCTTTTCTTATTACTGACAATAGCTATAACTTACCTCTTATCCAAGCATTGCTTTGGGTTTCTCGTATTCCTTCTTATTATAGACAGTAGTTATGATTTATCTACTCGCTCAAGCATTTCTTTGAGTTCCTCAACTCTTTTCTCATTACTGACAATAGCTATAACTTACCTCTTATCCAAGCATTGCTTTGGGTTTCTCGTATTCCTTCTTATTATAGACAGGAGTTATGATTTATCTACTCGCTCAAGTATTTCTTTGAGTTCCTCAACTCTTTTCTCATTACTGACAATAGCTATAACTTACCTCTTATCCAAGCATTGCTTTGAGTTTCTCGTATTCCTTCTTATTATAGACAGTAGTTATGATTTATCTACTCGCTCAAGCATTGCTTTGAGTCTCTCGGATTCCTAATAACGTAGCTAGCCTTACCCATTCACTCTAGCGTTGCTTTCAGTGTATCGTCATTTTCTTTCTTACTGACAGTAGCTACGACTTGCCCATTCGCTATAGCGTTGCTTTCGGTTTATCGTCAATTGCTTTCTTATTGACAGTAGCTACGACTTACCCACTTTGTCAATAACAGCTTTCAGTCTCTGGTGTTCCTCATCACTATTGATGGTGGCCAGCCGCATTCCTTTCTCCCAACACATTTGGTAGGCCAGTTGCCAAGGGACCTATGATCAGTAACAGTCTATTTACACATTTTGTATTACCGCTTTATGTTGTAATACAAAATGTACGTACTTACGTCGTACATAAGCGAATCAAAAATACCAACCTACGCTCCGCGTTGTTATGCGAACCACATTCATTTTTCATTCACAAATAAAACCACTTGCAAAATGAACCGTTTTCCTCTGTGGTTTAAATTTTGATTAAATAATGTAGTAGAGACAACATTATTCGTTGTCTCATTAGTAGAGACAACATTATTCGTGTTCGTTTTTGTTTAAAAGACTTGAATGGTTCATTTATTGTAACTTTCATGTTTTAGTTTCAGCTTCAGCTTAATAGACTTGAAGTATTTAACTCATAATCGAAGGGATCATTATTTTCAATGTTTTGCCGAAAAAGGATATCTAATATATATGACCGTCAAATTCCAGAACAAAATTATATTGTAATTTAAAGGCTCACAATATAATATCAAAATACCTACCAGGTTGGTGGATAGGTAAAACGATTTTCCTCCATTTTCTTGACCTGAAAGAAGTCATAATCAAAAATAAAATGACTGGAACTGAACAGAAGGAATGAACGTTCAAGAAAAATAATGCTCGAGCTAAAAAAATTAACGATAAAAATATGATTATCCTACATTGGTTTAGTAATGGCTGACAGTGTTGTTCTATTTATAATAAGTTTAATCTTCAATTTTTCATCTTATCTTTAGAATTATATGAACAAATATTTAACAGGATACTTATAAGTGTCTCCGGAGGAGTCCGGACTATAGGTCGAGGACACTTCAAGAGAAGATGTCCTATCCATCCATGTCCTATCTTCCACCCTTGTCAATTCTGAAACGTCCCACAAATGAAACTTGTTTTTCTAGTAATGGCGACTGTCATCATAAACCCAAAGAAAAATCTAAATTCACCACCACAAAGCAAAAATTTCAAATGTAACATCTTCTTCATTCCTCCAAATGTTAACTTCTTACTAATCATCGATCGGGCATTTTTGGCAAACTCCAAAGGATAAAAAAAAGTATTGTTACCAAAGGCAGGCCTTGCCGCAATGCAGAGGGCACGATGGTGATGGGGGAAGCAGATAGTCCCGTCTTTGCAGGACCTGCTGTCACAAGGATCCACACACCTCTGGTTCTCGCACCTGCGGTCCGCCTCACAGTCGTGGTTCGTCGAGCAATAACCAGCTGTAAAAAATAAATTGACAAATGTCGATAGTTTATATTAGAAACGTTAAGGGACTAAAGATTAAGAATCTAGTTCGTTTGGTTATAGTGAAGCTAAGTTTAGATACGATTAGTTTGAAGTACAAGATAATTCTTTACTACAACACTACGAATAGAATGTAAAGTAATATTACAAGACCATAAAAGTTTATTAACCTTTTGTAGAAGTAACTTAGTAAAATTTTACAAAACAAATAATTTGGTTACAGTAGAAAAAGGAGCATCACAGGAGTAGGCTGCATAAGCAGGTCACCGCGTTACATAATTCATCACTATCCTACTAGCGTAGGTCATTGGTTTAAGATATATCACATATAGTGTGTATTTGTTTTCTAACGGCGACCTTTTGCTAGATAGCATAATTAACTTAGAGCCCAATGACAAATTGCAACTGGATCCAGTCTCGATGCTGTCGGGAATCGGACCGGCGACCCTCAGATTATGAAGTGAGCGCTTTATCCACTCGGCTATCGAGTCTATCAATTAAGTGTGATAACATTAAGTCAAATATGAAGTTCACCAAGTACATAGGAGTGAGTAGGGTGACTCTAGATGGTAAAAGACACGACCATGTGTCATGCATGACATTGAACAGCGGTACACTAGGCATCGGAATTAGATCAGATTGATAACGATGTACTAAGATGTAACGTTATTTAATATACATAAAATTTGATACTCTTAGACTACATACGTGTGCGGGTCGGGGGCAACCCCGTAGATTGACAGCTCCGTCCGTACGCCAGTACGTAGCCCTGCGGACAGTGGCAGTAGGGGATGTGTTCCCTAGCGGTACACTCCAAGTCAGGTCCGCACACTCCTGGACAGACGTTCTGGCAGCTGTTGGCCACACAGCGCTGTGCAGCCCCGCAGTCCGAGTGGTAACGGCATTCCCCACCCCCAGACGGAGGCTGAGTTACTGTCAAGTGAGATTAATAATAATAATAATATTTCTTTATTGCGTGAACAATGGTTTTACATTGCATTGCATGCGTCAATATATATATTACTAAAGCTAAGGTTTATCATTCATACCTACATACATACATACATCAAGTTGCCATACATTCATCACATTCATACCTAACATCGATGACATAGTTTATTTAATTTTGAACTATCCCAGCAGCCCCCATAAACTCGTCAACAAAGTAGAATACCCTAGACGCCAGGTAGCGTTTTAAATTCGATTTGAATTGTTTTTCGTTTGCTGACTGTTTGATGGCATCAGGGAGCTCGTTGATTAGCTTAACACCGATCTGAGCTGGCAGAATTTCAAATTTTGAAGTTCTGTGTTGAGCAATTCTGAAATTGTCTCTGCCTCTTGTTTGGTACTCATGGACGTCCCTGCCTCGGACCAGAGTGGTCTTGGTCCTGCAGTATATGGACACCTCCAAGATGTACAGAGAGGCCTGTGTCAGCAAGTTGAGCTCCCGAAAGGAATTTCTACACGACTCTCGATAGTCTAATTTTGCAATTATTCTCACGGCTTTCTTTTGTAACCTGAAAACCCTCTCAAATCTCTGATTTGAGCAGCCACCCCAGAGCCGTATGCCGTAGGCTAGGTGTGGGTATATCAGGCCAAAATACGCCATTTTTAGTACCTCTTGCGAGCAGAAATTTACAAGGTTGCGAAGGACATAAATGCCTGAAGTAACCTTTGAGCAGAGGCTTTCAATGTGCTCGTGATGTTAGATTGTGTTGAAGATGTTGTGTTGATTGTGTTGTGCGTGATGTTAGAAGATGTTAGATTGTGTACGTTTGAAGTCCTAGAATTGCCAAATAGGTCCGTCCGTCTTTGCAGCTTACGGGAAAGAGAGAATTTGCAAGATGGGAAAGGTACTATAACATGTTGATAATTAAATATTTCATAGAGTGGTCCCATCATAATGTTATGATATATATATCATATATTTAATTTCGTAAGGCGATTCTTTGCGTCAAAATCGTGGGCGTCTGGCAAGTCGTTGAAAGATGGGAGAGGGCTAAAATTAAAGGTCTCTATTCCGTGATGGCGGGAAAAATACTGAAATTGCTTGAAATCCACCAGAAAACGAGAAATAACGTAAAATATCTGCCATTTAAATAGCATTGGGATCTAAAAATGTCTGCTTTGTTTACATAAAACATGTGATCCATATACTTGGTTTAAAACCACATGATAGATGTCGATATGTAATATGGTAATATGGCTAATTAAAATTTAGCTTTGAATGTAGGTTGAACCTACTAAAAGAAATAACTGTTTTTTACTTTTGAATTTTCTCATTTTATAATTTAGGGGCTTTAAAATAATCACTATTTAAAAAACATTAAGAAATACATACGTCTATTTTGTTTACATTAGTAGTTGTAGATGCTTATTTAAAGCCAAGTGATTTGTAATATGAACACAATCGATAAGCGCGGACTACAGGTATAGAAAAACTTAGCATTTTTAAGGCCAATAGCCCTGCCAGTTTTATGTGAGGTCGGGAATCGTCATACTTTTGGCCAAGTAATAAGAGTGTGCTGCAGTAACAGCGATTGAGTCTAGTGCGGCTTCGATTGAGTGCAACTTCGACTTTAAATTTGGCCAATAAAAGAACATTGAATCTTGAATATACATACACAAAGCAGCAGTTACTTCCGGGTAACCATAAAAACGTGTGTTACGTAAGATAAAATCCTCAATATTAACTATACACTAAGCTGGTGGTCTCCAAACCTAACTCCCGTATGGGGTGGAGCCAGAGGCTCTAACGAGGAGCGTGGAATCGTCAGTGAGAGATCATTTTCTGATTTCGTTCTTACCTATATGCCTATTAGGTAAAAAATGCAGCTTTAATTGGAAGTTTTCATAATAAGTACCCTTTAACTGTCCAATATATACTTTTGAACAGCTAGAGGCAACATACGACCTTGATGACGATCTTTTGATGACGTCACAATTTGTTTGCATTTTTGTGTTCAATCTCATGACTTTCCTTTAGATGTTCTTAAAACCATTTTCATATGTTTAATTAAAAACTAAGTGAACTGGGTTTGTTTTGATACCGACGGATAGTGCCACGTTTCCAAGGATTCAGCCCTTTACTATACTGAAGTTGTGTCCTTTCTTAAAAGTCTGAAAAGTACTAGCAAATGTCAAAATACCTTTAACATTACGCATCAAACGTTTAATAAATACTACAGATTATTAACTTACATTAAATATTCAGCATTGATAATTAATTTTTAGGGGCTTTTGCCCCTACGAGCCACTAGTATGTATAATTAATCACAAAACAGTATGCTATATATTCATAAAATAAAATAAAACTTACGATATTGTGCCATGCCTAGTATATTTTCTTTGAAGCAAAGGATTGTTAAGACAAGAAGTACATTGGTTTTCATTGTCAATTGAAAAAAATTATAAATCATAACCATTGTGAAGTGAAAACATAGTCCAGATATTCCCAGATCAAAACTAATATGACTCAGAGAGCTAATAATCCCAAACAAGTAGTTTTTTATTTTTTATTATGAGATAACAAATGAGATATGTTTTTGAAACATATCACCTGATAAATACGCAAGGTAACCTGATTTAATCTGTTATTCAAACGTTGTCTTATGTAAACCGACCATGGAATCGAGTATTGTTATTTTTATTATATTGTTTGTTCGGCTAAAAAACAATTAAATATACTCTTGTAAAGCAATGTAGGAATTGTTTAGTACACAAACCTTTATTTTATTTTAGTATTACAGTTGTTGTCAATTGAAAGTATTTTTTTTCCAAAAAAATTTGCCTCGTCAAAATATGTGGGCAATACTGATAATATAGCTTGGGATATTTTTCAGATTAAAGGGAAATATTGTTCCACAAAACTCGCATTTGGTAAAACTGTCTTTTACCCTTCTGACTCCACATCTGTTTATCTCAAAAATAATAATTTCTACGTTTTTTTAACAATAAGTTTTAGATCGAGTAAGTTTGTAAAATGGGGTCAAATATGAATAACATGCAAATAGTTTAAGTGCGATTGGCAATTATAATTGAGACACGACTTAAGAATCTGAGGGCTTTTCATTCTCCTGGCATATTTTTTACTGTAGATATGAGGTCAAACTAATACTATAATGTAATATTTATATAAGATTTTAGATAATTTTAATTACTATCTATACATTTATGTACCGGGGTGGGTTTACCCTGAGAAAGAGTCAAGTTGACATCTGTCAAAACTGATCCCTAAGTTAATATCCATCAGATAACATGCTTTTGATGTGTTTTTACTTCTTACTCGTTATTTTTAGGGGTTTCTGATTAATAATTATACGTCCTGAGGGTAAGAAACAATCTTAACCTCAGTGGGTTTAACCCGGAAACCCACTTCGAGAAAGAAACAATCTTGTTGTACCTTGTTGTATCTTGTTCAATCTTATTCTATCTTGCTGTCTCTTGGGTATCATCTTGTTGTGGGAGGGTAAACACACGACCTTATGGTCGACCACCTCGCACTGTCTGCCTTGTCCACACTCCGTGAAGACACAAGGATCCGTGCAGACTCGGTTCAGACACACAGATGTCGAGGCGCAATCCGCATTTGATGAACACGACTGCCCTACAAATGTTATAATATATATTAAACCGTAAGACATGTTATTTTCATGTTATGTCTATGCTTGGACATTAATAAAAAAATGTTGTCAGGAAACTAAATGTATGAAAAACTGTCATTTACATGGCACTTACAATAGTAATGTACGTATACACTAACTTAAATAATGAAATAATATAGTCTTAATTATTCTAAATACCTTATTACATTTGCTTAGATACATAATATGTATATTACTCACGTAATAGCTTAAAGTTACCGAAGAGGTATGATGACAAGGCGAAATTTAAAAAATCTGACACATTCAAGCTATTATGTTAGTAATATATAATATATATTAACTAGCTGATATACACGCAGGTTCGCTCGCTGAAAGGATGGCTCATTTAGTTCAATTATATTATGCCTTGTGAAATTTTTAGGAATAATTAACAAATGGGCTGATTTATTTGGGTCATGTGGGTGCAATTAATTCCTTAAGATGCAGCTTATAATTCCACTCTAGATGAAAATGAGAAAGTGTAACGCTTCCTCTAAACATGTCCCCCCCCCAATGATTAGCAAATGGTATAAATTAACTTCCTCCAATTTCCCAATACAGAGAATGAGGATAACCCGGAATATAAAACAAAGATGACACTAAGGATGGATTTTCGACTTGACATCAATCTGAATTTAGCACGTTTTTTAAAATAAACCGAAAACTGTAAGAAAAAGTAGGAGGTAAATATCTTGGCCAAAAACCTACTTCCCCAAAAAGTTTCTCAATAAATTTTAAAATTTTATTCTTTCAGTAGATTAGTTCTCGTACCTTTTCTGTTCCCTGAAAATATTCTACAAGACTTCCATCCATAGTTAGGAAAAACTCAAATGGCCGCCATTTTAAATTTTTTCAAGTAATTTATTTTAGCCGTCTGAGAAAGAATATTTTTAAAACCTTTCTTCTTTTTTCGTAGCTAAAGCCTATAAAGAATAATTGTGCCAAGTTTCATGGCCCAAAGTCTTGTGGTTTTTGAGAAATTAAGCTTTGAAAGCTAAAAGTGGTCGCCATATTGTATTTTAATTGTCTCTAAAGGCCTAAATATAGTAATATTTAGGCCTTTAGAGACAAAATATTGCAAAATCCTTTCTTGTACGCATCTAGAGCCTGTAAGGAATATTTGTGCCGAGTTTCATGGATCTAAGCCTTATAGTTTTTGAGAAACAGTGATCAGTCAGTCAGTCAGTCAATGGGTTTTGGCTTTTATATATATAGATAATCATTCCCAAGTGGTAATATTTATTTATTTCTGATGATTGAAAATCAGCATACGTCTGAGAATTGCTAATTCAATTATTAATAGAGTGAATTTAGATTCATACTACAAAGAATTTTATTGCATAATACTCACCTTACCCATTCCACACGTATCCCTCATTCATCTTCTGGTTAAAATAAGCATAAAATACTCAGTTTTAAATATACTAAGTAAATTTTATGTATTGTACGGTGTTGTATTTTATTTTATTGCAAGCCATTTAGTTAAGATTACTCTTTAAAACTGCCCTAGGGTTACCATCTTTAGTTAACTCGAGTTTTTTTCTCAATATTATATCCTATCCCTACTACCTTACCTCTTGAGGACACAGAACACACGGCCTTGTGGTCGACCACCTCGCACTGTCTGCCTTGTCCACACTCCGTGAAGACACAAGGATCCGTGCAGACTCGGTTCAGACACACAGATGTCGAGGCGCAATCTGCACTTGATGAACACGGCTGTCCAACACCTGTCGTAATATGCTGACCTATAGCTGTTTTAACAAACATCATACCTTGCGACATATTAGTTTTGTGGATAAAAGTCGGTTTTATGCTATGTTATCACAAAAAATCTGATCAGGGAACTTAATGTACTGAAAAACCCGACGTTGGTCATGTTCTCACTTTGGCTCGGGCTAATTATTTATATTCCACAATTATATAAATTTAATTTTAAACTATTAGTTACACTCCCCTAGTGTGAATGCTTAGTTTGGTATTTTCCATTTTATTTGCACTTTCCTTCAATAAACTGTTTTTTATTAACGAACAAATTTCATACCAGCAACTGACTGAGTACTTTTTCTGACCAGCAACTGCTATTCAGTTTTATGAAATCAGATAACTCCATCCAAACCAATCAGAATTAGGTCTATTATTATCGTCAGCTATTTCAATTATGTATATTTTCATTTATTGCAATAAGGAAATATTCTGCGTTCCAAACTATCTAACCTGTTGTGGCAACGACACAGGCTTGACCTCTCCGTCTATACCCAGGGGGACAGGCACAGTGGGCTACGTGGTCAAACGTCTTACACTCTGCATTTCGGCCGCATTCCGAGACAGAACAAGGATCGATGCAGACTTGGTTCAAACAAGCCAGGGTTGAGTCGCAGTCTGCGTTTGACGAACATCCCGCCGACTGACCTACAAATGTGTACAAAGTAACGTCTGTAGTAGGCTTAGTAGAGTAGTTTGTTTGTTACGACATTTAAGTAATATAGTTCCTAACATCCATCTAAAAAGTGCCTATTTTGCCTCCTTTCAGGATATCTTGGTTTATGGGGTTAGCCTGTGTGGCCATAGTCATCATGTTAAATGTTTTAAAATTGCAGCAAAAGGCCATTAGAGTAGTTACTAGGTATTGTTTCAATGCCCACTGTAGACCGCTCTTTGTTGCTGTAGGTGTTTTAACTGTGATCAATGTTAAAACACATATAAATTTATATATGTGTTTGTTTTCGTAAAGTGAAAGAAAACCTCCATATTTTTAGACTTAAGAAAGAATGTTACCACCACAATACTAGGAATAATTTATTAATTACTCTTAATTACTATTTTAGTAGTTAAGAAAAGCTCGCAATGCCTTATACTATAATACGATTTTTCTTTCATTTATCAAGTCTGCTTAGAAAAAGTTTTTCATGACGGTAGCTGAAAATATAACTATTACATAAGCCCATTCATGCTCAGATATCGGAATATTGACATACAGAAAAAGATAAAATAATTACTAATGGCAAATTTTTGAAAAATCAAATATTAAACAAGTTTCAGGAAGGAAGAACGGAGTCTAAAATGTGCGAAGAGTAGAAACAAAAGACATAGCTTAAATAGTGAACCGTAAAGCATTCAAATTACAAAAAGCTGAAATGTACAAAAACACACAAATTTTCAGTAATTACTGATCAGTTGATCGTGGGAGAAAATATCTTAAAAAAATCTGTATTATGATTTTCCGCATTATTATTTTATATTAGGGGTGGGTCACCAATTAGAACGAGACGAAAAATTATCAATCGGTTACATAAATTGTCTTTGAAACATGAATTAACACTATGAACACACCGCCGCCAAATTAGTTACTTGTGCATCTAGGGACTAAAGTGCAACTTTTTCTCCCTGAGGGAAACTGTTGTCGCCCGATGGCGGAGCCGAGGGCAATAATTACCCGAGGGGGAAGAAGTACTTTAGTCCCGTGATGCACACAAAATTTTTCCTCCACCTACACCATAAACAATAACTAGGTATAACACTGTAACTTTACCTTCAGATGATCCTTTGCTTCAACAAACTGCATTACAATCACATAGCCTGTATAAATGAATGATGCAAGGTATTTAGGCTTTGATTTTAACCATTTTATTCACACTCTTCTTTAAAAATACTCTAGGCCTAACTTATGTGTTCACAAATATGCAGGAATATAGCCTGAACTACAGCAAACTCAAAATGGATACGCTGTCCGAAAGACAACGGAAACGGACGCTCGGATGCTGTGACACTCTCTTCAACATAGAGAAACAAATTAAAATCGACAGTGTTGCCATATTTTCTCACTGTCCACCGCGGCGTTGCCGGATTTCTTCCCATGCATTTCTTATGAGATTACTTTTAGTCCCGTGGGACTAAAAGTAAGTAAGTAAATCCCATGGAGTATAAACTAGTACTTTAGTATTCTATTCCAGGGACTAAAAGACGACTATAGATAGTAGGTGGAGGAAAAAGATATTTTAAACTGAGACTATTGTTTGTTCAAAAATCAAACGACTGAGAAGGTTTTACCCGAGCTGGTATAACAGTAAGTTGTGACATATCATATTTATTCTACAAATAATTTACATCATAGGGAACCCCGACGAAAATGTCTCTCCTCTCACCTGCTCCACTGCTTATACAAATTCCAGCAATCATAAAAAATGCTCTAAGAGTTAAATCAATCATTTCCTTGTTGTCTACGGCACTTCCCTCCAATAAACTAACTTTGTCATAAAATACTAAATTGTATGCATTGAAATTATGTATTCGCAATAAATGTAAAAGATAAAATTGATGCACCTGAAATTATCCGTTTGATTTCTATTTTATCGTTTACGTTGCACGTTATCATTTCGTCTCAACAAATGGACCTTGGTAATAGCCTTCGCATATGATGTTTTATGACTGGTGCAACAATAATATAAGCTAGGCTATAAAAAAGCCTCTCGAGAATTATGAACTTGTAATTTCTTAAGAACTTCTGACTGGCAGACCTACTTCATACTGTGTCTTATTTATGATACTAATCTGTGCAACCATATCTTACTTTCCTTTGCCTGTATGAATAAAAAATGCAACTATGCGGAATAATTGTCTTAAAATCTCGTCACCCATTTAAATATTTTTATTTTACGGTATATTCAAATTCAAATTCAAGTTATTTACTTCATTATTTTACATAATCATGGCCTCGCCAAGTTTAGCAAAACTTGTCGGCGGGGTCCATTTGTAGATCTGAAAAAAGTAAATGCATTAAATTACATTTTTTTTATTGTATTTATATGTACAAAAACTAAATTTCTACTTATTCTCTAAAAATATTCTATAGCGGTTAGGGCAGCTGCTACAGTAAGACAGTATGAATATTGTTTAAGTGTCATTGTTTAATTAAACTCTCTTTTCCAAACAATTTATCTTTTTTGCACATTATTTTACGAGCTTTGTAAAATGAATACAATGAGACATAATCTGTTTCTTTTATTTATTTAATTTTCTAGGTTAACTCATCCTACAGTTCTCAGCCTATTTTAATTATTTCAGTGTCGATGGAGAGAGCGGCCTGAAAATTTGCAGAAAACAAAATGTATGAAAGTTGGTTGAAAGGGAGGACACGCCCCTAAAGGTTCGTATTTGTCCTAAGATTTTACATTGCAATAGGGATTACAAGGAACAGGTGATTATGATAAACATTGTTTTATTAGCACACAATCTAAAAAATATAAATAAACGAAAACCTAAAAACTGCTGAGCAGCATGTGACCACTACGTTTTAATAACAGCAGTTATGTGCAATAGATAACTATCCATAAAAAAAATTGTTTAGTTTTATCTCCCATGAATATTCTAAAAATTCCCCATGAGTTTCATACATGAAAATTCTTTTTAGCGAATTTCTCGCTATAACTAACTAGCAGAAGCTGTAACTGTAGGCGACATGGTGAGAATTCAGCCTGGGACAGTGGAACCATGTAATTTCTTTCGTTTTGAGGTCCCTAGACCCAAAATAGTTCGTCCAAATTTAATTTCATTTGTTTATTGTATAGTTTATTAGGTTTACTGTACCAAAACAGTGATAATTTAAACTTTATGACGATAATGCAGGAAATTTAAATTACTTTTAGTGTTTCCTAATATTTATAATCCATACTCATTCTCCAGGGTATTACTGTTGTGAACCGAGCAATATTTTTTTTAATATGTTACATTAAATATTTTATCTTTTTAGCTGTTACACTTAGTTATTAGTAGCATTTACAGTTTTCGGGATACGGAGCAATGAAAATAAACATTGCTGCTATTTTTAAATGGTAGAAAGTAGAAACTTGATAGCATATGTCACACAAAAATAGTTTCTATTAGTCATTATGCTTGAACCAAGTTTGAGTAAGGTAGCTCAAGTGGTTTTAAAGTTATGGATTATGAAAAAAACATACATAAAGACGGAAAAATGGGGAGAGGTTCGCCATATCCACAATGACATTACCTCCAGATTACTTAGGTTGGTTTCGGAAAGTCTAAGCCGGTCACCCTGTATTTATATTTGTAAACTAGCTCATAGTAATTAATGGATTATGGAAATAAGAGCAATGAAAGTTTAAGAATTAATAATGTCTATGTAAATAAATACTCTACATTACTCTGAACTATTTTGATTAACAGCTGACTTTTTCACAGCCTTCTTCGATCCATTTATACCCAGGAGAGAGAGAACATCCGGCCTTGTGGTGGTTCACATAACGCTTGGAGTTGGACCACACGCCATGAACTTACAAGGATGAGCGCAGATTTGGTTTATACAAGCAAATATTCACGATGATCTACTCATTATTCTATATTATAACATTTATTATAGTACAGGGTGTTTTTAACGCAATCCAAATCTTTATTAGTGAAGGACTATGCCCTTACAAGATCCCCGGATTTGACCCCACAAGATTTTTTTTCTTTAGGGATACAAAAAGGATAGAACTACGAAAACAATTCACAGAATATTCAGCACTTTAAAACAATCATAACAAATTTAATACGAGAAATTCAAAGAGATACTTTGCAAAATGTGTTCAGGAATTTGATGGAGAGAGCTCAACTTTGTGTTAATTTCAATGGCGGACTGTTTGAACATGTAATGTAAGCCAAATGTGATAAAACGTAAATAATAGGTTGTATAAAATGTAAAGATTAGCAAAACAATGCCCATCTCAACTTTAAATGTACATTGTCCAGTCTTAAATATGGGTTGCGTTTAAAAAGAACACCCTGTATTAATTTTATTGTTCTAAGTTTAGACATGGAAAGAGGATGGAATGATGAAAGATTTTACGAAGAGCTCTATAATCTCAAACAAATTTATTATTCTTGTTGCGTTCTCGTATTAGACAGCACAACCATAATGAGCTTGATCAGTCATATTTATAGTATTCACAAGCATAAAACCGTGTATCTGTGCACTTCCTGCTCCCATACCCAAAATCGTAGATCCATTGTTTCGTCTGGATGTATGTGGTAAGGCATGGTTCATTGTCATACGGGTCTTCTCGAGCCCATCTGTAGTAAGGGACTTCGGCGCCCGTGTCTACCCAGTTGTAGTGCTTTGGTTTACCGTCAAAATTCATTGCAATCAACCAATTGCCTTCTAACTGACCTGAAATGAAAAATAGTTATAGGAGTGTTATAAGTATTAGTTGAACATTTGCGCTTTAATGCCATATATGCAAAACACATTCCCTCGATTTTTGAACGATACTTTTCACTACACTACATTAGAATTTGGTAAATTAGTTTTTCGTCTGTATCGAAAAAATATAGAAAACATTATATTTCCGTAATAAACAAAGTAATGATGAATTTTTGCTTGCGATTAACACATTGCGATTAGCAATTTTCGTAAAGTCCCATAGAACAAGCGGGTCAAGGTAATTTTTTTGAAACGGGACAGCTGATTCTGAGCTTATTTGACATATTGCTTAAAATCAGCTGGCCTGTTTAAAAACTTGACATTGGCCCGCCAGTTCTATTGGACTTTACTTTAGTATGTTTTTTTTTTTACTGCACTACTGTGAAATAACCTGTTTTAGTTTATGTTTATCACCAGCGGAAATTCAGTATGACATTGTTTACAACGAAAAAAATGTTTATATTACAAAAGTAATGGTTTCAATTTTATTTTTGTTTTCTTAAATTAACAAATAAACATAAAGTATCGAATTTGCAACAAACTTCTTCTCACTCTTGTTATGGAATATATTAGTTAATTAATTTTTGAATCGATATGTAAACTATCCATTTTTTATATTCAAAGCAGGGAGCAAAATAAATCTTCTGTTTTTTAGTAAATCTATTTTTATTGATGCCTTACCTTTATCTTTATTCGTTTGTTTGAGCCTCCAATATTCCGATTCACTGTTGACAGAAACCAGTCGCATTCCGTGCTCCCAGCAGTACTGGTAAGCTCCGATCCAGGTAGCCTGTAACACAGATGAGAAATAAGACAGAGGACGCATCTAATGTTTCGCTGAATATGTGTCGAGCAGTGCCGTAGAGTGGGCGCGGGGGGCAGGGCGGCGCCCGGAAGTCTATTGTCTCCCTATTGTTTGACTTCCTGTGTGTCACGCAGTTACCCTAAACACTACGGCCATATGAATGCGTACTCTGCTTATTTCTTCTCTGTGTCTGTAATTAGGGACAAGCATTTATTGACGAGATATATCCACAGAACTATACTCCTGGTATACAGCCTGGTGGGCCGATGGTCCCTACCGGATTAGCCCTTCGCCAACGCACGCGCACTCACCAGCGAAGGCGGAAGACAACTGCCCTGCCCTCCCCTCCACCACCCTTTCCACCCCACCCACCCCCCGCCCCACCCTGCCCTCCTCTCCGACCGGCGACTCACCACTGGCCGGGGCGGAAAAAAGTTCTAACATGCATTTATAGATTGTACATAAACATGTATTATAATTTTTTTCCTTCATGACAGTCTAAACCACCATGCATAATAGGGTCTATAGTAATAATTAATTAACAAATTGTAGTTTCCTTTGCTGAGTTAAAAGTCGATGAGAATTTTCGATCTACTTTAAGAGTATGATTATCAGGAAGATCATTTTAAACATAAAAAATATAATAAAACTGAATCAAGAAATTATTCATACATAAAAACAAAAAACCGCAATGGATAGCTTCATTTGACGATGTAAAGCTTTCATAATGTTTCAATCTGATTTTTCGAAGAGCAGAGCAGTAAAAATGTTACTAAAACATTTTTATTTTTTCTAGGGCGATTCAGTATCTGAACTCAATTTACATTTTTTTATTTCAGTTCCGTCAGAGTTGATACTTTTGTAACTTTGTAACTTTTGGTCCCTTTTAAAAACTCTTAACACAAATTTTTCAATGGGGATTAAAATATATATATATATATATATATACTTGCCTCCGATTGAGATATATAAAATAACTTCTCTCCATTTTCTTGTCCTGTAAAATGATAGCCAATAAATAAAGGGAATGGCTGAATTGAAATTGACATTTTGGAATTAAGAAATACAGATTATGATTAAGTAGTAAACTTGAAAACTTGATTATACCAACGTACAAGAGCTTATGATGTGGCGAGTTAATGCTAAGAATCCTGTGAGCCACGTTTTGGTACTTTGTAAACCAGTTAAAAAATAAGAAACACAAGATGAGAGTTGTTTCCAAACAATCAGACAGCAACGATGTTGTTTTATCAGTGAGTAAAATGAGTACATACCTTAGTATGTTTAAGTTCTAGAGCTGTCGGTCCAATTTTAGTTGGGATAATGGAATTTCTACGGCGGCTTCAATTGCTCTTGAAAACACTTAACACACATAAAACACATATATGTTTACGCAGGCCTACCGATAATGTTTGCATGTAAGTGTACCCAAACAGGGTATATATATATATATATATATATATATATATATATAAGGGCATGCTAAAGACTATGATGTGTGTTTTATTATGTGTGCTAGGTGTTTTTAAGAACAATTGATGCCGTTGAAATGCCACCATTTAAATTGAAATCGGAAATACAGTTGTGCATATTAAACATACTCAGGTGAGAGAAGCTCAAAATATAATAGGCTGGATAATTTTCCCCGATAAACGATAAAGCAGACCATTTGGTCAGCAAAAATCTAATAACCTATGTAAGTAATTCAATGCTGTAAAATATTAACATGGGCCTACCCATATGAGTTG
Organism: Flexamia atlantica; assembly: GCA_035578135.1. Taxonomy (NCBI): domain Eukaryota; kingdom Metazoa; phylum Arthropoda; class Insecta; order Hemiptera; family Cicadellidae; genus Flexamia; species Flexamia atlantica. Next base: position 3,156,212 of record JAQJVK010000015.1, on the reverse strand, counting down.
CTATATTGGCAATGAAATAACAAAGCAAAAAATAAATACAAACAAAACCCTTTCCGTCATATGGTTTACAAGGGCAAAAAAGGTGGGAATGAGGCAGAGTAAAACCAGGGGAAATAATGAACTACCGAGACAGAATCGGTCCACCAGGTAGAATCAGAACAATATGAACATTCTGATTGTTAGTATTGTGCCTGGGGGACTGATTCTTGGTACGGATCTTGATTCTTTAACCAAGTTTGATAGTACCAAACAATGACTAAATTTACCTGGCGAGAGGTGGCAGGAAAAAGTGTTGTGAGATAGTAAATGAAGAGATAAGCCTTGTAAGGAATTTTCCTTATTTATGAATTTTTGAATATCAGCTGCCCCGGCGGTGCCAGAGACTTAAAAAACAAAATGCGAGTCTATAAGATTTCTCTGTTGGCGCAATCTCTTGCGGTGATACCTGAACTAATACTGGCATACCTCGATAATTCTGGAGAATTAGTAAAGACGACGGAGTGACAGGCTTACCATAAGGAGTCCGCACAGGAAGACAGAGGGCTCGGTGGCGATAGGGGTAGCAGATAGTTCCCTTGCCTCGGTTGGGGCAGGAGTGATCCTCACAAGGATCCACGCACCTCTGGTCCTTGCACTTGCGATCCGTCTCACAGTCGTGGTCCTTCGAGCAATACCCGGCTGTGAAGATACATGGGAAAATTTTAAATGTCCGATAACACGTCGCGAAAGGCCTAAGATTAATTTGGCGGAATCCCTGTGTTTAGATTAAGTTTTCTTACAAGTTCGATTACAGTTTAGATAAGTGTCGATAAGATTAGTTTTAAATGACAGGAAATTTTGAACTAGGAAAGTCTGTTGAAGCTTGAGGTATATTCCAAGTAACTAGTAACCAACATAAGCTTGTGATTAATTTACAAGAGAATATGTCTAAGGCGCTTTTGATGTAAGAGTTATTAGAAAAAAAATCAAGTTAGTTAAATGAACATTAGGTTTTACTGAAGGTAAAATTAGATAGGATTCTTTTTCAGGTAGTTATGTGATTGAATCTGATTAAGTTTAGGCTACATACGTATGCGAAGCTGGGACCACCCGGTAGATTGACAGCTCCGTCCGTACGCCAGTACGTAACCCTGCGGACAGTGGCAGTAGGGGATGTGTTCCATAGCGGTACACTCCAAGTCAGGTCCGCACACTCCTGGACAGACGTTCTGGCAGCTGTTGGCCACACAGCGCTGTGCAGCCCCGCAGTCCGAGTGGTAACGGCAATCCCCACCCCCAGACGGAGGCGAAGTTACTGTCAAGCGAAATTAAAATTCAAATTGTGAACGATTGAACACCTAGCGTTGACTGCGAGGTACCTTGCCCTTTAGGGATATTGTGTAGCTTGCGTGAAGAAGAAAATGTGGAAGGGTGGGAAGCATAAGAAACCTCACCCTTGAGGGAAGATTGAAGCAGTCTGGGGTTTTCCGCAGACGACTCATCTTCTAACCTGATGACTTGTTATGGCCCAGGACTAAAAGCCTTACAATATATGATAACCTTACTAATGATTTTCTAGCCTCCAGACGGGTAGACCAAGAGAGTTTGTCAAGTAAGGGCCCCTCAGCCCCCTCCCAGATTGAGAATCAAGGTTTATCCTCTTTGTCTTACAGGTTTCAAGATTTAACTGGGTATCCAGGCTTAGCCGGAAATTGAAGTTCCCAGAGAGACAAAGGAGTACCAAGGCAAATAGCATAAGTAGCAAGTAGTTAATGTATGTTTAAGAAAGAAAAGAGGCCTTCTAAAGAAAAGAAAAGACAAAAATCTAACCCTCTCTTTGAATTCAAAATTACAAGCTTTTAGACTTAAGAAAAGTCATTATTTAATAATGAGAGCAATTACTACTTAAATGTTAGGATAGTTATCGAATTCTAATTTGGCAATTTAAGTAATTCAACCACTGACAAAACACTCATAGAAAGATATCAATGTTAAACATTTTAATAATTCATTATTTGTTAGAGTACATCGATATTTATCATTCTTTATCAAACAAACTGCTTTGTATTTATAAAGTAAAATCACTTACAATATTGTGCTACGCCTAATAAATGTTCTTTCAGGCAAAATATTATTACGATAACAGGTACTTGGGTTTTCATTGCCAGATTAAAAAATATATACTGACAAATTATAACTGATGTGACGTGGAAATACTATTCAGAGATTACTCGAACAACACTACTACTAATAGTATGAAACTAAGAGCAGATACATTCTGATCAAGTTCTTATTTAATTTTAAATTAAAAGATAACAAAGAAGATGTTTTTGGCACACATCACTTGCTAAATACACTCAAATGCTTGTTTATTCATTAACTATATCGTTTACCGTTATGAAATTTATGATTACAAAAAAAGAAACTAGTCCTCTGCCTTTGATGAGTTATGTAAACCATATTTTCTCTGGTATTCAAACGTTATCTAGTGTCATATGTCCATGGAAACCAATCTTGACATTTCAATCACATTGTTTGTTATTGTTTGTTCGGCTGGTAAACACCTTTACATACGCTTGAAAACAATGAAGGCATTGTTACGTACACAAACCTTTACTATCTATTATATATTTGTCAAATACCACTCACCCATCATCGCACAGACCAAACTACTTGACCTAGAACTTTGAAACTTTTCATGAACGTTCCTCTCAGGGCAAAGGCCCACTAAGAACGGATTTTTAAAAATTGCCCCAGGGCTACGCCCTATGATAAATCAAAGTTTCAATGTAGTTGAAGCTCTTGTAGTTATCATGGAAACCTTAACATTAAATCTGAAATCCAAGGAAGTTTTTGTGTTTTCTACGGGTAAACCCGTGTTGATCAGCTAGTACTCTAATAATACTGTTGTAAATGCCCCGAACTGGAGTGTTTGGAAGTTTTGGGTTAGACTTGCTAAAAATTCGCAAATCGCTTTCTAAAATTGAATAACGGGAATCGCGGCCCCGTGCTGGGCGGAGGCCCGAGTTCGCCGGAAATTTGCGGATATGACCATATATGGTCCTGACGAGAGGGCTGGCCTCTGATTGGCTGAGGAAACCACACAGGACATTGGTGGTCGTATATATACCGAGGGAAAATCGGAGACGCGCAATATTGTCTTTGTTATCTTCAGCCGTGCGCGTCGCCCCTGTCCGCAGCTCGTGACGCACGATGTTCACCGCCTTCTGTAAGTCTAGCCAGATCCTATCCTAGTCTTGTCTCCACCCTCCCTATAAAATGTATTGAGTTTTTAATCAGTAACTCTGTAAAGTAAATCTAAAGTTTAACAAAGAATTCATGTAATGTAATAATTATACCTGAGACATAAGCTCCGGCCTGTTGACTATTGTAAATATAACTTGGTTCTTAATAAACTGTTTGTCAACCTCATGGCACTGTCTAGTTATTTCAGCAACCCTCGAACCACGTTCCCAAGGTAAAAGGTCGTCGGAGTAACCGAGGGGTTCTTCTAATCCCTCGGCTCCTTGGCCTGTGCGAGACCCGCCAAGTAGGGGTGTTCTCGTACACAACATGTGGTGTCAGGTGTGAACGTGGGGTCGAGGGGTGGCTGGAGAAATTCAGTGACGTGTGGTCCTTTGGGGGAGAGTAGAGATTTAACGAGGGGCGAAAACGTGGAGATAATGAAAGTGTGCAAATTATTTAAGTTAATTAGGTTTCTTTAACCGAGGTAGACAAGTATATGGGGTATGAAACAATGTTATCGAATTAGAGGAGGGTATGGCAGAATAAGAAGCAGTAAAACCGTTTTTAGATGAAATACTGACTAGGTTGGGTTATATCGATCATTTAAGACAGCTAGGGATACGTTTCCGTGCCGGTAATAGAAAATCATTTTTTTTAGAATTTGGCAAGAGCAAGACTTAAAGATTGCTTAAAGAAAGACTTAAAGGGTCATAGAAAGAGTGTTGTAAGAGACGCATATAACAACGGAAACGGGTGTACTGGGAATAGGGTACTGTTTTACGTAAGGATTGTAAAGGATAGAATTGAGGGAAAAATGTGCAGGAGGTTATGGATGATTTAGAAAATCCCATGACAACTTTGTTACCGATGGTTAAACGCGAAAGAAGGCTCCTTGTAATAATGTTGATTAGGTATCAACTATATGTGATGGCGATTTAACCGTTAATTTAAAGAAATTAGGAGCTTAGGAGCAAATAATGTATAAGTTGGCAGTGGCGGAAATGCGTTAAAATGTAATTAATATTGTGTATAATGGCTGGATAATCCCGTAGCAAATTTAAAAGTTGAGATTCTCACCGGTTCTAGAATTTTGTTTAAATTAATCAGTTAATACCTCCAATGAATCTTTGCCATTAAGTCAGAAACATAATACAACTTTTGTGGGAGAAATTATCTTGTGAAATAATTTGTATGTAACGATGAGAGGTCTGAGAATTTCTTTTAGTTGTAGGATTGTAGATTTTACTGAGATAATAACCGAAGAAATGGATTGTATTTTGTGTTTTAAGGTTTAGAAAGTATGGGCGAGGCATATATTATTATGATGCAATGGCAGGGTTCACGCACTTAAGAATTATGTGTTTGAATGGGGCAGTAATGAATAGCGGAAGTAAATAAAATAAGGATACGAATAAATCAGGTTTCAAACATGCTTTGTAAAAAGACTTTATGTTCAAAATTTTAGTACCAGATAAACTTGTGGTTCCAAAAAAAAGACTTTTTTTCATCTAAAACGTAGACCAAACTTATAACTGGAATGTAGTAATATTTCGATAGATTACAGTAGAAGTACCTGGCGGACCGAGCCTTGCTCGGTGTTATTTCATGTTTACCAGTTCATCCAGTTACTATAAAATATTTCAATGTCATAAAATTGACGTGATCATTATAATCATTCTGTGAAAATTAAGATATCAGAAAACAGGGGGGGATTGATAGTAAAATGAACGAACGTCCTAAAAATGTCGCGCCAGGAACCGTGGGGTTTTTTTATATTTGCCATGGAAAATTTGAAGCTAGCTAAAGAAACTATTTAACAAAAATACTGCCAAAAAAAATTGAAAAACTATTTTAAGGAATCAAATTTAAAATTCTTACTGTGATGCCTTTTTGTAACCATTTAGTAGCGGAATCGACGACTAATCAACCGAGGAAGAGATCTTTTTTTGTCAGAGATTAATATTTACTATCCAAATTTTTAAAATTCAAGAGAGGCGGCTTGTGACACGCCGAAAGTTGATTTAAGATAACAGAAATCATCAAAAATAGAACTTAATTTGGACTGTGTATGAATTGTTAAAATCCTCTAGTCTAGGCAACTGGGCAACTGAAGCTGATATGAACTGAAAAATAATTTCACTCTTTAGAGGAGTTTGAATACATTTTATGACCAAAAAACATTTTAAATAAAAACAATTTTCAGTTAATTAAAAAAATTAATTAGGACTACAAATTTAGTATTAAGCTTTCTTTTATATAAAAAATTATTGAGATGAGTAGCAATGAAATTAAGCTGTAAGAAAGTAAACAGTGCGCGTCTTGTCTTTCTCTAAAGGATTGTTATTTGTTCGGTGTAGTAAACATCCGTCCGTCTAGTTGCGGTCGGTATAATGATAGTATTATCAGTCACAGATAAAACTGTTTATCGCGCAATGCGTATTTTTACGGAAGATCGAAAAAAATAATAATATTGGTGCAAAACAACGGCCAATGGTGAATAAAAAGAGTCTTATCGAATAAGTTTAGAAATTGTGAAAAATTGGGTAATTTAGACCGCTGAATATACCGCTCAGGCACTAAGTAGTTGCGAGAATTTATCAAGGGTTAAAATACGCACAAACACGCTGAATGTGCGCGAATTTATTTAACTCTTAGAAAGAATACCTTTTCAGTGCATCTAAAATTCTTTGAAATATTATTTATGGATTCCTAGATTTTGTAATGGTTGATAATTTTTCAGTAGTATGTGTTTTGGTTGTTTCTTTAAGTACATAACGATAAATAATAATGGGATATTTATGTAGTGACTGATTAATGAAGTCAGTAATAGCTTTTGTGTTGAGAATAATAATGGGCGATTTGACGCCGCAAATTTTTGATATTAAATAAAGATGAGATAAAATAACTATAGTACGGGGCTTAAAAGAGAAAAAAAATTCGGTCGAATTTGCTGGTGTTTATTTTATGATTAAGAAGTAGATAGTGGGAACAAAAATGTGGAATAATTTTATCTGTGTAGTTTAACCTCATTCAATTACGAAATCGGTGGTGTTGTTGTAAAAGTGGGACTCGGGTTATAGGTTCCTCAGTACTGATCACACTGAGGAGAGATTGTTTGTTTTGAGACAAAGGAGGGAATGGCCAACCCTCCTCATGGTCTCATACCTAGAGAGACAGTATGTGCAATTAAGATGTATTTGATGCCTGAACCTGAGCTCCCATCTCAGCAGCATAAAATAAATTCCATATGAGTTTGAGAGCGACATTAATGCGGATTTATTTTTGTAAACATGTTATGATGGTTGAGCGGCAGCACCACCACCCGGGTCATTTACAGCTGTAGTGAAATGTGCAATGGAACAGATTTGTATGGTGTCATAGGGAGTTGAGTTGACATAGAGTTTTGGTTTATGGTGTCATAGGGAGATGGCTTAGAGTTTTGGTTTATGGTGTCTTATGGAGAATGCGTAGAGTTTTGGTTTATGGTGTCATATGGAGATGACTTAGAGTTTTGGTTTATGGTGTCTTATGGAGAATACGTAGAGTTTTGGTTTATGGAGTCATAGGGGGATGACTTAAGAGTTTTAGTTTGTGGTGTCATATGGAGAGTTTTGGTTTATGGTGTCTTATGGAGAATACGTAGAGTTTTGGTTTATGGAGTCATAGGGAGATGACTTAAGAGTTTTGGTTTGTGGTGTCATATGGAGATTACGTACAGTTTTGGTTTATAATGTCATGGGAAGGTGACGAAATAGTGGTTTTATGAGATGGTGTTTTATAAGCAGATTTTTTAAATGTGCTCTGGGAGTACACGTACACTTAGTCATAGTTCGTCCTAAGGTCGTGGTAGTCACACCTTTAGACAGGCTCGTAGCAGTGAGTTTACTTGGGGATTAAACTGTGGCTTTGTGGAGGAAAGTGCTGTAATGGTTTCGGTAGAGGAATTTCATTGAGGTGATTTATGGTGATGCGTTGTAATCGAGGATTAAAGTATGCAAGTCGTGTAGTTTGAAGTTTTGTGGTTTAAAGGTTGAGAAGAGGTTATTTGTGGTTAGTGAAACTTTGGATGGTTTGATGAAAATGTGAGGTTCGTTGAAGAATATGGGAAAATATTTTATTGTTGGGAATATGTGAGGTTAATTTGATTTTGAGTCGATCTTATGGATGGAAGGTTAAACTGCACAGATATGGACAAGAAAAGATATTGTTTCAAGTAATATTCAATTAAGAAATAGTAAAAAGGGCTTATTAGTAATAGGAAAAAGTCAAATAAAGGCCAGCAATATTTGAAACGGTGAGTAGGTGTTTAAGTAAATTAAATTGAACAGAGCAAATAAGAGTAGAGATGGGAAATTTGAGGATTACTCTGGGGATTTTATTTTATAAATTTTAAGAGACGGGATGAGTTTGTCACCAAAGAAGGAAAAATGATTTGCGAGTTTTATTACGTAAAGAAAAAGGCATGGAAGGGGAATTAAACTTAAAAAAATTAATTATTTAAACGATAAGCCGATAGAATGATTTGTTGAATTTAAATTTATTGAGCTTAATTAGAAAAAAGAAAAAGGAGTATAATGAGAATCTGAGTGAATAATAAATAGAACTGGTGAAGTATGCTAGATTTCCGTATGCATGGTGATGTATAATAATGCTAAAAAGGACGTGTAAAGTAAAAGGGAAAAAATAATAATAATTAAAAAATATTGCTGGAATACTTGTAGGATAGAGATGTCATAACTGATTCATTGTAAAACATTTCTTTTGTGTTTAATGGCGTCGTTTCACAATGAATAATGTCCATTGGTTGAAATATGAGTTTATTGAATTTAATATAAGTAGCGTATGTATTGATTTGATTCTGCTGCGTGTATTTTAGCTTTGATTGGGAAACGTAGATTTAATATCTCATTGAATTTGCTTTATATGTTATGCTATATTTTTCTAATGAATTTGCTTGAATTCAAATCACTTAGATTGCTTTTGATAGATTTTCATTAAATTTAATATTTAGATGTGTGTTTGATTTAATACTTTGCTGTAACAGGGAACACTAGGGAAACAGTGTGTTGGATTCAATAATTATTAAAGTATATAAAATACAAAAAAAAACAGCTTCTATAAGAAAATAATAATCGCTTAGGCAAGAAAATGGGGTTCGATTTAATAACGCTTGAGAGAAAAATATATAGTTAGCCAGATGCTTGACGAATATTATGATAAAATGGATAGTTAAAGTTAATTTTCTATGAATATTGTAATACGAACTAATTTAGATGTTATTATTAAAACAAATTCGAATACAATTATTGATGGTGTTGCATTAGAGGTCTAACTTTAAAATAACAAATATTTTGGAACTAAATATATTGAGATAAAATTAAATGTAGACCACTAAAAATAATTCAGGTGATAAAATATAAACTAAAACTTTACTACGATTATTGGCAATTTTGTGATTAGCAAAGTTCAATTATTGAAAAGGAGAAGGAGCAAAATTACAATGAAGAAAAACTAAACTAGGTTAGTCAGAATTTAGATATTCTCAGTAGTTTACAAATTTAAAATCTTTATGTCAGGGTATGGCTGGAATTGGAAAAGAAGGGAAGGAATGGAGAATGAGAATTCATGCTTCAAGTTCTAAATTTATTTGTATCAATAACTTGTTAACAAAAATTGTTACCAATACATAATTATACTCTCTTACATGTGTTATTTATTTTAATGCCGGATGAAGTACCCTGGGTATGTATTTTAAATTGCAGAGTCTTGAGAAAAGTAAATGGCGAATTGGACAAAGTCAAAGTTCGCAGGTTATAAAGCGGGACCTTCTGTTCCAATTTTCCATCTAGACATAAAAAAAATCTAAAGGTAGTAGAATATAAATTGGTCGAGAACCCCATTCTAAGAGGCAAACTATCGGATCTTGTATGGTCAAAAAGTTTAAATAGGAAAGTTTAAATTTCATTCGCTTGAGGTTGAGGTAATATATACGAGGGTAATCATTTTATACAGTAGATTTGTAATAATGTAAAGCAATAAAGATGTAGAAAAGCAAACATTAGCTGTCAACGGATGCAATGTCCCATCCGGTCAGGAAACCGTGGTCGAGCAAAGTGGGAAGATCGGTCCGAATTAAGAAATAGAGCTTCCGTTTAAGAGGTGGATTGCTCCGGATGTGGCCGGGTGACGTGATCCTGAGGGTTGAGAGCTATCCCGGTGCGCCGCGCGCGTACGTTCGATGACGCATTGGCAAGGAACGCAAACTAGAAGCGAGTCTGTGGTCGGAAGTAGTTGGGAGGAATGCCACAGTTCCGTCGATGACGTGAAGGTCGCAAACTAATCACTCAGTTGAGAGAGGATCGCGACTTGTGGGTTCGATAAATATAATTTTAATGATAATGTACTAGTCTTTTTGTAAATAACGTAAATAAAGTTTAACTTCATTTAGCTGCAGGGATTATCCAAGCCAGAAATTGGTTGATACGTAATTAAGTAGTATGTAGATTTTATTAGAAAAAATAATTGTTTACGTAAAATCAGAGATTAATTAAAGAGATTATTAATTGGAACTTTTTATGGATTAGTATTGATGTATATTGAAATAAAAATGAGATAAAGAAAGTATTGTGACTTATAAAAATTTGGTTAGGAGGAGGTTTAGAAAATTAAAACCAGGAACAAGTGACTGAAAGGCGACAGTTGAAGTATGTCAGGGTAATTGTGTCGGAACGTGAGACGACCAATAACACGTAAAAGTACTATTGGAGATAAACTTTTTGCTTTTTGGGAGTTGTAAAGGCAATAGTAAAAGGCGATATCAAGAATATTTGGTAAATTTATGGGAGTCTATTCAGTTAAAAAGTTAATTAAACCAAATTAAAATAACCTATTGGTAGTACAATAATTAATTCTTATTAGTAAATTAAATGGGTGAAATAAGCCAATAATAACTACATATCTTGTACGAAATAGGAAATAACTGGGCCAAAATAATTGGGAAAAAACAGAGCAGACTTGATGTCTGTCGTATAGAATGCAGGCGACAGAAGAGTGAGAGAGAGAACAGTAGTATTCGTCTTTGACGTTGACGTTTATATTGTTAGTTTATATTGAACTGTTTCCTATGCTTAATAAGTTACAGAGTTTATAAAATGTGACACATATAACGTGACCCAAGCTACTGTTAATATAGTTAACACATCTGGTCAAAGCTAGAATTTTACTTAAATTTAAATTATTTCGCGCAACTAGCTGAAATACTAAAACTGTAAAAAGGATATACATACGTAAGTTTTTTACTGGGCATTTATAATTTATAATTTAAAACAACGATACTGTTGAGCTGTTTACTTTATGCCTCTTTATATTGGCTCAATTCAAATCAATTTTGTATTGATTTAATGAAATTAAATGAAAACTTAAATTTGAGTTTTTTTTAACGACTCTTTATAAGACATTAACCTTGGAACAAATACTATGTCCCAACTTTAATCCTCACTAGACACACGTTGCCTTTTGACCCAGGGGACTAGCAGATTTAATGCAGCCACCCATATTGTGCACCTAGCACAATTTTGTGCACTGCCGAATGTACCTTGCCAAAATTGCGCTTGAACTGTTTTGAGGTAAATATTGTTTGGCATTAATGTATTAAAATAGGGGAGATAAGTGTAAAAGCTAGTAGGAATGGAAATAAGGAGTAGAATTAATATGATAGGTCTACAAAATTAAACCGTGGTGGATTAATTGTAATATAATACGTTTTGCGTGATTGCAGGAACTAAAATTACTAACAGAGTTATTTCTAAATTAAGTGGTACAGGATTTGTTTCTTAATCAATTAACTCGGTTATCATAATAAACAAACAAACGTGAAATTAATCAGGGGGAGGTTTCGCTGTTGCATAGTATGTAATATGTCTCAAGGCAAACTGGAAAATGCATTAGAGAATGGAAAATCTTATTGTACTGTATTGCCTATTGGGGTATCTTTTGGAAAATCTTGCAGTGAAGCCGTGATTGGAGAACTGTAGGCGGATAACTTATCTTAATTCAAAACGTCCTACATATTCGCGAGTTCATCAGACACTGATTACTATTGCCGACGAATTCACCATCAGGTGTACCCGTTAGTGGGAAAGAAATACAAATAATGAGAAATGGGGTTTTAAGAGGTTTTAGGATGAAAGTCAAACCTGGTTTAGCTGACACGTTTGCAAACGCTCGCCAGACGACCTGTCTTTGCTAGTATAAGGGGAATTAGAACTTGTGCACTTTCATTATCGCCTAATTACAGCCGTTGGGGTAAAAACGGACCAGGGGATTAGAGTAATTTTCAGGGTACTATTAAAATCAAAAGATCGGCTTGTGGAACTTTATACAAAATTATATAACCTTGCCTATTCCTGAACCTACCTTGAACCGACCCATCCAACTGGCTAACTTAAACGATTTCCTGGCAATCACCATGGACCGGCAAAGATACGGCCTGCTGAGCGAGGACGACCGGGAATTCTGCACCGAGGGGGCCTTCGTAGTTTGCCAGCCCGTGTTCCCATTTCAAAGACGAGTAGAAGAATCCTGCGAAGCTGTTCTGTTCCTGGATCTGGAAACCGAGACGCCAGCAGCCTGCGAGAGGAAAGTACACCATGGACCTGTGGAACCGAGGTTGCAACGTATTCCAGAGAGAGACTACTGGGTCTACTACACTCCAGACGAGCTTGTTTTAACGTTTATCGTTGCTCAATAGGTCCACAGCAGCATACCATAGAAATTTATGGAGCCGGTATTCTGCCCAACACTTCAGACTATGTGCTAAATTCAAAATTTATATTACTTCCGTTTTCTACAGGACGTTCTACATTCCCGGACATTAACAGTGGGATGATTGTTCCTAACATTTCAATAAATTTAAATCATCAAGAAAGAAAAGTAGTGCACGAGTTTTTGGACTTTACTGAAGGACTGGGACTATTGGACGATATTACCTAACGATTATCTGTGCCGGGGCGTCAGTATTCCTATTTGTCGCATATTTTGAAAGAAATTAAGGATAATACAGACAGTTTTAAAAATTGGCGAACCGGAAGTTATCCATCATTGGATTTGGAACTGTGCTGGTAGCTATCGTAGTAATTGTGTTGGGAGTGAAGTGCTCACAAACTGTGTGCAACTGCGTACGCTATACGTGGGAGTGTGTAAAGCCAGTGAGGAGGAGTCGGGAGGAGCCCGTAGCAGCAGTGAAATTCTTCAGGGGTGCAACTGACCGCGCCGTAGAGACGCCTACTCCGACTATGTATCATCGCAGGGCAATCTGAAGGTCTCCGGAGCAAGCGAGTCATCTGGCCGTGGAATTGGAACCACTGTGTGGGAGCGCTGCAGCACGTGTCGTCATGGAAGCCACCGAATTGTGACTGTGAGTGTTAGTGTGGGGAAAAATGAGGGGAAAAAATTTTAAGATTGGTAAATTAAAAAAAAAAGTAATTTAAAATGATGATAAATTCAAAATTTTGTGTATAATGTTAGGATTAGTTAGGTTAGTTATGAAATAGCAAAATTAAAATAAATATTTTGAAGCACCTCGAAGTAGGGTTTTAACATTAAGCTTTAAGCAACACCTGTTAATTAGCATTTATATAAAAACCAGTTAAATTGATAAAGGCTAAGAAGGTGAGTCCTAGACCCGCCGGGAGGCCAAGGGTCGCCATTAAATCATTCTGAGAGGCGGTAGGCTGCGAGGGAACCAGCATAGTTGTGATTTATTAGAAAAATGGAGATTCAGCTGTAGGAACCGAATAATAACGAATTGCGGTTGGTGGTTTGGTTCTTAGAGCTGGAGGGAAATGGTCAGTCTGGCCGTGGTTCTCTCCCGGTTACCTGCTATCGGGTCGCACAGAGAGATCGGTTTTCATTCATTGCATTCAAAAAGTGTTCAAGTGGTTCTTTGTTCGTTGATGATACTTATAGACCAAGTTGACTAAGAACGAAGCGACTTAATGGCGGCCGGAATAGTAGAGGGGTGGGAAGTTTCGGAACCTTTTTACAATCCGAGGGTGACTAATCCCCAATGTACGTCAGGGGTTTGGCGGTGGGGGGAGCGGTGGACCCGGAGAGGAACGATGCCACTAACTTTTTACGTCCACTACGAGGAGCGACCCCGGCTTGGGGGTCGACTGTCCCTGGGTATGCGGCGGCCCTGGAGGAGTTGAGGAGGCGGACGGAGGAATATTTGCCAGAGCCTGACCTGAGATCGTATCAATGGTGGGATCGGCAAAGATCCGTGTCCGACTGAGGGTTAGTGGGAGACCGGGAGTTGGTCCCTTTTAGGGTTATTGTAACACCACCGGAAACGCCTCCTTCGACGGACAACTCCAACGACGACAGCGACGGGACCGTCCCAGTTGGACGGGGGGAACTGGCCACCTAGGTGGGCCAGAGACCCGGAAACCGGGGAAAGACGGGTCGTGCCACCGCGCCCTCCCCACGGCTAATACTTAGTATCCTGGCTAATACTTCTTGTACCCACTCCTCTCGTCGTGGAAAATTGGCTAATAACAATAAGTTATATTATATTGTGGGAATTGGGGGTAATAGTTAAAATTTTTGATCTAAAAGTGTAAATTAAAAAAAAATTCTAAAATTGACGCAATATAAAAATTGTATAGTGTATTGGCTATCGTGACAAGTGCTGGGTCCTGAAGCAGTCGCTGCAAAATCATAAGGTAGGGTCAAATCTCAGTTCTATTAACTTAGTAACAGTTAATATTAATTCATTTCTGTACATTGTTATTTCAAAAAAATTTAAGTAATAGGCAGGAATTAATTGTTGGATTCAGTCGATCGTTAATAGTGTTGTGGTAAGCAAGGAAGTGTCAAAAGTGAGACGTGTCAATTCAAGAGTGGGGTTAGGGCGCATTTTGAGGTGTTTCAATTCAAAAAAAAGAAAAAAAAGGGAAATCGGTGAGGAAAATGTAAAGTTCTATTATCGTTTAAATATGTTTTTGAGTTTATATCAAGGTATGTTTATTTGTAGTTTAGACTAACATAGCTTGAAGTAACCAGGTATAATAGCCTATACAAGTAAATAGGTAAACAACATATCACAAAGTTTTGCGGTGTAACAGGAATAGTGTAGCATATGTGTTGTGTCAGTTACTATTAGTCAGTCACTATTTAAATATTTGCAGAAGGGATATGATTATGGTCGAGAAAGGGATAACCTAAATGATATTTAATGACAATTAATTTGAGCGTTGCAATTAAAATAGCTGTTTGCTTTAAAAAAATTTAAATTTAAAGAAATGTTAAAAAGTTTACAAATGGGAAACATGATTGTAAATGAATAATTAAATAACAATGGGATAGTTTGGATTGGTTGCTGATTTATACGGGATACTATTATTATTTTGAGATAGGTCTTGTTCTATTAATTGATGTTGACACTGTGCCGAATCTTAAGGTCGAGTATCATCGCTCTAGGGCATCAGGAAGGAGTAGGAAGAACCTTGCATGGTAGGCCTATGCATATTTTTCAAATTTGTAGAAATGAACTTGACAAACAAATTTGACGGCATAAAAACTATTGAAATTTTCAAAAAAAAAAGGAAGGCAATAATCAGTGTTTAGTTCATTTTATGAGGTTAGGGTTAAGATAGTGTTAAAGGATTGACACCATTGTAGTAAAGGAATGTTGATTCATTAAGGATAGATTGATTTTTGTTAATTTTATGGATTGATTTTATTATCTCGGGAAATTTTATTATTTTGATATTACTATGGATTTTATCTCTGGTAGAGGGGTATAAGTGTGTTGTATAACTTTGCCCGTATCTGTGCTTATGATTATAAAATGAGTAGGCTGTAAGGGGGGTAAGAAGACGATTTCATGTTGAAGTGTTATGGTTTCTCATTGCTTATTTTTATGATTAATTTGGGCAAGATTTTTACCATTTATTCCTCGTATTGTCTCTTAGAGGTTTAAAGAATTATTCGCATGCTAGCGTAGGCAGGGTGTCCAATGACCTTTGCGCTACTAGAAAATATAGTTGCTTGTTGCTTGTAGTAACTTAATGGGAGAAAATGGGGTTGATTAAACAAAATCCAGTTATTTTGGGGGCTGACGTGTCGAGGGTATTTCTTTAGTTTTGAGACAATGCGTCTAGACAAATTAATTAAAGCTTAATTTCCTGAGAAATTATTTTGGAAAGTTTATCTTGGATTACATCTTTGAATTATCTTCAAAAATTCTAATAAGCCTCCTTTGGTAGGGGCCTTCTGGGAATACGAATTAATGTTAGAGGATAAGGATCCCTTTTTCTAATGGAGTAAGGTTCTTTAAAAAAAAAGACTTGTAGTCTTGATATAAAATTATTTGGAATTTAAGAATTTAAGTTATTGGACCTTTATTGTATTGTAATAAATATAGTAAAAAGATCTAGTAAAATAATTTTTTTTGTATGGAGACAAGAGAGGAAAGGTGGAGGACGAAGGAGCACCTTGAAAAGGTGTTCCTTCTGCAGTGAGGGGCGAGTGTTGTAAATGCCCCGAACTGGAGTGTTTGGAAGTTTTGGGTTAGACTTGCTAAAAATTCGCAAATCGCTTTCTAAAATTGAATAACGGGAATCGCGGCCCCGTGCTGGGCGGAGGCCCGAGTTCGCCGGAAATTTGCGGATATGACCATATATGGTCCTGACGAGAGGGCTGGCCTCTGATTGGCTGAGGAAACCACACAGGACATTGGTGGTCGTATATATACCGAGGGAAAATCGGAGACGCGCAATATTGTCTTTGTTATCTTCAGCCGTGCGCGTCGCCCCTGTCCGCAGCTCGTGACGCACGATGTTCACCGCCTTCTGTAAGTCTAGCCAGATCCTATCCTAGTCTTGTCTCCACCCTCCCTATAAAATGTATTGAGTTTTTAATCAGTAACTCTGTAAAGTAAATCTAAAGTTTAACAAAGAATTCATGTAATGTAATAATTATACCTGAGACATAAGCTCCGGCCTGTTGACTATTGTAAATATAACTTGGTTCTTAATAAACTGTTTGTCAACCTCATGGCACTGTCTAGTTATTTCAGCAACCCTCGAACCACGTTCCCAAGGTAAAAGGTCGTCGGAGTAACCGAGGGGTTCTTCTAATCCCTCGGCTCCTTGGCCTGTGCGAGACCCGCCAAGTAGGGGTGTTCTCGTACACAACAATACAGTTGTTGACTATCGAAAGTATTTTGTCCCAATAAAGATTCCCTCATCGAAAGTTGGGAGTAAGATAGAACATATAACTTGTGACTTTGTTTCGAAAATAGGGATATATTGTGCAACGCATGACCACAAAAAACCCCATTTGCAAAAAAATGTCTTCTATCATCTGATTTGATGCAACGTCTATGTCGTAATCTTTATTTCTGGGTTTATGCAATGAAAAAATGGGGTCAAATATGAAAAATATGAAATTAAATTTAAGAGATAGTATTAAATTTCATTGAGGTACCTAAGTTCGGATTTGACTTTTTTACATTCCTGACATATTTTCTATTGTAATTATGAGATTATAGTTTGGCCACACTATAGATATTACTATTAAACAACTTAAGACAATATTAATAACTAATACTGCATTCATATGTTCTGAGTACTGGGGTGGGCGTTCCCCAAGTTAGGGTGGGAGTTGAAATCGGTCCAAAGTACTCTTTGAGATTGGGAGTCAGTGCAGAAATTGGACCCTATGTTAATATCCATCAGAGAACGTGCCGATTACGCTTGATTTTTTCAGATTCTCTTCTACAGTATTACTTGATATTTTTAGGGGTGTTCTGATTCTCAAACAATATTACCTCTTGAGGACACAGAACACACGGCCTTGTGGTCGACCACCTCGCACTGTCTGCCTTGTCCACACTCCGTGAAGACACAAGGATCCGTGCAGACTCGGTTCAGACACACAGATGTCGAGGCGCAATCTGCACTTGAAGAGCATGGCTGTCCTATCAAACCTTAAGGTATGTTATTGTCGTGGACAGATAAAGTTTTATGCTGTGATATTTTTAAAGAATATTTTCATGCCAATCCTCTTAGGTCTCCGCCACATAGGTTTTCAATTATGTTAGAGAATTGGTTTGTTTTTTAATTTAACAGGTGTCTGATATGTAATCTATCTTTATATTAATAGACAAGTACTTTTTCCATAAGGTTTTTGTACTCCTTTTTTCTCAGCCTGTGTGCAACGTAGCAAAATTCTAAGCACACCGATAGAATTGTATTTTCCTGCAGATGTGCAGAATCCCATTGAAATTTATATTAGTCTTTTAGAAATGTAGAAAATTGAATTTAAAATTTCAAAAAAATTAACATTAGCCTTATGAGTTTCTGTTTTGGTGATATTATAACAACCAAATGTAAACAAAGTTAGCATCATATGTAGCTGTTATCACATGCTATTTTTCGTAGAGTAAAGATTTGATGTAGAATTAAGCGACAGTTTATTGGGGCATGGAGAGAAAATATAGAATTTGATTTAAATCAGGACTACTTAGATAAGATTAGGGATATCATACTAAAATGTGTTCCATTTTACATATATATGGAAAAAATAAAGTTTACTTGCTTAAATAAGATTAAGAGATAAAAATTTGCTGATAAAAAGGAAAGAAAAAAGTACATTAAGTTAAGTTTCTACCATCCAATATACTAACTGACATGCAACCGGCAGGGCCGGCGACGTGGGGGGGGGGGGGCAAATGCACAGGGGCCCGGATCCACGCGAGATTAGTAAAAATGGGACCCAGAATCGAGATGAGTAAAGAAAAGACGGATTTCTCTATTGCATAGGGGCCCGAAAATCCTGTCACCGGGCTTGGTAACCGGAGTACAAATGGACACATTATATTCAAATTTTGTTTTTATTGGTGGATAATGAGTAAAATAAATATCACATTTTAGTGATAATAATAGGAAGAGAGGGAAGGAGGGAAAAAGTTCCAAAATGTCTTCTTCCATTTCAATATCAATATCAAACCTTCTTAAGAACTATTCTTCGTCCTGAATATCTTATCTGTTCTATCCCTGACACAGTCCTGGATTTCACCTCTTCCATCCCACCCTCTTCCTAATTCATATTCAGGTTAAAATATTGTTAATATTGTATTGTAAACCATATTATTCAAATGCATCATTGAAAACTACACTAGGATGAGTATCCTTAGTTGACTCAAAAACTTTTTAATAAATGTTCTCTTTCAAAACTATGTATTACCTCTTGAGGACTCTGAACACACGGCCTTGTAGTCGACCACCTCGCACTGTCTACCTTGTCCACACTCCGTGAAGACACAAGGATCCGTGCAGACTCGGTTCATACATACAGATGTCAAGGCGCAATCTGCACTTGAATAACATGGCTGTCCTACAACTGTTTTAACAAACATCAAACATTACGACGTATTACTTTTGTGGATAAAAGTAAGTTTTATGCTATAACATAAAAACACTTGTCAGGGAACTTGACGTATAGTTAGACTGAAAAAAGTTAAAGTATTCTCACCTTGGCCCAAATATCCTAGGGTCTATAAATTATGAGGCTTATAAATAAAATTACTTTATAAGTAGCAATAATTATTATATCCGACCAATTGTATGAATTCAATTAATAAACACTTCTATACAATCCTCCTGTGCAAATGTTAAGTGTAGCATTTTCCTTTTTTACATCACTTCCCTATTTACTTATTCTGATGTTAATGAATAAATTTCACTAACAGAAATATAGATTTGCAATTAATGACTTTGGGTGTATACTACCACTATCCAATCTTATGTACCATCACTTGGTATTTAATTTAGTTCGAAATCAGATTCCTCCATCCAAACTAATCAGAATTAGGTGTATTTTTATCGTCAGCCATTTCAATTATGTGTATTTTCATGTATTGCAGAGATGTTAATATCACTATTCAACTTTTATTGCAAGGAAATGTTTTGCATTCCAAACCTCTTGTAGCAACGACACAGGCTTGACCCCTCCGTTTATACCCTGGGTTACAGACACACTGGGCTGTGTGTTTAAACCCCTAACACTCTGCATTCTGACCACAGTCCGTGAAAGAACAAGCATCAATGCAGACTTGGTTTACGCAAGCCAGGGTTGAGTCGCAGTCAGCGTTTGACGAACATCCCGCCGACTGACCTGCAAATGTTGAAATCGTTATCAAACCATGAACTTTTGATAGAGGCATAGAAGTTTTCATCACTCTAGGAGCGAAAGTGGCTCTTTTTGGTACGAGATCGAAATTCACAGGGGAGGCGCAGCCGAGATTGGAAATGCGATCGAGTACCAAGGAAACACTTTTGCTCCGTGTGATGAACAACTATTTTCAACATTATGTATAAATAGCCATTTACTCGTTAAAAAATTAGACTACATAATTTTGAGGTTATCCAAAATAGTCATCGTCAATTACACATCTGTTAGTTGTTTACAAACACAAGTTAAGAAATCGTTCAACCTTTCAAACGTAATATAAACAAATTTTGACATTAAAATTTACCATTTGTTTTTTCAGTACTCCTATTTGAAGTGATCCAAAAACGATCATTTTGCGTACGATTTAGAGAACTAAAAAAGGCTGTTTTCCGGACAGTATGATAAAACATTTTTTGCGGACGTTTGCACTGCTTAGTTTGAAGTGACGTGACGTTTAATGTTATGGAAGATGATCCCGTTTTAACTGATTATATGATTGTGATTTTAGCTATGGTGTTGTCTGGTTCACCCGGCCTACTAATAATGTACAAGTCTAGTTCCTTTTTTACATGAAGACGAAATGAGTTTCCAGATCCATACGCCGCGGTGCGGGTTCAATTCCCGCACCATGAGCAATCCCTATTAGGCTTGCAAATGTGTGGTAAAGCTGGTGGGAGGGCCTACCTAAAATAAACGGTGACCGGCTTGGGTGGAAGTTGACGGCATTTGTAGATTTAATAGGGATTGCAGTGGACATCTGGTTTGCTTCTTTTTACTCTTGTATAGAGGATGAGGAGGACACGTTTTTTTATTTTTTATTAATTAATTCAGCATATTGTCAATACATATGGACGATGAAAAAGGTCAGAAACCATAAGTCTGACGCCCGTATACTGACAACCGTAAGTACGACATATAAGTTTTGTTGATAAAAGTAGTTTTTATGCTATGTTATCACAAAAAATCTTGTTAGAGAACTTAATGAGGAAAGAATTAGATTGAACAACCCAACGTTGGTCATGTTCTCACTTTGGCCCGTACCCACTATTTAAATTCTATAATAACATAAATTTCATTTATAAACGCTTAATTATAGTCCCCCAGTGCGAATGCTTAGTGTGGTATTTTCCGTTATACTTGCACTTTCCTACAACAACCTTTTTTTAATGAATACATTTCATTAACAGAAATTGTAATTTTCAATTAACGTCTGACGGTGTATACTATCTAGTCATATGCACTGCTATTCAATTTCCTGAAATCATATTAATCCGACCAAACTAATCAGGTCTATTTATTCTCGTGAGCCATTTCAATTATGGGTATTTTCATTTATTGAAGAGATGTGAAAAAACACCTATTCAAGGAAAAATTCTGCGTTCCAAACTATCTAACCTGTTGTGGCAACGGCACAGCCTCGACCATTCCAAGTGTACCCAGGGCTACAGGCACACAAGGCGGCATGGGCAACCGTCTTACACTCTGCATTTTGACCGCACTCCGAAACAGAACAAGGATCGATGCACACTTGGTTTATACAAGCCAGGGTTGAGTCGCAATCTGTGTCTGACGAACATCCCGCCGATTGACCTGCAAATGTTGAAAATGGTATTAAACCATGATAGAGGTAAATTCTCTACCTGTGATAGAGGTAAATTCTTTGCGGACGTTTACACTGCTTAGTTTGAAGTGACATGACGTTTAATGTTATGGAAGATGTGTCCGTTTTAACTCATTTTATGGTTGTGATTTTAGCTATGCTTTTGGCTGGTCCACCTGGCCTAATAAATCGTTCAGTTGTAGTTCATGTTTAACATGAAGAAGGGATGAGATTCTAGGTCCTGAAATCCAACTAGCAACAAAACCTACAATCACTAACAATAAATATTAAACCTAAGCTTCTGTTTATACTCAGTAACTTAAAATTGCGAGCTTCTACAGCAGATGTTTCCCTGCTCGTATAATGGAGGAAATGGTCAGCTATTTTAGTAATAAAAAGCTCACAATGCCGTAGAGTATAATTGGTAGAGTATTTTGCAGTGATTTGCCAACACTGCCCAGTAAAAACAGGTTTTTTGACGGTAGCTGAAAACTATTACAAAACAGTCCAATGCTCAGAAATCGCAGTACCGACAAACATAACAAGATAAAACAATTACTAATGGCAAATGTCTGCCAAAATTTCAATTTTCAATAAGTTTCGCTAAAGTCGAAAGGATCTTAAAATATATAATGACCTGTAATAAAATACGTAGCTAAAGTAGTGAACCGTAAAGAATGATTTAAATTACAAACATCTGAAATTTACAAAAACACAGAAATGCTCAGTAATTACTTTATCACCAATTAGAACGAGATGAAAAAATATTAATCAGCTATAAAAAATTTTCTTCAAAACATAAATTTATACCATGGACACCACCACCACTAAATAAGGGAGTTCATACTGAATGTTTGTCCAAAAGCAAAAGATTGAAAAGTTTAAATTGAGCTGGTATTTCAGTAAATCGTGACATAACATATGCACTCTACAAAGAATTCTTCACCACACTAGTCTACTACGAGGTCACCTGTTTTACAATCAGGTACATGCAGGTTTAAGGAGACCGAAAATATTTTTCCCGTCAGAGGGCCGAATGTCAGCTGATTGTTCATCTGTTTGAAATCACTTGTGAGCATTACGTTAGGTTCCAGCGATAGGATAGAGGCGGTTATTTCATTTTGACTATGCTATCCTTGCTTGGCAACTATTGGAAAGAAGTTGTATCATCGCTCATAATCTCAAAGTTTAGTTTTCAAGTGTGTCAAATAAATATTCATATTTTAAATACTAGGAGTACGCTTATTCTGCGCGTAATGGGATGAGTGAACTCAGATATTACCAAAGCATTATTTTGTCAATTTACGAGCAACGTGTGTTTGTGTTGTTTCAAAAGTTCTAAAATAAATGACAATTAGGCCGGCCACACACTGAGGCGACAAAACGTTTTTTGTGTTTTGTTGTTGAACAGCTGACGAAATGTTCAACAAGCCATGATGGTTTAATTGTTTTTTTTTTTTTTAGAATTGAGCAAACCTAGCGCTTCAAAACTACAAGCGACGAATAAATTATGTCTGCCAAAGGACATGAGAGGGCTTCGCCGCACCCCCGGCCAGGCACCACCCCTTTTACTCCGCCCGTGATTAAAAAGCTATGACGGTTTGAATGCTTTTTTTTACTGTGTAAACCTAGCTCTACAAAACTATGAACCACTAATAGATTATGTTTTCCAAAGGAAATGGGGGGCCCGGCCCCCCGCAACCCCCATTTACGAGACCCATGATTATTTTAGTGCCATAATGATTTGAGTGTTTCTTTTTTTAATAGTATTAAGTAAACCTTGCTCTACAAAGCTATGAGCGTCTAATAACAGTTACAATCAAGCCAAAGCATTTGTATGCATCCCCCCAGATATACTCTGCCCATTATTAACATGCCAAGATGGTATGAATGTTTTTGTTATTAGTATTAAGTAAACTAATAACTCTAAATCGCTCTATTAGCTTATTAGTCGCTCTAAATAACTATGAGCGACTAATAACAGTTACACGCCAAAGCAGTTGTTTCAAAAAGGCCATGGGGGGGCTTTGCCCCCCCCACACCACCCCTTTAAGCTGCCATAATGGTTTACATGATTTTTCTCTAATAGTATTAAATAAACCTAGTTCTACAAAACTATCAGCGACTACTTAAACGAAAAGCAGTTGTTTGCAAAAAGAATATGGGGGGCTTCGCCCCCCACACCCTCCCGCCAAAGCAGTTGTTTACAAAAGGACATGGGGATATTCGCCCCCTACATCCCCCCTCTTTACACTGCCCATGGTTATAAAGCCATGATGGTTTAAATGCTTTTTTCTAATAGTATTAAATGCACTTAGCTCTACAAAACTATCGATGGTTCTACAAGTGAGTAATTACACTGCAGAGCAGTTGTTTGTAAAAGGACATGGAGGGCTTCGCCCCCCACAACTCTCCTTTACACGACCCATGATTATAAAGTCATGATGGTTAAAATGTTTTTTGTTTCTATTAGTATTAAATAATGAACCTAGCTCTACAGCAACTAATTATACGCTTAAACAGTTGTTTTAAAAAGGAAATGTGGGGGGCTTCGCCCCCCACACCCCCCCTTTAAACTGACCATGATTATAAAGCCATGATGGTTAACATGCTTTCCTACTAATAGTATTAAATAAACCTAGCTCTACGAAACTATCAGCGACTAATTACACGCCTAAGCAGTTGTTTGTAAAAGGAACATGAAGGGGCTTCACCCCCACGCCCTCCTGCCAAAGCTGTTGTTTGTAAAAGGACATGGGGGGGGGCTAGCCCCCCACGCCCTCCCGCCAAAGCAGTTGTTTGCAAAAGGACATAGGGGGCATCGCCCCCCAACACTTTCCCCTTTACACTGCCCATGATAGTTTGAATGTTTTTTTTTTCTGTGTAAGTCTAGCTCTACAAGATTATGAGCGACTAATAACAGTTACACGCCAAAGCAGTTGTTTGCAAAGGGACATGGGGGGGCTTCACCCCCCATAAATTCTCCTTTACACTGCCCATGATTATAAAGCCATGATGGTTTAAATGTTTTTTTCTAATAGTATTAAATACATTTAGCTCTACAAAACTATCGAAGGCTCTACAAGCGAGTAATTACACCAGAGCAGTTGTTTGTACTCACCTTCGCCTTTACTTTGCCCAACATTAAGAATCCAAGATAGTTTGAATGCTTTTTTTACTGTGTAAATCTGTCTCTACAAGATTATGAGCGACCAATAAGAGTTACACGCCAAAGCAGTTGTTTGCAAAGGAACATAGGGGGGGGCTTTGCCCCCCCACAACTCTCCGTTACACTGCCCAAGATTATACAGTCATGATGGTTTAAATGTGTTTTTCTATTAGATTCAATAATGAACCTAGCTCAAGAAAACTATCAGAAACTAATTACACGCAAAAGCAGTTGTTTTAAAGAGAACATAGGGGGCTTCGCCCCCCACACACCCCCTATAAACTGACCATGATTATAAAGCCATGATGGTTTACATGCTTTTTTACTAAGAGTATTTAAATAAACCTAGCTCTACAAAACTGTCAGTAACTAATTACACGCCAAAGCATTTGTTTTAACAAGGACGTAGGGGGGCTTCACTCCCACCACCCCCCCCCCTTTATACTGCCCATGATTATAAAGCCATGATGGTTTACATGCTTTTTTACCAATAGTTCTTAATTAAACCTAGCTCTAAAAACCTATCAACGAATAATTACACAACAAAGCAGTTGTTTGTAAAAAGAACATGGGGGCCCCCACACCCTCCTGCCAAAGCGGTTGTTTGCAAAAGGACATGGGGGGGCTTCGCTCCCCAAACTTTCCCCTTTACACTGCCCATGATTAAGAAGCCATGATAGTTTGAATGTTTTATTAATGTGTAAATCTAGCTCTACAAGATTATGAGCGTCTAATAAGAGTTACACGCCAAAGCAGTTGTTTGCAAAGGGACATCGGGTGGTTTCGCCCCCTCAACGCTCTCCTTTACACTGGCCATGATTATAAAGTCATGATGCTTTAAATGATTTTGTTTCTATTAGTATTAAATAATGAACCTAGCTCTACAAATCTATCAGCGACTAATTACACGCCAAAGAAGTTGTTTGTAAAAGGAACATGAAGGGGCTTCGCCCCCAGGCCCTCCCACCAAAGCTGTTGTTTGCAAAAGGAACATGAAGGGGCTTCGCCCCCAGGCCCTCCCACCAAAGCTGTTGTTTGCAAAAGGACATGGGGGGCTTCGCCCCCCAACGCTTTCCCCTTTACACTGTCCATGATTAAGATTCTATGATAGTTTGAATGTTTTTTTACTGTGTAAATCTAGCTCTGCAAGATTATGAGCGAGTAATAACAGTTACACGCCAAAGCAGTTGTTTGCAAAGAGACATGGGGGGGAGCTTCTCCCCCAACGCCCACCCCTTAAACTGCCCTTTAGTATAAAGCCATGATGGTTAACATGCTTTCTTACTAATAGTTATAAAATAAACCTAGCTCTACAAACCTATCAGAGACTAATTAAACACCAAAGCAGTTGTTTGTAAAAAGAACGTGAGGGCCTTCGCCCCGCACACCCTCCCGCCTAAGCAGTTGTTGGCAAAAGGACATCGGGGGCTTCGCCCCCACACCTTCCCCTTTACACTACCCATGAATAAGAAGCCATAATAGTTTGAAAGTTTTTTTTCTACTGTGTAAATCGAGCTCTACAAGATTATGAGCGACTAATAACAGTTTCACACCATTGCAGTTATTTGCAAATATACCCACACCCCCCTTTACAATGCCCGTGATTAAGAAGCCATGTACTTTGAATGTTTTTTTTCAACTGTGTAAATCTAGCTCTACAAGATTATGAGCGACTTATGACAGTTACACCCCATTGCAGTTGTTTGAAAACCCCCCCCCATAAGCTCTCCTTTACACTGCCCGTGATTATAAAGCCATGATGGTTAAAATGTTTTTTTCTATTAGTATTAAATAATGAATTTAGCTCAACAAAACTATTAGCAACTAATTACACGCCAAATCAGTTGTTTTAAAGAGAACATGGGGGGCTTCGCCCCCCCACACCCCCCCTTTAAACTGACCATGATTATAAAGCCATGATGGTTAACATGCTGTTCTACTAATGGTATTAAATAAACCTATCTCTACAAATTTATCAGCGACTAATTACACGCCTAAGCAGTTGTTTTTTTAAAGAACATGAAGGGGCTTCGCCCCCACGCCCTCCCACCAAAGCTGTTGTTTGTTAAAGGACATGGGGGCTTCACCCCCACGCCCTCCCGCCAAAGCAGTTGTTTGCGAAAGGACATGAGGGGCTTCGCCCCCCCCAATACTTCCCCCTTTACACTGCCCATGATTAAGAAGCCATGATAATTTGAATGTTTTATATCTGTGTAAATCTAGCTCTACAAGATTTAATAACAGTTACACGCCATTGCAGTTGTTTGTAAATAGAAATGGGGGGGCTTTGCCCCCACACCCCCCTCCTTGAAACTGGCCGTTATTATAAAGCCATGATGGTTTAAATGTTTTCCTCTAATAGTATTAAATCAATTAACCTCTAAAAAAATATCACGGGAGAGCGACTAACACGGGAGAGTAGTTGTTTGTAGAAGGACATGGGGGAGCTTCACCCCACACGCCCTCCCACCAAAGCAGTTGTCGGCAAAAGGACATGGGGGGGCTTCGTCCCCCCACACCTTCGCCTTTACACTGCCCATAATTAAGGAGCCTTATTAATTTGAATGCTTTTTTTACTGTGTAAATCTACTCTACAAGATTATGAGCGATTTAAAACAGTTACACGCCAAAGCAGTTGTTTGCAAAGAGTCATGGGGGGGCTTCGCCCCCCAAACCCCTCCTTTCTAGTACCCATAATTATAAAGCCATGATGGTTTAAATGTTTTTTTCTATTAGTATTAAATGAACCTAGCTCTACAAAACTATCAGCAACTAATTACAAGCCAAAGCAGTTGTTTTAAAAAGGACATGGGTAACCCCCCCCCCCTTTAAACTTCCCATGATTATAAAGTTATGATGGTTTACATGCTTTTTTACAAATAGTATTTAAATAAACCTAGCTCTACATACCTATTAGCGACTAATTACACGTCAAAGCAGTTGTTTGTAAAAAGAACATGGGGGGGCGACCTCCCGCCAAAGCGGTTGTTTGCAAAAGGACAAGGGGTGCTTTGCCCCCCACGCCCTCCCGCCAAAGCAGGTGTTTGCAAAAGGACATTGGGGGCCACACCCCCCTTTACGCTTCCTTTTCAAAAAGCCATGATGATTTGAATGCTTTTTTTCTGCTGTGTAAACCAGCATTTGTTTAAATTATGCGACAATTTTACTTTGGAAAAATACCATTTACATTTGTTTAATTTCTAAAATCACTACAGGTCACTGTTTAGGGTACTTAAAGAAAGAAGGAAGCGAACCATCTAACCCCGTGAGCTTAGTCACGGACATATTCATCACCCAGGAGGCGGGGGACAATAAAGTAGTCATTGACATTGGATAAATCCACAGTAAACCTGGATCTGCCAGGGGCATATTTTCCGTCCAGCAAGGAAACAACCCCATTCGTAATCAGTCTCGTATAGGCTATACAATTTTAGTGGCGCAGAGATCCGGGTTGTTATCCTTTTGTATCCTCGCCTTTTGGACCGCCTTTTCGGTTTTATTAAACTTCTGCTTATTCTTTGCCTTGGCCTACGGTAGCTCCTAGAGCTCTTGCTCTGGTTCTTGATCCGCTTGTGTGGTGCGGAATAACTGGTCACGAGGACGGCGCCAATGATGAGCCGTCCATGGATCCACGACCAAATCCTCTTATTTTTGAATCTGGCTATCCTGACTTTATTATTATAAAACTAATTATACTACTATATGTGCAAAATTATTTATTGTTTTTGTGAATTTCGTGCTTCATTATTTATAATAAAATTATGTAGGAAACAAATCATTAATCTATACATCTACAATATCCTAACATTCTCAGTTCAATTTCATACACATTTGTCTTAATATAACTGATCGCAACCTTCTTGGTACAAAAGTTTATTATTAATAAGATTTGCGCCATAAAAAATATATTTTTTATCGTAATTTGATACAAAAATTGCGTTTGCTGGGGTAAAATTTACATTTGTTTCATCAATGTACTATTATATATGCAATAGTATCTTTACTCATTATTTTGACGTTTTATTACTTTTACCTAAATGAAACAACAATAAATATTTTTTACCTAAATATATGGAATCAGCTGATGGTAAAAAGAACATGACAATGTGTTCCTGTTGGTTCCATCTAGTGTCACTCATGTAAACTATCTCCACTACGGCAACAAAACAGAAATGATCTATCTGAATTTTTATATTTCTAGGCTTTGTTTTTTTAATAATAAACATTTTAACGTCGTCTAAAAAAACTGACAATTGATAGGCATGTAGCATGTTATTCAAGTGCTTCGTGAAATACATTTTTTCTAAATTCCACTGTTATTTTCCTTTTATTTCAAAACAATCTTTATTTGTATCCCGCAGTTTACTAAAGTAAATTATTGCCCAATGTTAAACTTATGGTGATTTTTTCAAGTTAAAATATTAAATTACTCAAGAAATACTAAACCAATATGGTTCAAAATTTAATGGCATATTCCCTGTAAGATACTAAACGTTTGTGCGAAATTTGGAAATGATTAGTGCAGCGGTTTTTAAGTTATCGCGTTACGTACACAGTCACTCACAAACACACACAGTGACGGACAACGAATCTTCAACTCCGCTGATGCATAGACTCGTTCACTTCGTTCACTCATCAATTACTTAGGGTTTATTTTGTTGCGTAGTGTAGTGAAAAGTCGTGTTCGCACCTCCGATGGGGTTTTGCAGCACCCGATCGTTTTAAATTTTCGACTTAGTCTCGAATTTGAAACAAGATCTCGAGCCCGCAAAACCTCAATTTCGGCCCTAGTTAAGAAATAACTTTCCCCCCACCTGCTATGTTTAGACGCTTTTTACTCTTTGTAATGGGTGAGTAAAATACTACAGTAATTTGTCTCACAGCGGGAGTAAATTGACGTCATGGCTACTGTTTTAGCGAATTTCCCCTATAGGGAATAAGCTATTACCGTAGGTCTCATGGTAAGACCTAAGCGCGGGACCATCATAACTTTTCGTTTTGGGGCCCCCAGAAGCAAAAAACACCATTCGTTCAAATTTCTAGATATATATATATATATATATGTGTGTCTGTAAGCACGATAGCGCTCGCAAAAATGGTCCGATCGGAATGAAATTTGGCACAGGCGTGTAAAGTAGTAATTATTCGGACGAGTTTGTGAACCAGCCCGATCGGACCACCGGAAGGGGGGGTAAAGGGGGATAAACCCCCCCAAAAAAGGGTTTTTTGGGGATTTCACATATAAAAATAAAAATAATCCAATTTTAGTTAGCACCATTGAATTCAGCTCAAAAAAACAAACAATTTTGTATCTTGAATCATTACTATATGTCCATTGGTTACCGAGATATTCTAAGTGGTAAATACAGTACGTTGTCCCAATGTTAACCTTATGGGAAATAAGTCAAATTCTATATCTCGCTTATTTCTCATCATATCTTAATAAAACTTGGTTTGTGGCTTCATCTAGATAAGATCTAATGTATTTTAGTCTAAAACCCCCGAAATTTCCATTTTTGTGGCCTGCATACTCATTCCCCATGTTATCCTTATGGGAAATAAAAAAATTCTATATCTTCCTTATTTTTTGACATATCTTGATAAAAGTTGGTATATATGGTTTCTCCTAGTTCAGATCTACGAAATATTGTATTAAAACCACCCAGTTTTAACGGACCTGTTGCAGCAAACCTGCATACTCATTTTCCATATTATTCTAATGGAGCTCACGAAAACATTAAATCTAACTACCTTGGATTGAAATATTTTCTTTTGCATTAGAAATTCGCTGAGTATGCAGGTCTGCTGCAACGGGGGTATTTTATACTTATATAAACACCTTATGTTATGGGTTAGATTTGCTTGAAAATGACATTATAGTCAAAACATGTTGCAAAAATAAACCATGAAAAAAAGGGTATTTTTTATATGAAATTAAGATTAATTCAGCATTTAAAATAGTAAATTTTGAGAACTACCAGGAGATTATATTATTTTTAGAAGTTGTGTGATATAGGGTTTAAGGTAAAAGCTAATATCTGATTTAGCCGATCTATTTTAATAAATAAAATTTTATTCGCAACGCCTTGTGTTATCAGGCCAGTGTATTTAAATAATTATAGTTGATATTGTCATCCACTGGAGCAGGAGTTTTGACTATTTTACTTGCTGGGTGCAAATAAATAGGTGGTAAAAAAATAACTCAATTTTCATCAGACCTGGTAATATTCACAAGCGAACATACGTTGCAGGCTGCAATCCCTACTACCCAGTGACCTTTTATAAAATTGAGTATATATTGTTAAACACTGGTGTCCCTCGTTGTCGTACAGACGCGCCGAGCCGTACAGCGGTTGGCCCGAGTCCACGTAGTAGTACTCATTTTTATTGTCGACCTTTTGTCCGATGAGCCAAACCCCCTCTTTTGGTTTGTCTGCAACGAAACAAGTTCAGGATTTGATTAGAAAGAAAAATTAAAAAATTACGAAAAAATACGAAAAAATAAAAACTGGAGAGCAGGGAGTTCGTCCAAGAATTGCTTTTGGTTTCTCGTATTCTTTCTTATTATAGACAGTAGTTATGAGTTACCTACTCGTTCAAGCATTGCTTTGAGTTTCTCGTATTCCTTCTTATTATAGACAATAGTTATGACACCCACTCGCTCAAGCATTCCTTTGAGTTCCTTAACTCTTTTCTCATTACTGACAATAGCGATAACTTACCTCTTATCCAAGCATTGCTTTGGGTTTCTCGTATTCCTTCTTATTATAGACAGTAGTTATGATTTATCTACTCGCTCAAGCATTGCTTTGAGTCTCTCGAATTCCTAATAACGTAGCTAGACTTACCCATTCACTCTAGCGTTGCTTTCAGTGTATCGTCATTTTCTTTCTTACTGACAGTAGCTACGACTTGCCCATTCGCTATAGCGTTGCTTTCGGTTCATCGCCAATTGCTTTCTTACTGACAGTAGCTACGACTTACCCACTTTGTCAATAACAGCTTTCAGTCTCTGGTGTTCCTCATCACTATTGATGGTGGCCAGCCGCATTCCTTTCTCCCAACACATTTGGTAGGCCAGTTGCCAAGGGACCTATGATCAGTAACAGTCTATTTACACATTTTGTATTACCGATTTATGTTGTAATACAAAATGTACGTACTTACGTCGTACATAAGCGAATCAAAACTACCAACCTACGCTCCGCGTTGTTATGCGAACCACATTCATTTTACATTCACAAATAAAACCACTTGCAAAATGAACCGTTTTCCTCTGTGGTTTAAATTTTGATTAAATAATGTAGTAGAGACAACATTATTCGTTGTCTCATTAGTAGAGACAACATTATTCGTGTTCGTTTTTGTTTAAAAGGCTTGAATGGTTCATTTATTGTAACTTTAATGTTTTAGTTTCAGCTTCAGCTTAATAGACTTGAAGTATTTAACTCATAATCGAAGGGATCATTATTTTCAATGTTTTGCCGTAAAAGGATATCTAATATACTGTATATGACCGTCAAATTCCAGAACAAAATTATATTGTAATTTAAAGGCTCACAATATAATATCAAAATACCTACCAGGTTGGTGGATAGGTAAAACGATTTTCCTCCATTTTCTTGACCTGAAAGAAGTCATAATCAAAAATAAAATGACTGGAACTGAACAGAAGGAATGAACGTTCAAGAAAAATAATGCTCGAGCTAAAAAAATTAACGATAAAAATATGATTATCCTACATTGGTTTAGTAATGGCTGACAGTGTTGTTCTATTTATAATAAGTTTAATCTTCAATTTTTCATCTTATCTTTAGAATTATATGAACAAATATTTAACAGGATACTTATAAGTGTCTCCGGAGGAGTCCGGACTATAGGTCGAGGACACTTCAAGAGAAGATGTCCTATCCATCCATGTCCTATCTTCCACCCTTGTCAATTCTGAAACGTCCCACAAATGAAACTTGTTTTTGTAGTAATGGCGACTGTCATCAAAAACCCAAAGAAAGATCTAAATTCACCACCACAAAGCAAAAATTTCAAATGTAACATCTTCTTCATTCCTCCAAATGTTAACTTCTTACTAATCATCGATCGAGCATTTTTGGCAAACTCCAAAGGATAAAAAAAAGTATTGTTACCAAAGGCAGGCCTTGCCGCAATACAGAGGGCACGATGGTGATGGGGGAAGCAGATAGTCCCGTCTTTGCAGGACCTGCTGTCACAAGGATCCACACACCTCTGGTTCTCGCACCTGCGGTCCGCCTCACAGTCGTGGTTCGTCGAGCAATAACCAGCTGTAAAAAATAAATTGACAAATGTCCATAGTTTATTTTAGAAATGTTAAGGGATTAAAGATTAGATTAAGAATCTAGTTCGTGCGGTTATAGTGGAGCTAAGTTTAGATACGATTAGTTTGAAGTACAAGATAATTCTTTACTACAACAATATGCATGCCCTTAGGCTACGCAAGGACATTTGATGAATCCAGATGTAAAAGAATGTAAAGTAATGTTACAAGACCATAAAAGTTTATTAACCTTTTGTAGAAGTAACTTTGTAAAATTTTACAAAACAAATAATTTGGTTACAGTAGAAAAAGGAGCATCACAGGAGTAGGCTGCATGAGCAAGTCACCGCGTTACATAATTCATCACTATCCTCCTAGCGTAGGTCATTGGTTTAAGATATATCACATATAGTGTGTATTTGTTTTCTAACGGCGACCTTTTGCTAGATAGCATAATTAACTTATAGCCCAATGACAAATTGCAACTGGATCCAGTCTCGATGCTGTCGGGAATCGGACCGGCGACCCTCAGATTATGAAGTGAGCGCTTTATCCACTCGGCTATCGAGTCTATCAATTAAGTGTGATAACATTAAGTCAAATATGAAGTTCACCAAGTACATAGGAGTGAGTAGGGTGTCTCTAGATGGTAAAAGACACGACCATGTGTCATGCATGACATTGAACAGCGGTACACTAGGCATCGGAATTAGATCAGATTGATAACGATGTACTAAGATCTAACGTTATTTAATATACATAAAATCTTGATACTCTTAGACTACATACGTGTGCGGGTCGGGGGCAACCCGGTAGATTGACAGCTCCGTCCGTACGCCAGTACGTAGCCCTGCGGACAGTGGCAGTAGGGGATGTGTTCCCTAGCGGTACACTCCAAGTCAGGGCCGCACACTCCTGGACAGACGTTCTGGCAGCTGTTGGCCACACAGCGCTGTGCAGCCCCGCAGTCCGAGTGGTAACGGCATTCCCCACCCCCAGACGGAGGCTGAGTTACTGTCAAGTGAGATTAATAATAATAATAATATTTCTTTATTGCGTGAACAATGGTTTTACATTGCATTGCATGCGTCAATATATATATTACTAAAGCTAAGGTTTATCATTCATACCTACATACATACATACATCAAGTTGCCATACATTCATCACATTCATACCTAACATCGATGACATAGTTTATTTAATTTTGAACTATCCCAGCAGCCCCCATAAACTCGTCAACAAAGTAGAATACCCTAGACGCCAGGTAGCGTTTTAAATTCGATTTGAATTGTTTTTCGTTTGCTGACTGTTTGATGGCATCAGGGAGCTCGTTGATTAGCTTAACACCGATCTGAGCTGGCAGAATTTCAAATTTTGAAGTTCTGTGTTGAGCAATTCTGAAATTGTCTCTGCCTCTTGTTTGGTACTCATGGACGTCCCTGCCTCGGACCAGAGTGGTCTTGGTCCTGCAGTATATGGACACCTCCAAGATGTACAGAGAGGCCTGTGTCAGCAAGTTGAGCTCCCGAAAGGAATTTCTACACGACTCTCGATAGTCTAATTTTGCAATTATTCTCACGGCTTTCTTTTGTAACCTGAAAACCCTCTCAAATCTCTGATTTGAGCAGCCACCCCAGAGCCGTATGCCGTAGGCTAGGTGTGGGTATATCAGGCCAAAATACGCCATTTTTAGTACCTCTTGCGAGCAGAAATTTACAAGGTTGCGAAGGACATAAATGCCTGAAGTAACCTTTGAGCAGAGGCTTTCAATGTGCTCGTGATGTTAGATTGTGTTGAAGATGTTGTGTTGATTGTGTTGTGCGTGATGTTAGAAGATGTTAGATTGTGTACGTTTGAAGTCCTAGAATTGCCAAATAGGTCCGTCCGTCTTTGCAGCTTACGGGAAAGAGAGAATTTGCAAGATGGGAAAGGTACTATAACATGTTGATAATTAAATATTTCATAGAGTGGTCCCATCATAATGTTATGATATATATATCATATAATTTCGTAAGGCGATTCTTTGCGTCAAAATTGTGGGCGTCTGTGGGGTCTTTATTCCGTGATGGCGGGAAAAATACTGAAATTGCTTGAAATCCACCAGAAAACGAGAAATAACGTAAAATATCTGCCATTTAAATAGCAGATCTAAAAATGTCTGCTTTGTTTACATAAAACATGTGATCCATATACTTGGTTTAAAACCAATGATAGATGTCGATATGTAATATGGTAATATGGCTAATTAAAATTTAGCT
The DNA here is from genome assembly GCA_035578135.1 of Flexamia atlantica. Taxonomy (NCBI): domain Eukaryota; kingdom Metazoa; phylum Arthropoda; class Insecta; order Hemiptera; family Cicadellidae; genus Flexamia; species Flexamia atlantica. Next base: position 3,121,428 of record JAQJVK010000015.1, on the reverse strand, counting down.
TTGAATGTAGGTTGAACCTACTAAAAGAAATAACTGTTTTTTACTTTTGAATTTTCTCATTTTATAATTTAGGGGCTTTAAAATAATCACTATTTAAAAAACATTAAGAAATACATACGTCTATTTTGTTTACATTAGTAGTTGTAGATGCTTATTTAAAGCCAAGTGATTTGTAATATTAACACAATCGATAAGCGCGGACTACAGGTATAGAAAAACTTAGCATTTTTAAGGCCAATAGCCCTGCCAGTTTTATGTGAGGTCGGGAATCGTCATACTTTTGGCCAAGTAATAAGAGTGTGCTGCAGTAACAGCGATTGAGTGTAGTGCGGCTTTGATTGAGTGCAACTTCGACTTTAAATTTGGCCAATAAAAGAACATTGAATCTTGAATATACATACACAAAGCAGCAGTTACTCCCGGGTAACCATAAAAACGTGTGTTACGTAAGATAAAATCCTCAATATTAACTATACACTAAGCTGGTGGTCTCCAAACCTAACTCCCGTATGGGGTGGAGCCAGAGGCTCTAACGAGGAGCGTGGAATCGTCAGTGAGAGATCATTTTCTGATTTCGTTCTTACCTATATGCCTATTAGGTAAAAAATGCAGCTTTAATTGGAAGTTTTCATAATAAGTACCCTTTAACTGTCCAATATATACTTTTGAACAGCTAGAGGCAACATACGACCTTGATGACGATCTTTTGATGACGTCACAATTTGTTTGCATTTTTGTGTTCAATCTCATGACTTTCCTTTAGATGTTCTTAAAACCATTTTCATATGTTTAATTAAAAACTAAGTGAACTGGGTTTGTTTTGATATCGACGGATAGTGCCACGTTTCCAAGGATTCAGCCCTTTACTATACTGAAGTTGTGTCCTTTCTTAAAAGTCTGAAACGTACTAGCAAATGTCAAAATACCTTTAACATTACGCATCAAACGTTTAATAAATACTACAGATTATTAACTTACATTAAATATTCAGCATTGATAATTAATTTTTAGGGGCTTTTGCCCCTACGAGCCACTAGTATGTATATTTAATCACAAAACAGTATGCTATATATTCATAAAATAAAATAAAACTTACGATATTGTGCCATGCCTAGTATATTTTCTTTGAAGCAAAGAATTGTTAAGACAAGAAGTACATTGGTTTTCATTGTCAATTGAAAAAAATTATAAATCATAACCATTGTGAAGTGAAAACATAGTCCAGATATTCCCAGATCAAAACTAATATGACTCAGAGAGCTAATAATCCCAAACAAGTAGTTTTTTATTTTTTATTATGAGATAACAAATGAGATATGTTTTTGAAACATATCACCTGATAAATACGCAAGGTAACCTGATTTAATCTGTTATTCAAACGTTGTCTTATGTAAACCGACCATGGAATCGAGTATTGTTATTTTTATTATATTGTTTGTTCGGCTAAAAAACAATTAAATATACTCTTGTAAAGCAATGTAGGAATTGTTAGGACACAAACCTTTATTTTATTTTAGTATTACAGTTGTTGTCAATTGAAAGTATTTTTTTTCCAAAAAAATTTGCCTCGTCAAAATATGTGGGCAATATTGATAATATAGCTTGGGATATTTTTCAGATTAAAGGGAAATATTGTTCCACAAAACTCGCATTTGGTAAAACTGTCTTTTACCCTTCTGACTCCACATCTGTTTATCTCAAAAATAATAATTTCTACGTTTTTGTAACAATAAGTTTTAGATCGAGTAAGTTTGTAAAATGGGGTCAAATATGAATAACATGCAAATAGTTTAAGTGCAATTGGCAATTATAATTGAGACACGACTTAAGAATCTGAGGGCTTTTCATTCTCCTGGCATATTTTTTACTGTAGATATGAGGTCAAACTAATACTATAATGTAATATTTATATAAGATTTTAGATAATTTTAATTACTATCTATACATTTATGTACCGGGGTGGGTTTACCCTGAGAAACAGTCAAGTTGACATCTGTCAAAACTGATCCCTAAGTTAATATCCATCAGATAACATGATTTTGATGTGTTTTTACTTCTTACTCGTTATTTTTAGGGGTTTCTGATTAATAATTATACGTCCTGAGGGTAAGAAACAATCTTAACCTCAGTGGGTTTAACCCGGAAAGCCACTTCGAGAAAGAAACAATCTTGTTGTACCTTGTTGTATCTTGTTCAATCTTATTCTATCTTGCTGTCTCTTGGGTATCATCTCGTTGTGTGAGGACTCTGAACACACGGCCTTGTGGTCGACCACCTCGCACTGTCTGCCTTGTCCACACTCCGTGAAGACACAAGGATCCGTGCAGACTCGGTTCATACACACAGATGTCGAGGCGCAATCCGCATTTGATGAACACGGCTGTTCTACAAATGTTATAATAAATATTAAACCGTAAGACATGTTATTTTCATGTTATGTCTATGCTTGGACATTAATAAAAAAATGTTGTCAGGAAACTAAATGTATGAAAAACTGTCATTTACATGGCACCTACAATAGTAATGTACGTATACACTAACTTAAATAATGAAACAATATAGTCTTAATTATTATAACACCTTATTATATTTGCTTAGATACATAATATGTATATTACTCACGTGATAGCTTAAAGGTACCGAAGAGGTATGATGAAAAGGCAAAATTTAAAAAATCTGACACATTCAAGCTATTATGTTAGTAATATATATTAATAATCATTCCCATGAGGTAATATGTATTTATTTCTGATGAAAATCAGCATACGTCTAAGAATTGCTAATTCAATTTTTAATAGAGTGAATGTAATTTAGTAATTTAGTAATATTTATTTGCTTTGACAAGATTTTGCATCAGCATTACATTCATTATACTTAAAACTAAATTTGGATTATGTTGATTCTTGACATATTAATCTTGATGTTGATCTTCGAAAAATTCTTCTATTGAGTAGTATGTTTTCTTATTAAGATATAATTTAAATTTAGATTTGAATTCATCAATGGGTAAGTTTTTAAACTGTTCAGGCATTTTGTTATATAATTTTCTTCCATTATACAGTAAATGTCGTTTGTAAAATATTGTTCTGTGGTATTCCATATTGAATGTATTGTTTTTACGAAGATTTGATTTGTAAACATTATTTTCTGAATGATGAAAAATTGATATATTACATTTCACAAATTTTAATGTTTCATAAATGTATATGGACCAAAATGTCAATAAACTGTTTTCTTTAAAAGTTTTCTTACAAGAGTTTCTTTGTTTTATCTTGAATATAATTCTTAGGGCTCTTTTTTGTAGTTTAAATATTCTTTTAACTTTAGAATTTGCCATACCCCAGATTTGAATTCCGTATGTAATAATAGGTGTAATTAAAGAATGGTAAACCGTTAGTAATGTATTTTTGTTGCAAAATTGTGATAATCTTCTTAATACAAATAAGTTTGTTGATAGTTTATTACAAATTTTATCAATTTGTTGATCAAATTTTAAATTTTTGTCAACCATAACACCTAAAAAATTAATTGTATTTACTTGTTCAATTTCTTCATTCCACAAAATTAAATTTAAGCTATCTTGATAATTTTGTTGGTTGTTTATAGTAAATTTAACATATTTTGTTTTAGAAAAATTGACTTCAAAATAATTTCCTTCAAACCATTGTACTACTTCAGATGACTTTGTGTAAAGTTCTATTTCTAAATCTTCTTTATTTTTGCTTGATACATTTATCGTCGTGTCATCGGCAAAAAGATAGATATTTGATGGTCTTGATGTTTCCATAATATTGTTGTAAAAATTATGAACAGTATGGGTCCAAGTACGGATCCTTGAGGTACCCCTGTTTTTATTTCCAATTTATTTGAATTTTTATAAGACATACAATTTTTATCGTTATATGGAATTTGCACATATTGTACTCTATGAGATAGGTATGATTTAAACCAATCTAAAGTTATTCCTCTAATTCCCATATTATTTAGTTTGTAAAGTAGTAGATCATGATTTACCATATCAAATGTTTTTTTTAGATCAAGAAATAAAGATACTGAATTATCTTTTTGATCTAGTTGAGAAACTGTTTTAGAAATTACTTCACATAATGCATTAACAGTTGATAATTTATGTCTGAATCCAAATTGATTTGGTGATAAAATTTTATGTTTTTCTAAAAAGGAAAATAGTCTTATTAAAACTACTTTTTCAAAAATTTTACTTATTGTACAGAGTAATGAGATTGGCCTATAATTGCAACATTTTTCAGGATCTCCTTTTTTGAATATAGGTACGATTTTAGCTGTTTTTAATAATTTTGGAAACATTCCTGTAGACATTAATAAATTTATTAAATAGGTTAAGGGAGATGATATTTCATAACAGCAGTTTTTTAACATGGTAGATGACATTACATCATATCCAGTAGAGTTTGTTGATTTTAGTGATTGTATGATGCCAATTATCTCTGTTTCTGAGGCTGGGCTTAGAAACATTGATTTAGGTATGTTTTTGGTCTGTTTTGGATAGTTCGTTTTATTTTCATTTGTTATTGACTTGCCAATGTCAGTGAAGTATTTATTGAATTCTTCAGCAATTAGTCGAGGATAATCAAGACATTCGTTATTTTCATTTTTCAAGTTATATTTGAAATCTTGTGTACTCAGTTGATTCGATTCATAGTAAAATATTATCTTACAAAATTATCTTACTTCTTTCTGACACAGAACACACGGCCTTGTGGTCGACCACCTCGCACTGTCTGCCTTGTCCACACTCCGTGAAGACACAAGGATCAGTGCAGACATGGTTCAGACACACAGATGTCGAGGCGCAATCTGCACTTGATGAACACGGCTGTCCAACACCTGTCGTAATATGCTGACCTATAGCTGTTTTAACAAACATCATACCTTGCGACATATTAGTTTTGTGGATAAAAGTCGGTTTTATGCTATGTTATCACAAAAAATCTGATCAGGGAACTTAATGTACTGAAAAACCCGACGTTGGTCATGTTCTCACTTTGGCTCGGGCTAATTATTTATATTCCACAATTATATAAATTTAATTTTAAACTATTAGTTACACTCCCCTAGTGTGAATGCTTAGTTTGGTATTTTCCATTTTATTTGCACTTTCCTTCAATAAACTGTTTTTTATTAACGAACAAATTTCATACCAGCAACTGACTGAGTACTTTTTCTGACCAGCAACTGCTATTCAGTTTTATGAAATCAGATAACTCCATCCAAACCAATCAGAATTAGGTCTATTATTATCGTCAGCTATTTCAATTATGTATATTTTCATTTATTGCAATAAGGAAATATTCTGCGTTCCAAACTATCTAACCTGTTGTGGCAACGACACAGGCTTGACCTCTCCGTCTATACCCAGGGGGACAGGCACAGTGGGCTACGTGGTCAAACGTCTTACACTCTGCATTTCGGCCGCATTCCGAGACAGAACAAGGATCGATGCAGACTTGGTTCAAACAAGCCAGGGTTGAGTCGCAGTCTGCGTTTGACGAACATCCCGCCGACTGACCTACAAATGTGTACAAAGTAACGTCTGTAATAGGCTTAGTAGAGTAGTTTGTTTGTTACGACATTTAAGTAATATAGTTCCTAACATCCATCTAAAAAGTGCCTATTTTGCCTCCTTTCAGTATCTTGGTTTATGGGGTTAGCCTGTGTGGCCATAGTCATCATGTTAAATGTTTTAAAATTGCAGCAAAAGGCCATTAGAGTAGTTACTAGGTATTGTTTCAATGCCCACTGTAGACCGCTCTTTGTTGCTGTAGGTGTTTTAACTGTGATCAATGTTAAAACACATATAAATTTATATATGTGTTTGTTTTCGTAAAGTGAAAGAAAACCTCCATATTTTTAGACTTAAGAAAGAATGTTACCACCACAATACTAGGAATAATTTATTAATTACTCTTAATTACTATTTTAGTAGTTAAGAAAAGCTCGCAATGCCTTATACTACAATGCCTAATACGATTTTTCTTTCATTTATCAAGTCTGCTTAGAAAAAGTTTTACATGACGGTAGCTGAAAATATAACTATTACATAACTATTATTATTATTATTCATGCTCAGATATCGGAATACTGACATACAGAAAAAGATAAAATAATTACTAATGGCAAATTTTTGAAAAATCAAATATTAAACAAGTTTCAGGAAGGAAGAACGGAGTCTAAAATGTGCGAAGAGTAGAAACAAAAGACATAGCTTAAATAGTGAACCGTAAAGCATTCAAATTACAAAAAGCTGAAATGTACAAAAACACACAAATTTTCAGTAATTACTGATCAGTTGATCGTGGGAGAAAATATCAAAGGTTAAGCTCACTTTAAAAAAATCTGTATTATGATTTTCCGCATTATTATTTTATATTAGGGGTGGGTCACCAATTAGAACGAGACGAAAAATTATCAATCGGTTACATAAATTGTCTTTGAAACATGAATTAACACTATGAACACACCGCCGCCAAATTAGTTACTTGTGCATCTAGGGACTAAAGTGCAACTTTTTCTCCCTGAGGGAAACTGTTGTCGCCCGATGGCGGAGCCGAGGGCGATAATTACCCGAGGGGGAAGAAGTACTTTAGTCCCGTGATGCACACAAAATTTTTCCTTCACCTACACCATAAACAATAACTAGGTATAACACTGTAACTTTACCTTCAGATGATCCTTTGCTTCAACAAACTGCATTACAATCACATAGCCTGTATAAATGAATGATGCAAGGTATTTAGGCTTTGATTTTAACCATTTTATTCACACTCTTCTTTAAAAATACTCTAGGCCTAACTTATGTGTTCACAAATATGCAGGAATATAGCCTGAACTACAGCAAACTCAAAATGGATACGCTGTCCGAAAGACAACGGAAACGGACGCTCGGATGCTGTGACACTCTCTTCAACATAGAGAAACAAATTAAAATCGACAGTGTTGCCATATTTTCTCACTGTCCACCGCGGCGTTGCCGGATTTCTTCCCATGCATTTCTTATGAGATTACTTTTAGTCCCGTGGGACTAAAAGTAAGTAAGTAAATCCCATGGAGTATAAACTAGTACTTTAGTATTCTATTCCAGGGACTAAAAGACGACTATAGATAGTAGGGGGAGGAAAAAGATATTTTAAACTGAGACTATTGTTTGTTCAAAAATCAAACGACTGAAAAGGTTTTACCCGAGCTGGTATAACAGTAAGTTGTGACGTATCATATTTATTCTACAAATAATTTACATCATAGGGAACCCCGACGAAAATGTCTCTCCTCTCACCTGCTCCACTGCTTATACAAATTCCAGCAATCATAAAAAATGCTCTAAGAGTTAAATCAATCATTTCCTTGTTGTCTACGGCACTTCCCTCCAATAAACTAACTTTGTCATAAAATACTAAATTGTATGCATTAAAATTATGTATTCGCAATAAATGTAAAAGATAAAATTGATGCACCTGAAATTATCCGTTTGATTTCTATTTTATCGTTTACGTTGCACGTTATCATTTCGTCTCAACAAATGGACCTTGGTAATAGCCTTCGCATATGATGTTTTATGACTGGTGCAACAATAATATGAGCTAGGCTATAAAAAAGCCTCTCGAGAATTATGAACTTGTAATTTCTTAAGAACTTCTGACTGGCAGACCTACTTCATACTGTGTCTTATTTATGATATTAATCTGTGCAACCATATCTTACTTTCCTTTGCCTGTATGAATAAAAAATGCAACTATGCGGAATAATTGTCTTAAAATCTCGTCACCCATTTAAATATTTTTATTTTACGGTATATTCAAATTCAAATTCAAGTTATTTACTTCATTATTTTACATAATCATGGCCTCGCCAAGTTTAGCAAAACTTGTCGGCGGGGTCCATTTGTAGATCTGAAAAGAGTAAAAGCATTAAATTAAATTTTTTTTATTGTATTTATATGTACAAAAACTAAATTTCTACTTATTCTCTAAAAATATTCTATAGCGGTTAGGGCAGCTGCTACAGTAAGTCAGTATGAATATTGTTTGAGTGTCATTGTTTAATTAAACTCTCTTTTCCAAACAATTTATCTTTTTTGCACATTATTTTACGAGCTTTGTAAAATGAATACAATGAGACATAATCTGTTTCTTTTATTTATTTAATTTTCTAGGTTAACTCATCCTACAGTTCTCAACCTATTTTAATTATTTCAGTGTCGATGGAGAGAGCGGCCTGAAAATTTGCAGAAAACAAAATGTATGAAAGTTGGTTGAAAGGGAGGACACGCCCCTAAAGGTTCGTATTTGTCCTAAGATTTTACATTGCAATAGGGATTACAAGGAACAGGTGATTATGATAAACATTGTTTTATTAGCACACAATCTAAAAAATATAAATAAACGAAAACCTAAAAACTGCTGAGCAGCATGTGACCACTACGTTTTAATAACAGCAGTTATGTGCAATAGATAACTATCCATCAAAAAAAATTGTTTAGTTTTATCTCCCATGAATATTCTAAAAATTCCCCATGAGTTTCATACATGAAAATTCTTTTTAGCGAATTTCTCGCTATAACTAACTAGCAGAAGCTGTAACTGTAGGCGACATGGTGAGAATTCAGCCTGGGACAGTGGAACCATGTAATTTCTTTCGTTTTGAGGTCCCTAGACCCAAAATAGTTCGTCCAAATTTGATTTCATTTGTTTATTGTATAGTTTATTAGGTTTACTGTACCAAAACAGTGATAATTTAAACTTTATGACGATAATACAGGAAATTTAAATTGCTTTTAGTGTTTCCTAATATTTATAATCCATACTCATTCTCCAGGGTATTACTGTTGTGAACCGAGCAATATTTTTTTTAATATGTTACATTAAATATTTTATCTTTTTAGCTGTTACACTTAGTTATTAGTAGCATTTACAGTTTTCGGGATACGGAGCAATGGAAATAAACATTGCTGCTATTTTTAAATGGTAGAAAGTAGAAACTTGATAGCATATGTCACACAAAAATAGTTTCTATTAGTCATTATGCTTGAACCAAGTTTGAGAAAGGTAGCTCAAGTGGTTTTAAAGTTATGGATTATGAAAAAAACATACATAAAGACGGAAAAATTGAGAGAGGTTCGCCATATCCACAATGACATTACCTCCAGATTACCTAGGTTGGTTTCGGAAAGTCTAAGCCGGTCACCCTGTATTTATATTTGTAAACTAGCTCATAGTAATTAATGGATTATGGAAATAAGAGCAATGAAAGTTTAAGAATTAATAATGTCTATGTAAATAAATACTCTATATTACTCTGAACTATTTTGATTAACAGCTGACTTTTTCACAGCCTTCTTCGATCCATTTATACCCAGGAGAGAGAGAACATCCGGCCTTGTGGTGGTTCACATAACGCTTGGAGTTGGACCACACGCCATGAACTTACAAGGATGAGCACAGATTTGGTTTATACAAGCAAATATTCACGATGATCTACTCATTATTCTATATTATAACATTTATTATAGTACAGGGTGTTTTTAACGCAATCCAAATCTTTATTAGTGAAGGACTATGCCCTTACAAGATCCCCGGATTTGACCCCACAAGATTTTTTTTCTTTAGGGATACAAAAAGGATAGAACTACGAAAACAATTCACAGAATATTCAGCACTTTAAAACAATCATAACAAATTTAATACAAGAAATTCAAAGAGATACTTTGCAAAATGTGTTCAGGAATTTGATGGAGAGAGCTCAACTTTGTGTTAATTTCAATGGCGGACTGTTTGAACATGTAATGTAAGCCAAATGTGATAAAACGTAAATAATAGGTTGTATAAAATGTAAAGATTAGCAAAACAATACCCATCTCAACTTTAAATGTACATTGTCCAGTCTTAAATATGGGTTGCGTTTAAGAAGAACACCCTGTATTAATTTTATTGTTCTAAGTTTAGACATGGAAAGAGGATGGAATGATGAAAGATTTTACGAAGAGCTCTATAATCTCAAACAAATTTATTATTCTTGTTGCGTTCTCGTATTAGACAGCACAACCATAATGAGCTTGGTCAGTCATGTTTATAGTATTCACAAGCATAAAACCGTGTACGTGTGCAATTCCTGCTCCCATACCCAAAATCGTATATCCATTTTTTTTCTTGGGTGTACGTGGTTAGGCATGTTTCATTGTCATACGGATCTTCTCGAGCCCATCTGTAGTAAGGTACTTTGGCGCCCGTGTCTACCCAGTTGTAGCGCTTTGGTTTACCGTCAAAATTCATTGCAATCAACCAATTGCCTTCTACCTGACCTGAAATGGAAAATAGTTATAGGAGTGTTATATGTATTAGTTGAACATTTGCGCTTTAATGTCACATATGCAAAACACATTCCCTCGATTTTTGAACGATACTTTTCACTACACTACATTACAATTTGATAAATTAGTTTTTCGTCTGTATCGAAAAAATATAGAAAACATTATATTTCCGCAATAAACAAAGTAATGATGAATTTTTGCTTGCGATTAACACATTGCGATTAGCAATTTTCATAAGGTCCCATAGAACAGGCGGGTCAAGGTCATTTTTTTGAAACGGGACAGCTGATCCTGAGCTTATTTGACATATTGCTTAAAATCAGCTGGCCTGTTTAAAAACTTGACATTGGCCCGCCAGTTCTATTGTACTCTACTTTAGTATGTTTTTTTTCACTGCACTACTGTGAAATGACCTGTTTTAGTTATATGTTTATCACCAGCGGAAATTCAGTATGACATTGTTACAACGAAAAAAATGTTTATATTACAAAAGTAATGATATCAATTTTATTTTTGTTTTCTTAAATTAACAAATAAACATAAAGTATCGAATTTGCAACAAACTTCTTCTCACTCTTGTTATGGAATATATAAATTAATATATTAATTAATTACTTAATTAATTTTTGAATCGATATGTAAACTATCCATTTTTTATATTCAAAGCAGGGAATAAAATAAATCTTCTGTTTTTAGTAAATCTATTTTTATAGATGTCTTACCTTTATCTTTATTCGTTTGTTTGAGCCTCCAATATTCCGCTTCACTGTTGACAGAAACCAGTCGCATTCCGTGCTCCCAGCAGTACTGATAAGCTCCGATCCAGGTAGCCTGTAGCACAGAGAAGAAATAAGACTGAGGACGCATCTAATGTTTCGCTAAAAATGTGTCGATCAGTGCCGTAGAGTGGGCGTGGGGGGTAGGGGAGCGCCCGGAAGTCTATTGTCTCCCTATTGTTTGATTTCCTGTGTGTCACGCAGTTACCCGAAACACTACTGTCATATGAATGCGTACTCTGCTTATTTCTTCTCTGTGCCTGTAAGTAGGGACAAGCATTATTGACAAAATATTTCCACAGAACTATACTCCTGGTATACAGTCTGGCATTGGGCCGATGGCCCCTACCGGATTAGGCGACCCTTCGCCAACGAACGCGCACTCACCAGCGAAGGCGGAAGACACCTGTCCTGCCCTCCCCTCCACCACCCCTCCCAACCATCCCCCCACCCCACCCACCTCCCTCTCCGACCGGCGCCGGCGACTCACCTCTGGCCGGGGCGGAAAAAGTTCTAACATCCATTTATAGATTGTACATACACATGCATCATAATTTTTTTCTTCATCATAGCCTAAACCACCATACCTAATATAGTAATAATTAATTTACAAATTGTAGTTTCCTTTGCTGAGTTAAAAGTCGATGAAAATTTTTGATCTACTTTAAGAGTATGATTAACAGGAAAATCATATTAAATACGAAAAATATAATAAAACTGAATCAAGAAATTATTTATACATAAAAACAAAATACCCTCGTTGCAGCAGACCTGCATACTCAGCGAATTTCAAATGCAAAACAACATATCTCAATCCAACATAGCGATATTTGACATGTTTTTGTAAGCTCCATAAGAATAACATGGGGAATGAGTATGCAGGGGTGCTGCTACAGGTATATTTAAACTGGGTGGTTTTAAGTCAATATTTAGTAGATCTGAACTAGAAGAAACTATTTACCAAGTTTTAATGAGATATGTTGAGAAATAAGCGATATATAGAATTTTACTTATTTCCCATAAGGTTAACATTGGGACAACGTACTGTGTTTACCACTTTCAATATCTCGGTAACCAATGGACATAGAGCAGTGTTTCAAAATACCAAATTGTTTGTTTTTTTGAGCTGAATTCAATGGTGCCCACAAAAATTCGATAAATTTTATTTTTCTATGTAAAAAATTCAAAAAACCCATTTTTGGGGGGGATTTATCCCCCTTTACCCCCCCTTCCGGTGGTCCGATCGGGCTGGTTCACGAACTCGTCCAATTGATTACCACTTTACACGTCCGTACCAAATTTCATAAAGATCGGACCATTTTGCAGCCGCTATCGTGCTAACAGACACATATATATATATATAGATATATATATATATAAATTCAAACGAATAGTGTTTTTTGCTTCTGGGAGCCCCAAAACGAAAAGTTATAGTGGTCCCGAGCTTAAGTCTTACCATGAGACCTACGGTAATAGCTTCTTCCCTATAGGGGAAATTCGCTAAAATCGCAATGGATAGCTTCATTTGACGATGTAAAGCATTCATAATGTTTCAATCTGTTTTTAGATGAGCAGAACAGTAAAAACATTATTAAAACATTATTATTTTTTATAGGCCGATTCAGTATCTGAACTCAATTTACATTGGTTTTGATTTCAGTTCCGTCAGAGTTAATATTGGTAACTCTCGGTCCCTTTGAAAAACTCTTAACACAAATTTTTCAATGGGGATTAAAATATATATATATATATACTTGCCTCCGATTCAGATATATAAAATAACTTCTCTCCATTTTCTTGTCCTGTAAAATGATAGCCAATAAATAAAGGGAATGGCTGAATTGAAATTGACATTTTGGAATTAAGAAATACAGATTATGATTAAGTAGTAAACTTGAAAACTTGATTTTACCAACTCACAAGAGCTTATGTTGTGGCAAGTTAATACTTAGAACCTTGTGAGCCAAGTTTTGGTACTTTGTAAACCAGTTAAAAAAATAAGAAACACAAGATAAGAGTTGTTTCCAAACAAGCAGACAGCAACGATGTTGTTTTATCAGTGAGTAACATGAGTAATTACCTTAGTATATTTAAGTTCTAGAGCTGTCGGTCCAATTTTAGTTGGGATAATGGAATATCTACGGCGGCGTCAATTGCTCTTGAAAACACTTAACACACATAAAACACATATATGTATACACAGGCCTACCGATAATGTTTGCATGTAAGTGTACCCACACAGCGTATGTATAAGGGCATGCGAGAGACTATGATGTGTGATAGGTGTTTTCAAGGACGATTGATGCAGTTGAATTTCCACCATATAAACTGAAATTGGAAAGACGGTTGTGCATATTAAATATATTGAGGTGAGAGAAGCTCAAACGACAAAGCATCCCATTTTGTCAGCAAAAATCTAATGGCCAATGCAAGTGAATTCAATGCAGTAAAATATTAACATGGGCCTACCCATATGAGTTGCCATATTGGCAACGAAATAACAATGGAAAAAATAAACACAAACAAAATAATTTCCGTTATATGGTTTACAAGAGCAAAAGAGGTGGAAATTAAAGAGAGTAGCGCATGGGGAAATAATGAACTACCGAGACAGAATCGGTCCACCAGGAAGAATCAGAACAATATGAACATTCTGATTGTTAGTATTGCGCCTGGGGGACAGATTCTTGGTACGGATCCTGATTCTTTAACCAAGTTTGATAGTACCAAACAATGACTAAATTTACCTGGCGAAACAGTGTTGTAAGGTAGTAAATGAAGGGATAGGCCTTGTAAGGAATTTTCCTTATTTAAGAATTTTTGGATGTCTGCTGCCCCGGCGGTGCCAGAGACATCAAAACAAAATACGATTCTAAAAGATTTCTCTGATCGCGCAATCTCTTGCGGTGATACCTGAACTAATATTGGCATACCTCGATATTTCTGGAGAATTAGTAAGGATGACGGTCTTCATTTTGGTATAACAACAGGAATTACCATAAGGAGTCCGCACGGGAAGACAGAGGGCTCGGTGGCGATAGGGGTAGCAGATAGTTCCCTTGCCTCGGTTGGGGCAGGAGTGATCCTCACAAGGATCCACGCACCTCTGGTCCTTGCACTTGCGATCCGTCCCACAGTCGTGGTCCCTCGAGCAATACCCGGCTGTGAAGATACATGGGAAAATTTTAAATGTCCGATAACACGTCGCGAAAGGCCTAAGATTAATTTGGCGGAATCCCTGTGTTTAGATTAAGTTTTATTACAAGTTCGATTACAGTTTAGATAAGTGTCGATAAGATTAGTTTTAAATGACAGGAAATTTTGAACTAGGAAAGTCTGTTGAAGCTTGAGGTGTATTCCAAGTAACTAGTAACCAACATAAGCGTGTAATTAATTTACAAGAGAATATGTCTAAGGCGCTTTTGATGTAACAGTTATTAGAAAAAAAATCAAGTTAGTTAAATGAACATTAGGTTTTACTAAAGGTAAAATTAGATAGTATTCTTTTTCAGGTAGTTATGTGATTGAATCTGATTAAGTTTAGGCTACATACGTATGCGAAGCTGGGACAACCCGGTAGATTGACAGCTCCGTCCGTACGCCAGTACGTAGCCCTGCGGACAGTGGCAGTAGGGGATGTGTTCCCTAGCGGTACACTCCAAGTCAGGTCCGCACACTCCTGGACAGACGTTCTGGCAGCTGTTGGCCACACAGCGCTGTGCAGCCCCGCAGTCCGAGTGGTAACGGCATTCCCCACCCCCAGACGAAGGGGGAGTAACTGTCAAGCGAGATTAGAATTCAAATTGTGAACTATTGAAAACCTAGCGTTGACTGCGAGGTACCTCGCCCTTTAGGGATATTGTGTAGCTTGCGTGAAGAAGAAAATGTGGAAGGGTGGGAAGCATAAGAAACCTCACCCTTGAGGGAAGATTGAAGCAGTCTGGGGTTTTCCGCAGACGACTCATCTTCTAACCTGATGACTTGTTATGGCCCAGGACTAAAAGCCTTACAATATATGATAACCTTACTAATGATTTTCTAGCCTCCAGACGGGTAGACAAAGAGAGTTTGTCAGGTAAGGGCCCCTTACCCTCTCCCGGATTGAGAAACAAGGTTTATCCACTTTGTCTTACAGGCCTCAGATTTAACTGGGTATCCAGGCTCAGCCGGGAATTGAAGTTCTCAGAGAAACAAGGGAGAACCAAGGCAAACAGCATAAGTAGCAAGTAGTCAATGTATGTTTGAGAAAGAAAAGAGGCCTTCTAAAGAAAAGAAAAGACAAAAATCTAACCCTCTCTTTGAATTCAAAATTACAAGCTTTCAGACTTAAGAGAACGTCATTACTTAATAATGAGAGCAATTACCACTTAATAATTAGGAATAGTTATCGAATTCTAATTTGACAATTTAAGGAATTCAACCACTGACAAAACACTCATAGAAAGATAATCAATGGTTAAACATTTTAATAATTCATTATTTGTTAGAGTTGTACATCGTAATGTTCTGATGTGTACCATTCTATGTCAAACAAACTGCTATGTATTTATAAAGTAAAATCACATACAATATTGTGCTACGCCTAATAAATTTTCTTTGAGGCAAAATATTATTACGATAACAGGTACTTGGGAATCCATTGCCAGATTAAAAGATATATACTGACAAATTATAACTGATGTGACGTGGAAATATTATTCAGAGATTACCCGAACAAAACTACTACTAATACTATGAAACTAAGAGCAGATACATTGTGATCAAGTACTTGTTTAATATTAAATTAAAAGATAACAAAGAAGATGTTTTTGGTACCATCACTTGCTAAATACACTCAAATGCTTGTTTATTGATTAACTATATCGTTTACGGTTATAAAATTTATGATTACAAAAAAAAGAAACTAATCCTCTGCCTTTGACGAGTTATGTAACCCATATTTTCTCTGGTATTCAAACGTATCTAGTGTCATCCGTCCATGGAAACAAATCTTGACATTTCAATCATATTGTTTGTTATTGTTTGTTCGGCTGGTAAACACCTTTACATACGCTTGAAAACAATGAAGGCATTGTTACGTACACAAACCTTTACTATCTACTATATATTTGTCAAATACCACTCACCCATCATCGCACAGACCAAACTACTTGACCTAGAACTTTGAAACTTTGCATGAACGTTCCTCTCAGGGAAAAGGCACCCACTAAGAACGGATTTTTAAAAATTGCCCCAGGGCTACGCCCTATGATGAATCAAAGTTTCAATGTAGTTGAAGCTCTTGTAGTTATCATGGCAACCTTAACATTAAATCTGAAATCCAAGGAAGTTTTTGTGTTTTCTACGGGTAAACCCGTGTTGATCAGCTAGTACTCTAATAATACAGTTGTTGACTATCGAAAGTATTTTGTCCCAATAAAGATTCCCTCATCGAAAGTTGGGAGTAAGATAGAACATATAACTTGTGATTTTGTTTCGAAAATAGGGATATATTGTGCAACGCATGACCACAAAAAACCCCATTTGCAAAAAAATTTCTTCTATCATCTGATTTGATGCAACGTCTATGTCGTAATCTTTATTTCTGGGTTTATGTAATGAAAAAATGGGGTCAAATATGAAAAATATGAAATTAAATTTAAGAGATAGTATTAAATTTCATTGAGGTACCTAAGTTCGGATTTGACTTTTTTACATTCCTGACATATTTTCTATTGTAATTATGAGATTATAGTTTGGCCACACTATAGATATTACTATTAAACAACTTAAGACAATATTAATAACTAACACTGCATTCATATGTACTGAGTACTGGAGTGGGCGTTCCCCAAGTTAGGGTGGGAGTTGAAATCGGTCCAAAGTACTCTTTGAGATTGGGAGTCAGTGCAGAAATTGGACCCTATATTAATATCCATCAGAGAACGTGCCGATTACGCTTGATTTTTTTAGTTTCTCTTCTACAGTATTACTTGATATTTTTAGGGGTGTTCTGATTCTCAAACAATATTACCTCTTGAGGACACAGAACACACGGCCTTGTGGTCGACCACCTCGCACTGTCTGCCTTGTCCACACTCCGTGAAGACACAAGGATCCGTGCAGACTCGGTTCAGACACACAGATGTCGAGGCGCAATCTGCACTTGAAGAGCATGGCTGTCCTATCAAACCTTAAGGTATGTTAATGTCGTGGACAGATAAAGTTTTATGCTGTGATATTTTTAAAGAATATTTTCATGCCAATCCTCTTAGGTCTCCGCTACATAGGTTTTCAATTACGTTAGAGAATTGGTTTGTTTTTTAATTTAACAGGTGTCTGATATGTAATCTATCTTTATATTAATAGACAAGTATTTTTTCCATAAGGTTTTTGTACTCCTTTTTTCTCAGCCTGTGTGCAACGTAGCAAAAATCTAAGCACACCGATAGAATTGTATTTTCCTGCAGATGTGCAGAATCCCATTGAAATTTATATTAGTCTTTTAGAAATGTAGAAAATTGAATTTAAAATTTCGAAAAAATTAACATTAGCCTTATGAGTTTCTGTTTTGGTGATATTATAACAGCCAAATGTAAACAAAGTTAGCATCATATGTAGCTGTTATCACATGCTATTTTTCGTAGAGTAAAGATTTGATGTAGAATCAAGCTACAGTTTATTGGGGCATGGAGAGAAAATATAGAATTTGATTTAAATCAGGACTACTTAGATAAGATTAGGGATATCATACTAAAATGTGTTCCATTTTACATATATATGGAAAAAATAAAGTTTACTTGCTTAAATAAGATTAAGAGATAAAAATTTGCTGATAAAAAGGAAAGAAAAAAGTACATTAAGTTAAGTTTCTACCATCCAATATACTAACTGACATGCAACCGGCAGGGCCGGCGACGTGGGGGGGGGGCAAATGCACAGGGGCCCGGATCCACGCGAGATTAGTAAATACCCCCGTTGCAGCAGACCTGCATACTAAGCGAATTTCAAGTGCAAAACAACATATTTCAATCCAACATAGCGAGATTTGACGTATTTTTGTAAGCTCCATAAGAATAACATGGGGAATGAGTATGCAGGTTTGCTGCTACAGGTATGTTTAAACTGGTTGGTTTTAATTCAATATTTAGTAGATTTGAACTAGAAGAAGCCATATACCAAGTTTTATCAAGATATGTTAAGAAATAACCGAGATACAGAATTTTACTTATTTCCCATAAGGTTAACATTAAGACAACGTACTGTGTTTACCATTTTCAATATCTCGGTAACCAGTGGACATAGAGCAGTGATTCAAAATACTAAATTGTTTGTTTTTTCGAGCTGAATTCAATGGTGCTAACAAAAATTGGATCATTTTTATTTTTCTATGTGAAAACCCCAAAAAGCCCATTTTTGGGGGGGTTTATCCCCCTTTACCCCCCCTTCCAATGGTCCGATCGGGCTGGTTTTCGAACTCATCCGAATAATTACTACTTTACACACCTGTGCCAAATTTCATTCCGATCGGACCATTTTTGCGAGCGCTATCGTGCTTACAGACACATATATATCTACAAATTTGAACGAATGGTGTTTTTGGTATCTGGGGGCACCAAAATAAAAAGTTATGATGGTCCCGCACTTAAGTCTTACCATGAGACTTACGGTAATAGCTTCTTCCCTATAGGGGAAATTCGCTAAAATGGGACCCAGAATCGAGATGAGTAAAGAAAAGACGGATTTCTCTATTGCATAGGGGCCCGATAATCCTGTCACCGGGCTTGGTAACCGGAGTACAAATGGACACATTATATTCAAATTTTGTTTTTATTGGTGGATAATGAGTAAAATAAATATCACATTTTAGTGATAATAATAGGAAGAGAGGGAAGGAGGGAAAAAGTTCCAAAATGTCTTCTTCCATTTCAATATCAATATCAAACCTTCTTAAGAAATATTCTTCGTCCTGAATATCTTATCTGTTCTATCCCTGACACAGTCCTTGATTTCACCTCTTCCATCCCACCCTCTTCCTAATTCATATTCAGGTTAAAATATGCAGCCAGTACTACGTGCCAGCAGTCTTAAAGCTAACTAAATTAATAATCAGTTAAGTTTAATTATTGCATTATATTGTATTGTATTATATTTTATTTTGTTGTTTTATTGTACTATATTATATAATATTGTATTGTAAACCATATAATTCAAATGCATCATTGAAAACTACACTAGGATGAGTATCCTTAGTTGACTCAAAAACTTTTTAATAAATGTTCTCTTTCAAAACTATGTATTACCTCTTGAGGACTCTGAACACACGGCCTTGTGGTCGATCACCTCGCACTGTCTGCCTTGTCCACACTCCGTGAAGACACAAGGATCCGTGCAGACTCGGTTCAGACACACAGATGTCGAGGCGCAATCTGCACTTGAAGAGCATGGCTGTCCTATCAAACCTTAAGGTATGTTAATGTCGTGGACAGATAAAGTTTTATGCTGTGATATTTTTAAAGAATATTTTCATGCCAATCCTCTTAGGTCTCCGCCACATAGGTTTTCAATTACGTTGGAGATTTTTTTTTTTTTTTTAATTTAACAGGTGTCTGATATGTAATCTATCTTTATATTAATAGACAAGTATTTTTTCCATAAGGTTTTTGTACTCCTTTTTTCTCAGCCTGTGTGCAACGTAGCAAAAATCTAAGCACACCGATAGAATTGTATTTTCCTGCAGATGTGCAGAATCCCATTGAAATTTATATTAGTCTTTTAGAAATGTAGAAAATTGAATTTAAAATTTCAAAAAAATTAACATTAGCCTTATGAGTTTCTGTTTTGGTGATATTATAACAGCCAAATGTAAACAAAGTTAGCATCATATGTAGCTGTTATCACATGCTATTTGTCGTAGAGTAAAGATTTGATGTAGAATTAAGCGACAGTTTATCGGGGCATGGAGAGAAAATATAGAATTTGATTTAAATCAGGACTACTTAGATAAGATTAGGGATATCATACTAAAATGTGTTCCATTTTACATATATATGGAAAAAATAAAGTTTACTTGCTTAAATAAGATTAAGAGATAAAAATTTGCTGATAAAAAGGAAAGAAAAAAGTACATTAAGTTAAGTTTCTACCATCCAATATACTAACTAACATGCAACCGGCAGGGCCGGCGACGTGGGGGGGGGGGCAAATGCACAGGGGCCCGGATCCACGCGAGATTAGTAAAAATGGGACCCAGAATCGAGATGAGTAAAGAAAAGACGGATTTCTCTATTGCATAGGGGCCCGAAAATCCTGTCACCGGGCTTGGTAACCGGAGTACAAATGGACACATTATATTCAAATTTTGTTTTTATTGGTGGGTAATGAGTAAAATAAATATCACATTTTAGTGATAATAATAGGAAGAGAGGGAAGGAGGGAAAAAGTTCCAAAATGTCTTCTTCCATTTCAATATCAATATCAAACCTTCTTAAGAACTATTCTTCGTCCTGAATATCTTATCTGTTCTATCCCTGACACAGTCCTGGATTTCACCTCTTCCATCCCACCCTCTTCCTAATTCATATTCAGGTTAAAATATGCAGCCAGTACTACGTGCCAGCAGTCTTAAAGCTAACCAAATTAATAATCAGTCAAGTTTAATTATTGCATTATATTGTATTGTATTATTTTTTATTTTGTTGTTTTATTGTACTGTATTATATAATATTGTATTGTAAACCATATTATTCAAATGCATCATTGAAAACTACACTAGGATGAGTATCCTTAGTTGACTCAAAAACTTTTTAATAAATGTTCTCTTTCAAAACTATGTATTACCTCTTGAGGACTCTGAACACACGGCCTTGTGGTCGACTACCTCGCACTGTCTACCTTGTCCACACTCCGTGAAGACACAAGGATCCGTGCAGACTCGGTTCATACATACAGATGTCAAGGCGCAATCTGCACTTGAATAACATGGCTGTCCTACAACTGTTTTAACAAACATCAAACATTACGACGTATTACTTTTGTGGATAAAAGTAAGTTTTATGCTATAACATAAAAACACTTGTCAGGGAACTTGACGTATAGTTAGACTGAAAAAAGTTAAAGTATTCTCACCTTGGCCCAAATATCCTAGGGTCTATAAATTATGAGGCTTATAAATAAAATTACTTTATAAGTAGCAATAATTATTATATCCGACCAATTGCATAAATTCAATTAATAAACACTTCAATACAATCCTCCTGTGCAAATGTTAAGTGTAGCATTTTCCTTTTTTACATCACTTCCCTATTTACTTATTCTGATGTTAATGAATAAATTTCACTAACAGAAATATAGATTTGCAATTAATGACTTTGGGTGTATACTACCACTATCCAATCTTATGTACCATCACTTGGTATTTAATTTAGTTCGAAATCAGATTCCTCCATCCAAACTAATTAGAATTAGGTGTATTTTTATCGTCAGCCATTTCAATTATGTGTATTTTCATGTATTGCAGAGATGTTAATATCACTATTCAACTTTTATTGCAAGGAAATGTTTTGCATTCCAAACCTGTTGTAGCAACGACACAGGCTTGACCCCTCCGTTTATATCCTGGGTGACAGACACACTGGGCTGTGTGTTTAAACCCCTTACACTCTGCGTTTTGACCACAGTCCGTGAAAGAACAAGCATCAATGCAGACTTGGTTTATACAAGCCAGAGTTGAGTCGCAGTCTGCGTTTGACGAACATCCCGCCGACTGACCTGCAAATGTTGAAATCTTTATATTAATAGACATGCATTTTTTCCATAAGGTTTTTGTACTCCTTTTTTTCTCATCCAGTGTGCATCGTAGCAAAAATCTAAGCACACCGATAGAATTGTATTTTTCTGTAGATTTGCAGAATCCTATTGAAATTTATATTAGTCTTTTAGACAAGTAGAAAATTGAATTAAAAATTTCAAAAAAATTAACATTGGTCTTATGAGTTGCTGTTTTGGTGATAGAAAAACAAAACAGAACTGTGCTTTTGTTATCATATGTAGCTGTTATCACATACTATTTTTCGTAGAGTAAAGATTAGATGTAGAAATATTATGTGAGGGCGAAAAGTGGGCAAAAATTTACGCTGTTTTTTCTGTCATCTGATGAGATATAAAACCCAAACAATAATAAGTTTTATCAAGTAATAAACAAATGTAAGGAATTCATTAATGACACGAGTTAGTATTTGTCCAGTAAAAATTCAAAACAAATTATTATTTTTAAACAATTTCAAGCCACATGTTTTATTGGGGCATGGAGTAAAAATATAGTATTTGATTGAAATTCAGGGCCATTAAGAGAAGATTGAATGTGTTTCAAATAAAGTTTGCTCACTTCAATAAGATTAAGAGATAAAAAATAAAAAAGGGAAGAAAAAGGAACATGAAGTTGAGTCTCTACCATCCGATGTACTGTCGTGCAACTGCAGGATAGATGGACAATACATTCAAATTGTGTGTTTAATTGGTAGAGAATGGGTAAAATATGCGTAATATTTTAGTGATAATGATAGGGAGAGAGGGAAGGAGGGGAAAGTGTCCTAAGGGTAAGGAAGGAGAGAAAAAGTTTTGAAGGGGAGTTTTAAGTCTCAAATAATAATTAGGCACGTAAATGTTAGGTTTTATTATTTCAGACCTAAAGGGTAAGAAAGGAGGGATGAGGGATGGTAAGAAGAGGATGAAGGAGAAAAGGGGTGAAAAGTAGAAAGAAGGTCGAAAGGAAGGAAGTACATAGAGAGTGAGGGAAGGAATTAATGAAGGGAGTGAGGGAGAGAACTGTAGTAAGGGGTGTATGGGATAAACTGATTTGATGACTGAATTTTTACGTCCTCTGAATCAATAACCAGCTCAGTGCTAAAGAAATAAACATGGAATCTTAATATTGTACAATACTAATTACTAAAAACCATGTCATATATATGTGCCAAGTGGCGAGGCAAAATAATTAGTCAAAGATTGAGTCTTTCTCTTTAGCTTTTATTGGTTCCCATTTGGTTCTATTATGTGTTTACGTGTAAAATGTGTACTATATGAAATGTATTGTGAAACGCATTGGTGTATGCAAAGTTCAAAATTAGCTATCCCTATTTCTTGATTTAAAAATTGGTCGAATTTTCGACCTGTTATTAAACCATGGACTTTTGATAGAGGTATAGAAGTTTTCATCACTCTAGGAGCGAAAGTGGCTCTTTTTGGTACGAGATCGTAATTTACAGGGGAGGCGCAGCCGAGCTTGGAAATGCGATCGAGTACCAAGGAGACACTTTTGCTCCGTGTGATGAACAAGTATTTTCATCATTATGTATAAATAGCCATTTAATCGTTAAAAAATTAGACTACATCATTTTGAGGTTATCCAAAATAGTCATCGTCAATTACACATCTGTTATTTGTTTACAAACACAAGTTAAGAAATCGTTCAACCTTTCAAACGTAATATAATAGTATATTTCGCAACAAGGGCCGAAAATGAGGTTTTGCAGGCTCGAGATCGTGTTTCAAATTCGAGATGAAGTCGAGAATTTGAACCATTCGAGAAAACACACTATTCTATTTTTCACTACACTACACAATGAAATATACCCAAAATAATTTTTAAAAAACTGATTATTATTTCACTCACTTGAAAACTAAGGTTATGAGCGACGTTACAACTTATTAATCATGATTTAAACAAACACAGCTGTGAAAATCATATCATTGCAACCATTCTTTGTTTGAAATTCATTGTTGGTGATGGTGATTTTATATTTTGATTAGGATTTTTGCGGACATTTGCCATCACTGATTAGTAAAAAACAAGTTTTACCTGAAAACCAGTGAAACTTGTTTTTTACTAATCAGTGATGGCAAATGTCCGCAAAAATCCTAATCAGAATATTGCAACCATCCTGTCTTTGGAACCTATTGAATGTCTTATAATTATGTGATGTTCTGACGTTTCAAGCGAATAAACGATCAGCTGACTTTCGGCCCTAGGGCTCCAAACGTTTTCGGTCCTGTGGCGGTAAACGGTGTGTTTTGATCCGCGTTTGACGTTTGTAAAACAGGTGATTTCGTCGTAGTGTGGTGAAAACAAATTTTGACATTAGAGTACGGGAAAATTTACCATTTGTTTTTTCAGTACTCCTATTCTAAGTGGTCCAAAAACGATGATTTTGCGTACGATTTAGAGAACTAAATAAGGCTGTTTTCCGGACAGTATGATAAAAAATTCTTTGCGGTCGTCTGCACTGCTTAGTTTGAAGTGACGAAACGTTTAATGTTATGGAAGATGTTCCCGTTTTAACTGATTTTATGATTGTGATTTTAGCTATGGTGTTGTCTGGTTCACCCGGCCTACTAATAATGTACAAGTCTAGTTCCTTTTTTACATGAAGACGAAATGAGTTTCCAGATCCATACGCCGCGGTGCGGGTTCAATTCCTGCACCATGAGTTGGATCTTTTCCGTTATACGTATACCACCATTCCAAAGTTACCCATCAAGCTTGATTTTTGACCGCGAACCAAAAACTAGGTCAAATAATTGTTATTAATCGTTTTAAAGTGGAAATTCCTTGTAAAAATATTTTACCTGCGATTTCGTTATCTTACCTCCCGTATCTTTGTCTAGACGCGAGAAACTAGCGTCTGGACGTCTGGCGGTCCCATTTCCAGTTGGTTAGGTTAGGTTAGGTTGGTTAGGTTAGGTTAGGTTAGGTTACGTTACGTTACGTTACGTTACGTTACGTTAGGTTAATTTGACCTAACCTAGGTTTTTTTAGGTTAGGATTTTTTAGGTTAGGTTAGGTTTTTTGGGTTTTGTTGGTTAATTTTAGGGGGTTAGGCAACCTTACCTAACCTAACCTAACCTAATCTAACCAAACCAACCTAACCTACCCTAACCCTAACCAAACTTACCAAAATCAAGCTTGAAACACAAACCCGAAACAGTGGTATACGTATAACGGAAAAGATCCGCAATCCCTATTAGGCTTGCAAATGTGTGGTAAAGTTGGTGGGAGGGCCCACCTAAAATAAACGGTGACCGGCTTGGGTGGAAGTTGACAGCATTTGTAGGTTTAATAGGGATTGCAGTGGACACCCGGTTTGGTTCTTTTTACCCTTGTATAGAGGATGAGGAGGACACGTTGTTTTTATTTTTTATTAATTAATTCAGCATATTGTCAATACATATGGACGATGAAAAAGGTCAGAAACCATAAGTCTGACACCCGTATACTGACGACCATAAGTACGACATATAAGTTTTGTTGATAAAAGTAGGTTTTATGCTATGTTATCACAAAAAATCTTGTCAGGGAACTTAATGTACAAAGAATTAGATTGAACAACCCAAAGTTGGTCATTTTCTCACTTTGGCCCGTACCAATTATTTTTATCCACAATTACATAAATTTAATTTATAAACGCTTAATTACAGTTCCCCAGTGCGAATGCTTAGTGTGCACTTTCCGTTTTACTTGCACTTTCCTACAACAAACCTTTTTTTGTTAATGAATAAATTTCATTAACAGAAATTTTAATTTTCAATTGATCCCTTACGGTGTTTACTATCTAGTCATATTTACCAGCAACTGCTATTCAAATTCCCGAAATCATATTACTCCGACCAAACTAATCAGTATTAGGTCTATTTATTCTCGTCAGTCATTTCAGTTATGTGTATTTTCATTTATTGAACAGATCTCAATAATCCCATTCAAGGAAAAACTCTCCTTTCCAAACTATCTAACCTATATTTTGATTTGGATTTTTGCGGACATTTGCCATCACTGATTAGTAAAAAACAAGTTTCACAACGATTCCGGATCTGGAATCTGATCCCGTCTTCAGGTGGAAGAAAACCTAGAACATAACAAGATTAGTAACTCATAACCAGGAAAACCTGGACAAAAAACACAGCTAAAACAGAGAACTGAAGACCACCTGAAGACGGGATCAGATACCAGATCCCGAAACGTCGTGAAACTTGTTTTTTACTAATCAGTAATGGCAAATTTCCGCAAAAATCAAAATCAAAATATAAAATCACCATCACCAACAAGAATTTCAAAGAAAGAACTATCTAACCTGTTGTGGCAACGGCACATCCTTGACCACTCCGAGTGTACCCAGGGCTACAGGCACACAAGGCGGCGTGGGCGATCGTCTTACACTCTGCATTTTGACCGCATTCCGAGACAGAACAAGGATCGATGCACGCTTGGTTTATACAAGCCAGGGTTGAGTCGCAATCTGTGTCTGACGAACATCCCGCCGACTGACCTGCAAATGTTGAAATTGGTATTAAACCATGAACCTGTGATAGAGGTTTTATTTGTGGACGATTGCACTGCTTAGTTTGAAGTGACATGACGTTTAATGTTATGGAAGATGTTTCCGTTTCAACTCATTTTATGGTTGTGATTTTAGCTATGCTTTTTGGCTGGTCCACCTGGCCTAATAAATTGTTCAGTTTTAGTTTATATGTTTAACATGAAGAAGGGATAAGATCCTAGATACTGAAATCCAACTAGCATCAAAAACCTACAATCACTAACAATGAATATTAAACCCAAGCTTCTGTTTTATACTCAGTGACTTAAAATTGCGAGCTTCTACAGCAGATGTTTCCCTGCACGTATAATGAGGCGAAATCGTGGTTCGGATCCCACGTTAAAATGTAGGTCCCTTAGTTGCCATTGGCTGTTGGGCTATTAATTAACAGTCCTGTCTAAGGAATATGACGGCCTTAGTAACAAGACTACAAGATCGCGCCACAATCATCCTTCACTCATCTGTCATTCATACTTGGCTTAAAATACCCACCTGGGTAGGTCGCCATCTCAACTAATGTAATGTAATGGTCAGCTATTTTAGTAACAAAAAGCTCACAACGACGTAGAAAATAATTGGTAGAGTATTTTGCAGTGACTTGCCGACACTGCCCAGTAAAAACAGGTTTTTTGACGGTAGCTGAAAACTATTACAAAACACTCCAATGCTCAGAAATCGCAGTACCGACAAACATAACAAGATAAAACAATTACTAATGGCAAATGTCTGCAAAAAACCAATTTTCAATAAGTTTAGCTAAAGTCGCAATGATCTTAAAATATATAATGAGCTGTAATAAAATACGTAGCTAAAGTAGTGAACCGTAAAGAATTATTTAAATTACAAACACCTGAAATTTACAAAATTACAGAAATGCTCAGTAATTAATTTATCATCAATTAGTGCGAGATGAAAAAAATATTAATCAGCTATAAAAAATTATCTTCAAAACATTAGATACATTAGATACATTAGTTGAAATGGCGACCTACCCAGGTAGGTATTTTAAGCCAAGTATGAATGACAGATGAGTGAAGGATGATTGTGGCGCGATCTTGTAGTCTTGTTACTGACTAAGGCCGACATATTCCTTAGACAGGACTGTTAATTAAAAGCCCAACAGCCAATGGCAACTAAGGGACCTACATTTTTACGTGGGATCCGAACCACGATTTCGCCTCGGTTAACAATTTACGAACTGGTCTAATTATGAGGATGGTCCCATGAACGAGTACTCAATAGTGCGGACGTTAATTTATATCAATTTATAATCGACACCACCACCACTAAATAAGGGATTTCATACTGAAACTAATGTTTGTCCAAAAGCAAAAGATTGAAAAGTTTAAATTGAGCTGGTATTTCAGTAAAATGAACTAACATAAGCACTCAACAAAGAATTCTTCACCACACTACTACGAGGTCACCTTTTCTACAATCAGGTACATGCGGGTTTAAGGAGACCGAAAATATTTTTTTCCGACAGAGGGCCGAATGTCAGCTGATCGTTCATTTGTTTGAAATCACTTGTGAGCATTACATTAGGTTCCAGCGATAGGATAGAGGCTGTTATTTCATTTTGACTATGCTGTCCTTGCTTGGCATCTATGAAAAAAAGTTGTATCATCGCTCATAATCTCAAAGTTTAGTTTTCAAGTGTGTCAAATAAATATTCATATTTTAAATATTACTTAGGGTTTATTTTGTTGTGTAGTGTAGTAAAAAGTCGTGTTCGCACCTCGGCCGAAGGGTTTTGCAACACCCGATCGTTTTAAATTTTCGACTTATTCTCGAATTTGAAACAAGATCTCGAGCCCGCAAAACCTCATTTTCGGCCCTAGTTAAGAAATAACCTTCCCCCCACCTGCTATGTTTAGGCGCTTTTTACTCTTTGTAATGGGTGAGTGAAATACTAATTTGTCTCACAGCGGGAGTAAATTGATTACTTTGTATCACGGCGAGTGCCAAAGTAAACCCTTAAGTAAACATTGAAATCAACAAGTGAAAAATTAATTTTCACGCACACATGTAAATATGTTGCAGCTCAACGAATGCAGGCACTAACAGCTAATTTAGTGACAGAAATAATCAAATAAGGTTAACATTAACAACAATCAGCAGTGAGAATTAAGCATGTAAGAACGTTGCAACAATCAGCTGATCGCAGGTGCATGCATGGTTGCAGCTACCTGGGATGCAGGAACGCTATCAGTGGAACGAAACAAAATGGATATTTTTTATTACTTCCTAAGTTGATGAAATAAATGTTTATGGTCAGGATTTATTATTGCAGGAGATGGAAAAACGTTGTGTGTATTTAGAGAGTAAAGTACTTTGTCTCCCTCGTGAAACAATGTTGTTATTTACTTAACACATGAATAACTTTTACATCATAAGGAACCCGGACTAAATTGTCTCTTCTCTCACCTGCTACACCGCTAAAACAAGTTCCAGCAATCATAAAAAATGCTCCAAGAGTTAAACCAATCATTTCCTTGTTGAATCCTGCACCTCCTTTCGATAAACTTACTTTGTACAAAATACTAAATTCCATTCAACAAAATTATTTATTCACAATAAATGTAAAAGATAAAATTGATGTACCGGTAACTATCCTCTTGATTACTATTTTATGGTTTAGGTTGCCAGTTATCATTTTCTATCAATAAATGGACCATGGTAATAACTCTTGCATGTGATGGTTTATTGATTCAACAATAACTTAATACAGGCTATAAAAAGCCTCTCAAGAATCTTGAACTTGTAATTTTCGAAGACTTTACTTACAAAACTACTTTATACAATGACTTATTTATGACATTAAACCGTACGATTATGAATAAACTATTTTTCTTTTGAACCTTTTTTTATTAAACTTTTTCCTCGACGTGACCAAAACCAGTTCTGTACATTTGAAACTCAATAGAAGAGATTTTCCAGACCTAGATATACCTAATTTACAGTCTATTGACACTATCAAGTTTTTGGGAATCTCGTTTGACCAAACCCTCTCATGGCAGTCTCATGTATCAAATCTCTTACGTCGCACAAATTCTGCTCTGTTTGCTATAAGATTCTTCAACCAACCTGCAGCAAGGAGGTGCTTATTGAGGTGTACCGTGGTTACTGTGAGAGTTTACTGCGTTATGGCACTGCTATTTGGGGGAATTCCCATTTGTTAGATAAATTGCTTAAATGCCAAAAAAATATTTTGAGAGTTATGTTTGGTCTTTGTCCTAGGCATCCTTGGAGGCAGATCTTCCAACAGAACACTATTCTCACAGTCTTTTCACTTTATATTCAGGATGATGTGATTTTTACTTTCAAAAATATGTCATCATTAAGTAAAGTTGGTGATTTCCATAGATTCAATTCAAGACAGGGATCAATGCTGAGCTTTCCTCCCCATAGAACAGCATCATTTGAGAAAAGCCCGGCTTATTCAGGAATTCGCTTTTTCAACAATTTGCCAGGAAAATAAGAGCGATTAACTCATTGTCAGCTTTTAAACGGGCTCTAAAAGCTTGGCTAGTGACACAGGCATTTTAATCTTTGTCAGAATTTTGTAAAAATTAGATAAATTAATTTTGAACTTGCCAATGTTGTTTTCTATGTCTTAAAAGTTATAAAACGTTGACCCAAATGTGTTTTATATTAGAAAAGAATTTTGTTGTTAGTATTAAGAATGACAATTCACCAAATTTGATACATATTTTGTATACAAATGTTATGTGAAATAAAGTATTTGAATATGAATTTGCCTCTGAAAATAAAAAAGTGCAGCTGTACAAAACGGTTGTCTCAAAATCTAACCAACCGTTTATATATTTTTTGTTTTATGTTTTTGTAATTTATGTTTAGTAAAACCAATGAATACACAAACGTTTATGTATTCATTGGTAAAACTCTTTAACAAACAATTAAACTTTATTGCAAATTATTCTACGAGCACTTTAAAATGAATACAATGGGATACAATTTTAGATAACACCACGTGCAATAGATAACTACCAGCAAAAAAACTTTTGATAGCCTCAACTCCCATGCAATAATGTTCCTAAAAAAATCCATTGTTAATTTATACTTTACAATTTATAGCTATTTATAGACTTTTTGCCGTACTACTGCAGACAGCAATAAAGAAAAAAAGTAATGTTCGTTGGTCAACAGAAGTCTTCACTCATGAAGAAACGAGTCGTAAGAAACAAGAATTAAAATGTCGTACTTTAAACTGATATGGAACGGGTGATCTTGTCCGTTATTTTGATGTTGAACGGTAAAAGAGTCTAAATTTACGGCACCCAGTCGTGGTTTTAGTTAATCTTTGATTAAGCTGATAGTTTTTGCTACTGGTACGAACGTATGATATCCTCATGGCTAAAATTGTCATTATTTTAAATTGTCTAGTATACGTAATTAATGGCTCCCATTTATTTTTTTAATAACGCATATTCAACTTATTACTATTAAGAGTGTGGTAATATGCGATCATTGTTAGGTCTATTAAGTTGTCCCAGCTTCGAAAATCTTAAACTTTTTCAAGTTGATCAATAGTAAAATCTACATGATATTTTATTTTACCCTCATAAAAATATTTTCCACATAAATAACGGTCCTGGCTATTTATTTAGATATAACCAGTCAAACTAAACAGAAAATTAAGTTATGGTAGTGAAGAAACGAAACAGCAATAAAAACGTAGTGGTAGTGAATTTACAGAAAAAGTCGGTAAAGGATGCTTTTTTAAATATATATTTTTATTAGGTTTACTTCACGACAAGCAGAGAAAGTTTAAATTTCATGAAGGTAAGAGAACAAATTTGGGTAAATTTCAGCATATTCTAATGTTTTAAATCCATATATTTTTTTCAGGGCATTCCTGTCATATTCCTTATAAAATTATATTTTGGAAATAACATTGATTTTTTTATCTTTTTAGCCTATTTACAGTAGCAATTGGACGCATGTACACTATTTCAGATATTAAGCTTTAAAAATTAAAAAACGCTGTCTTTTAACAATGGCAAAAGGTAGAAACTTGATCCACCACACAATAATAGGGCCCATAATTAAACTAATGCCAAGTTTGAATTTAGTAGGTCAAGTGGTTTCAAAGTTATAGATTATGTAAAAATGTAACAGGCCAGCAGACAGAAACTGAAGCAAGGTAGGTCACATACGTAGTGATTTTTTAGGTTACCTCCTGCTAACCAAAAGGACCTATGCTGCCTAAGTTAGTTACGGACTTGTGACGCTGGAAACCCTAGGCTATATTTATACCTGTTAAGTAGTTCATAGTGATTTTATGGAACTCAAGAAAAGACCAATGAAGTTTAGAGAATT
Organism: Flexamia atlantica; assembly: GCA_035578135.1. Taxonomy (NCBI): domain Eukaryota; kingdom Metazoa; phylum Arthropoda; class Insecta; order Hemiptera; family Cicadellidae; genus Flexamia; species Flexamia atlantica. The sequence continues at coordinate 3,089,617 of JAQJVK010000015.1, read as the reverse complement.
ACTAATGACATTTCAAGAAATACTCTATATTTTCCTGAAATTCATTAATAAACCGCTTACTTTTTTCACAGCCTCCTTCAGCCCACGTATACCCGGGGGAGCAAGAACAGCCGGCCTTGTGGTGGTCCACATAACACTTGGTGTTGTACCCACACGCCAAGACCACACAGGGATCAGTGCAGATTTGGTTCAGGCAAGCGAACCTTGTATCACAATCTGCGTTGGAATAACATTACTTAAACTGTCCTGCAAAGTATTCAATCGTTAAAGTAAAATATTTATTCTTTTCTATTGTTATGATCTTGGGTAAAATTATTTTCATGTGTAACCAATTTTCATCTAAAAATCTAAACATCACAATAGATGCGTTCGAATATCATTCCAAAAGACTGTCTCGCAAATGTACCATTCAATTACGATCGTGTGTGTTGATCTGACCTCTATTAATAACTATAGTAATATTAATTCCCCGTTTGGCTGAACTTACTTTATTTTGAAACGTGAATATCCTCTTATAGCACTTCCTAGCCTGAACACTACAGTCAAGTCTATCTGTATAGCTTGAATCATTGGCATTTAATTTGTACAGGTCAAGTCAAAAGACATGGTCCTGGCTGTCCTTCGATCTAATGCTACATTAGCCTTACAGGCGCAGTAGGCCACGTCACTTAACTCCAATTATACACTTGACCGGTAAATAATAAAGGGTTAATTCATTACCAACTGAAAGTCGGAAATAATCTATGACTTCAGTTTCCAAGGTGAACGGAAAATGTAAATATGTTGAATAGGACTTCCTTACCTCTACAACTGCAAATACAAAATCCAATCATGATAAATAATACCTGTAAAGTAATTTCACCAATTCGCATGATTGCCTTTTCTTATAGGCTATTTAGGTCGCATAAAATGTTTCCTTTATATGATTTGATTGTATCGTTTAGCCTTCTTTCGCCTCTACGAAAATTAATGACAATGACCCAATTAGTTGCTTGAGAGCGTTTTACGCCATCTAATTAACACTGATCGCTAATTAACTTGTGATGACAGGAACATATTTCCTTATTTAATCATTTTTAGCCTCCCAATTTTGGGGTTTCATGATACGACAAATTATCACAAGGCATAACTCGTTATTTTAACTCGCACCTCTTTCCAAAGTGGGCCTCATGCCTATGCGTGGAATTAATCAAACAAAGCAAAGATTGAGCCATTAACGAACCATAAAAAAGAAGGTATTTTTGCAGACTTTACATTTAGTTACGTTATCAAATTCTACACCGATAGTAGTGATACAAGGTCCAAAGACAAATACCCCCATTGCAGCAAACCTGCGTACTCAGCGAATTTCTAAAGAATTAATTTTTATATGGGAGCTTATTTAATTAGGTACAGGAAAATGTTTCAAACATTTTATGTAATTCATGCAAAAAGTATATTACATATCAATTCAAGAGCTTTAGATATAGGCTAAGGGAAATGATCATGGGAATCACATCGGTATCCATTCCAGCAATACAGTATTATTTTTGTTATTCTCATAATTATTAGTCTAATATTTTTTTATAAGTGTTGCAGCAAACTTGCATGCTCAGTTAATTTCTAAAGGATTTATTTTTTATATGTGGGCATATTCTAAATAAGTTAGTAGGGAAGTTGTTTTGAATATTTTGTGTAAATATTAATCTAAATTAAGTAAATTTTATCATTCATGATCTTATTTCTCAATAATTATTCATATTCTGAAATTTTTTCATAAATTTACTTGTTATAGTATATAAATGTCAGCAAACATGTTATCAATCTACTCAGATCCAAGAAATAAAAAAAATCAAACCATCACATGAACAAACTAAATTCAATCATGTGGTTTGTTTTATTATTTTTTTAAAATCCCATTTTAGGGAAATTAAATGAAAAATTTGGTTATTTCATACCAGAATTTGGACAGTTTATGTCCCTTCAGGGAAAAACAAAAGACAATGTATTTCATTTTGCAGATCCGATATCTCAGTAACCGATTGATGTAGAGTAATAATTCAAAATGCTATATTGTTTATTTTTTTAAGCTGAATTCAATTCTGACCATTAAATTTACATAAAATTAATATAAATATGTTAAATCTTCAAAATAAATTTTATTTAGTCACAAAAAACCGCCTTAGAGTGTATCGATCTTGATGGTTTTCGAACTTAAAGTCATGAATATCGCTATAAATGTTTGTTCCAAATTTCATCAAGATCGGACTTTTTTTACGAGAGTTATCGTGCCTACGGACACATATATATATATATATATATACATATATACCAAAATGAACGAACGTTGTTTTTGGGCTCTAGGAACCTCAAAACGAAAAAATAACATGGTCCCGGGCTTAAGTCTCACCATGCCGCCTACGGTAATAGCTACTTCCCTATAGGGGGAAATTCGCTAAAATGAGCTCCAATTTACTTTTACCAAATTAAAATTTGCAATTTTAAACTTGCTTGGTGTAGTAGGGCAAAAACGCCTTTACAGTTTCACTTTTAATGGAATAATTTATATAATTGTAGGAAAACATTATTTATAAATAAATAGCAGTAATTATATTAGGTTAGGTTAAAACTACATTAACAACACAGTGATCACTTTACACCCTTGACGGCAACACCTTTCCTTGTATAAATAAACTTAATCTGATTTATACTAATCTTGTTTTTAATGTTTTCCTACAATTATATACCTAATTCAAGTTAAACTGTACGTTATAGAAAATATTACATTGTGGGAGAAGATATCAAAGAATTTGCTCACATAAAAAATCTGTGAAATCCGCATTATGTTTTCATGTCCAGTTACTAATTATAAACCAGTTACTACTATATTCCTGAAATTCCTGATCCGCCTATTCTTTAGAAGTACTTATATACAATGTCATACAGTCATACAATGTCAAACTTTCGTTTAAATAAAAAAATACGGACATACTTGTATATTTACTATCAACTGAGTAGACATATTTTTATGTTACTTAAAATATAGTAGTGACAATGGTTGTATTCTTCGTGATTGCTATCGTATATATTGTACATCGTAAAATATTGTATGACTCCTGAATATTGGATGTTTAAAAACATCTCATAAAAAAGTAATTGTTTTATTTGTGATTAAATATTATGTAAGAGGCATTGTATATTACGTAAGAAAATACCGACGGAATTAAGATGTGAACCTTGACCTGCAACGTGTAAGATCATTGACTTAATCACTAAACTATGGAACCATTTTACTGATGAAGTAATTTTAAGGTACTAGTAAACCCGTTGCTCGAAATCGAGCAATTGTTATGTATTGATTTCAAAATATAAATAATTATGGCACAGTATTCTAGAACTATTTTATTGACTATATGGTTGAACTTCCTGTTTTACTGAATTATTTTACAAAAACTATTTTAAATTAAATATTTTGTGAATACTCAATCATCTTTAAGGAGATGTCCATGTTTCTTTAGTGTTTTCTACGAATATTAAGAGCCCCTCAAAGGAGATGGCTTGACCTGCCGCCACATATACATTCCCATATCAAAAAATATGCATTTCTAATGCATTTTTAAAAATGCATTTAAATACAGTTTGATGCATTTTGTGAAATGTATTAGAAATGCTTCATAAAAGTATAAATTTTGGAACAGTTATAATTCATTTTAAATACATTTAAAATGTATAAAATATGTATTTCAAATGAAGTAAAAATGCATTCAAAGATTAATAAAATGCATTTTAAATGTATTTATATATATACAATTAATACATTACAAATGCATTTTTAATGAATATTCTTGAATATTTTGTATGAATAAAATACACATATTTTTTCAATTTAATTGTAAAACTTCTTCAAAAAATTAATAAATTGATATATAAATAAATAATAATAGCCTTACATTTGATTTTCGTGAACAAAAAAATTGAGTGACTCCGCTGAGATTCGAACCCCGGACCCCCACACTCTATCAACCCTTCGCCTACATCCCAACTTAACCTAACCTACGCCTTAAACCGCACGGCCATTTCGACTCATGGGTGATAAGGCATAACTTAGGATGTAAAACTGATTGGGAACGCAGTTTTCTTTTGGAGTTGGAGTTTCAATGTTTTTGCGTTGTAGCACTAGTCAGACAGCATTCAGTAATTAAATAGTTGTTGTTGTATCTAATACACGTTGCATACTTAAAGTTTATCATAGGAGTTGGCGAAGACTGTAAATGTTCTTTGTATCTTATATGAAAATTTATTCTAAAGTTTGTCCATGCAAAATAGATGTTACCGTAGGCTATCGCAGTTCCAACATTTACGTTCATACACTCCCCAGCATGGTTTCGTCAAGTGATCTTTTTTCTTTTCTGCTGTTGGTTGTGATCGCTTACAAATCGAATGAATTTTTTACATCGAAAGCATTTACAGGCTATTTTTACTTCCGCATTTTTAAAAGTATCATAAATGCTTTGTAAATCGTACATAATCTGATTTAGCATTGTGCATTACATTATGTGTTGGGTGACAGTATATTGAGATGTATTTCAATTGTGTTCCGTTAAATATAAAACATCCTATATAATTATAGGATTGCATACAAATTGACTAAGAAATATCAATTCTTCGACATGTATTTTTTCTTTGTCATTTTTATTTGAGTACATTCTGGTCAGTACTTTTACGTTTTCATTATGGGTGTAATTATATTTTCTTATACAGGGTGTCTATAAAAGAATTCCGGGGTTATGAGGCAAAATATTTTTATGAATCAATAAACTTATGTAAATGCTTTATACGTTATAAAAAAAGGTTGCATTTTCAAGTTTCTTTTAGCAATTTCATAAAGTTCAATATGGGCCCCCACGGCGGCACGGCACACATCGTAACGATATTCCACCTCCTCATATGTCCTGGCCGACATTTCTGGGGGGGGGGGGTTGTCACAGAATTAATTAATTATTCGTTGCCTAAGATGGTCAACATCACGAATTTTCCAAGGATTTCTTTTCTTTATATATTTCAAAATATATTCCTAAAATATATTTCATTAAATATATTTGAAATATATCCTAGTTTAGATTTCAAATATAAACTAAAATCATATATACTTGATAATATATTTTTCATATATATTGGTATTTTTAAATAGATTTGAAATATATTCAAATATATAGGCCTACCTATCCATGTGGGATACATTCCATATATCTTAAAAAATAGTTTATACGTGATATAAAAATGTATTTACTTTGTAATTGCAATGCTATTGGAATGCTTATAAAATTATACATAAATGTCCACAAAATACATTTCATTTACATTTAAAATGTGTTTTTAGCGAATTTCCCCTATAGGGAAGTAGCTATTACCGTAGGCGGCACAGTGAGACTTAAGCCCGGGACCATGTTATTTTTTCATTTTGAGGTCCCTAGACCCCAAAAACACCGTTCGTTCATTTTCATATATATGTATATATATATATATATACCTGTCCGTAGGCGCGATAACTTTTGTAAAAAAGGTCCGATCTTGATGAAATTTGGAACAAACGTGTAAAGCGTCATTCATGACTTCGAGTTCGAAAACCAGCAAGATTGATTTACTCTAAGAAGGTTTTTTTCACAAAATAAAATTTATTTTCAATATTAAACAAATTTTTACTAATTATTTTTAAACTTAATTGTCAAAATTGAATTCAGCTTAAAAAATCAAACGATTTAGCATTTTGAATTATTATTCTACGTCAATCCGTTGCTTAGATATTGGATAATATTGGATGTGCTAAACACAGTACGTTGTCCAATATTGTTTTTAATTTTTCCCTCCAATAAGTAAGTATAGTCACCCTGATTTGAGATGTTTTTTAAAAATACAATTCTGAACATATGATTAAATTTGCAGGTGTTGAATATTTTATTTGTGTTTATTTTGAATAGTTAGAGTTCATTGATCAAGATTTTGCAGAAAATATATACTATATCAAAAAATACAAATTATTTTTAAATTTAATAAAGAAAGTAGGAGCATTTGGAGGGGGGGATGTCTTGGTCTAAACTGTCTGAAAATGTAGCATTATATTTGGTATGTTTACAATTATGAGGATTGATAATATGTTTTATTGAAATTGGCTGGAGATGTAGGTCTGTTGCAACAGGGATGTTTTAATTACTATAAAACTGACCATATGATTGAATTTAATTTTTTCATGAGATTAAATTATTTGTTTGTTTTGAGTGTTTTGAGTTCATTGGTTATATGTTTGTTGACATTTTATATTCTATAACAAGATTACAGTTATTAAAAATTAAAAGACTAAGAATTATATAAAATACAAAAGTGTATGTATTACTAATGAAAACCAATATGGTCTCTTTGTTAATTTTCCTCATGTTTAAAGCTCATGAGTGATTAAATATGCATTTTTAGTATATTACTTACTTAACGTATTCAAATTATACTTTCCCTCAAACAAGTTGAATGCTCACATATACAAAATAAATCCTATGGAAATTCGCTGAGTACGCAGGTCTGCTGCGACGGGGGTATTTAATCTTTTTCTTAATGCATTCTGAACACATTTTACAAAATGCTTTTAAGATGTATTTTTAAGGGTGTAAAATAAATGCATTTAAAATACTATTAATATACAGTTAAAATACATTTTATTTACATTTATAATGTGTTTTTTTTCTTTTACAGAATGCATTCTGAACACATTTTATAAAATGCTTTTAAGATGTATTTTTAACGTATTTTTAAGGATGTTAAATAAATGCATTTTAAATACTATTAATATACAGTTAAAATACATTTTATTTACATTTAAAATGTGTTTTTTACCTTTCTCTGTATGTATTCTGCACACATTTTACAAAATGCTTTTAAGATGTATTTTTAATGTATTTTTAAGGATGTAAAATAAATGCATTTAAAATACTATTAATATCCAGTTACAATACATTTTATTTACATTTAAAATGTGTTTTTACCTTTTTCTGAATGCATTCTGAACACATTTTACAAAATGCTGTTAAGATGTATTTTTAATGTATTTTTAAGGATGTAAAATAAATGCATTTAAAATACTATTAATATATAGTTAAAATGTTGTATAAAATCATTTATCATACTTTAAAAAATAATTTGGCCAAATACATTTCACAAAATATATTAAAAATGCATTTGCATTTTTTTAAATGCATTAAAAATGCATTTAATTGCATTTCTTTTTGATGTGGGTTAGTCGATGAGAAAGTACTGGGAGGGAAGGTAAATTCCAACTTTTGCAATGGACTGACCATGAGCTAGTCATAGCGAGTGCTGGAATTACTGGAAACTGGGTCGTTTTTATTCTATCACCAAACACAAAAAGAATTGTTAGAATTATATTATTTACATGTTTACATCATTCATGGTTAGCACTTATTTCATAGTTTAACTAAATTAAAGTAATTTACATTTTCATGTAATTTTCATTTAGATAATTGCTCACAAACGCTTCACATTAACACTCACCATAAACTCCAATCGAAGGGCATACTCAACCAAGTTCTTCAAGATAAAAAAGTCATACATAAATTAATTATTATTATAAATACTCCCTGCACCATATGGAGGAAAATTAACCAAAACAAATTTTTATTTGAAAATCGACTGCAAATTTGTCTAGACAACACTAATGTTTGAAATGGGTTGTTAGAATTAAACATGATGGGCAAAGAAGAATTAAATTATGTTTTGTGAAAAATAAAGTCAGGCTAGTTGGTTTCGTGGGTTTTACGTAATTTTTGTAAAACTTTCTGAAATTCTTTATATGTGACTTAGAGCTGCTTTCCCTAAATCTAGTTTTATTTGAACTTCAGAAACTTAAGTTTAGTAAAATTTGTATTTTCCTGATCATATAGTATATAATATAAACATTAAAATATACATATGGTTTAAATGAAATTCACGTTTATTTTAAATTTTAGTTGGGGAAAGTGGCCCTAAGTAGCGTATAACCCGTCTTAATCTCAAACCAAACTAAAATAGTTCAATAAATCTACTCATAATGAATGTTAAGTCTGTTTTTTCCTTTTATTTCTATTTATTATAGAATTTATACATCAGAATTTATTTATTCAAGAATTTATTTGAGTGAGTCGGTGGCGCAGTAGGTAGCGCACTCGGCCCCGGTTCTTTGGCGGCAGCGTCGCAGGATCGAGTCCCGATGATGCCGCATACTTTTAGCAGTACTGTTCATCCTGGTATTGTACCGGCTCACTTCTTAGGTTTGCTTGATAACTTCCACGCACAGGCCTGAGGCCCATGTTGGGGGGGGGCACATGCAAGGTAAAAAGAGGCCGCCACCCTCTTTTTAATCTTATAAAAAGTCTCATAAAGTAGTCTTATTTTTTCTTTTTGTATTTTTCTTTGGAATATAAACATATGTGAATATTAAGATTTTCACAAATGTGATTCAAAATAAAAGTTTTTAAAACTGAATTCTGACCTTAAGTATGTATTAGGATAATAGTTGATTTATTTACATCTTCCATCAACTGAAATTCCTCCAGCTCTACATGCAATGGTTTCAATTCCATTAACAACATATGGCTTTGCTGAAAAACTATGTTTGCTCCAATCAGCTGCTTTATTTGAAATTTCTATTCCCATGTTAAATCTTAGGGACTAATATGAAACTTAAAGGGCGTCTAGAACTCTTCTCTTTAGTCAAACCTTTTTAAATTTTATTTCCTGCAAAACTTCACGCCGAGCTCTTTCCAATGACACCTAAATTATTAAAATCGGCTCGGAACTTTAGGAGGAGTAATGATCACAAAAAACCCCTAGCGTATTAAATAAGTAATAGATAATAGATTTGTTCATCCATTTCAATGATCAGCTGATTTTTACAAAATATAAGCAGTTGGAGCCGTTGGTGGGGATGGAGGGAAGGCTGAAGTTGATCCCGATAAATCTTCCTTGGCTATGCCCTAGACTCTGAAGACTTCCTTACCCTTCCAACTACAAATACAAAATTAAACTATGACAAATAATACATGTAAAGTAACATCACCAATTTTCCTTATTGCTCTTTGTTATTAGTAATTTAGGTCTTCTAACATTTTTTCTTCATAAATTATTTTACTGTCTTGAACAGCCTTCTCATTCACCTTTATGAAACTGAATACAACAATGACCCTATTAGTTGCATGAGGGCGTTTTATGTCCTCTAATTAGCACTGATCACTAACTAACTTACGATATGGACACATATTCCTTGGTTTATTGATTTTTAGCATTAAATTTATTGAACCTGATTATACGACAACTTATTGTTTTTTACCTTGCATCCCCCCCTCGCATGGGTTTCTGGCGATGAGTAGAAATTATCAAACTAAGCGAAATGAGCCAGTACAGTTACTAGAGCAACGAGCAATGCTAAATATTGGGTGCGTGTCTGCTTGTGTGTGCTGAGTATTGCTGATGGAGATGAAGATAATATGTGATAGGTGAATATTAAAAATGGGGTTTAAAACTTTTTTTTAATGTTGTGGTCAAACTAACTTTTTTTTAATGTTGATTTATTTTCTAACGCACTAAAAAATATGTATTTATGAAGAATTTACAATTAGTCACGTTATTAATTTCTACATCAACGGTAGTTATATCAGGTGCGAAGGAAACGTTTAATTGTGTAAAAGTACTATTAACTAGTTAACAAAGATAAATATACAAAACAATAAATAATATAGTAATAAATTGTTTAAGATTTAGTATAAGTTGGAACATGCAAATAAAAACTGGTTATTAATGCAGTTTAATTGATTTACAATTTACTCACACATATATTAATTTACAAGCATGTTTATGTATGAAGAAACGAGCGGAGCCATTATTGACGTCTTCAAGATATTTTAAATAATGATTAGTCTCTTATCAAGCCAATGATCATATACATTCGTATCAGAGGCAAAGACAATTGGCTGAACTCAAAATGGCCTAATTTTACGTCGCAGTGCCGTAAATTTAGATACTTTTACCATTCAGCAGAAAAATTTCTGGTACGGCCATCCATACCCTAGTAGACATGAAATTGTGCTTAACCATCAGATTTAACTATGAAATTTTGGTTTCAATTTCACATGACTCACTTCCTTATGAGCGGCATGGCGGTCTTTGTTGATCCTCAAGCATTTTTCTGTATTATGGTAGTATACGAATATGAATAAGTGTATAATGAACTGTAAATTACTAATTGACTTGGGAACTGAAACTATGCAAATATTCGTGGCTGGTAGTTCTCTATCGAAAGTTCTGTGCTGATATTGAACAAAATCCCATTGTCTTCTTTGGAAAAACTGGTCCTGAAAACAATGTGCAACAAAGTCAAGCTGTTTGACAAGGAATGTATTGTTCAATATAAATTAAAACTATAAAACAAATGAAAAATTATATTATATAAATGCGTTAGATTTTGAGACAAAATTTTTAGCTGCTCACTTTATTCATAGAGACGGTTTGTTATGTATACGGTATCACGCTTTAATTTTGTAATGATAACAAAGTAGAGTTTCATGAACTCGACACATTGTGGTCTTTGACCCTGTTGAGTTGAAAGAATGTCGAGTTTTCTACAATATTATGGGGGTTGAAGAAACCCTAAAAATCGTTTCATTGTGTAGTGGCTTATGGTCTAGATCAAACTAATTTATGGTAAACTTATTAATTGACTTATTTAAACTTATTCATGGTCTAAATAAAACTAAACTCAAACATAAATAAATTAAAAACAAGACTGATGACTTGAAAGTGGTAATGATTTACGAACTTCAATGCTACAAATTACGCGCTTATATTTAAAAACAAAGGTGTCAAGCTATCCAGAGGGTCTAGTTGATGGTGTCGAGTTATGAGGTCTACTTAAGAGGTAGTTTGTAAAGGGTAATTTGGTACCTACAAGCTCTTGATTCTTCAGAGGATATTTTATAGCTTGTATTAATTTAGCATTGTATCAATGAACCACTAGGCCTCCCATGGCCTAGCCATTATCGTGGACCATTTATTTACGGAAAATGATAACGTGCAACTGAAACCCATTAAATAGTAATCAAACGGATAATTTCCGATGTATTCATTGTACTTTTACTTTTATTGCAAATAATAATTCGGTTGGATGCAATTTAATATTTTATGATAAAGTTGGTTCATCAAAGGTAAGTGCTGTTGCCAACAAAGAAATGGTTGGTTTCATTTTAAAATCATTTTTTATAATCATTGGACTTTTTATTAACAGAGGAGCAGGTGAGAAAAATGACGGTCAATGGGGATCCTTATAAAGTAAACTCCACTTACAGATGGCTCACGTAAACTCCTCTTAAACAATTAATTAAATGTTTGGTTGATTTAATTGACGAATCTTAATTCAATTTATGTTTTTTTCTCGAATTCATTGGGAAAATTTACTCATTTAATATCCCAGCATAAAATTGTTACTCCTTTGCTTTTGAACAAAGGTTAGGTTGAGTTTGAAATCCAAATGTTAGTGATAGTATTCTAAATCGGATTTCCCTTTTTTTTCTTCTTTTCACGAGCGATGAAGTTATTTATGCGCATTTGTTTTTTTCATTCGTTTCTGAGCTTTTGTGTGATTTGACTGTTTTGGTTTGCAGTTTTTGCCACGTCTGTAAACTAATCTTAGTACATGTGCAACGTCACGTTCATTTACATCTTAGTATACGTCTGTTGTATATTACACTTCAAATCCCGAAACGGAATGATACTTGTTAATTTAAAGTCCGCAAATAGCCATCTCTGCAGCGTTAATTTGTAAGCTTCCTAATTACTAAAAAAGCTGATTAGTTCTTCTACTATAGGGACACGCAAGGAAACATATGTTAAAGTAATTAATAAAGTCGGAATTTTATGTCACCAAATATAATTACAGAAGCTCAGATTAGAAATTTCAAAATTTAGTCAAAATTACCAGTGTAAAATTGAAGATCACCCTAACTTTTTGGCATTAAATCTCCTGGACAATAGTCATTGTACCTACAGGTTGAAAAGACACAACATCCTTGACCTTGGACACCGTTTTGTTTAATTTTTTCTTTTTTCATAGTTTATTTCTAATATGCTAGTTAGCACAATGGTGTTTAATTAGCTCATGTTCTGTACATATATTATCATATTTACTTATTGTTCCAACGTTGAACAGATTGTAAATAAAACCTAATACAAAAAAAAAGAAATTCATTGTTGTTAATGGGATTTTGTGGTTACTGGATCTAGAATCTTACCCCTTCATCAGGTGGGAACGATTCTACAACTTGACAATAATAGGAACAAACAACAGCCAGGCGTGCCCGGAGAAAATAATAGCTAAAGCCATAAACTATCAAATCAGTCCAAACTATATCTACTTCCAAAACCTGAACAATAGTCAAACTTATTTTTCCAAGCAATTATGTTGAATGTCCACAAAATACGTTCTTAATACAAGTTCATGGTTTATTTCCAATTCAAAAATTTGTAGGTCAGTTGGCGAGATGTTCTTCGAACGCAAATTGCGACTCAACGTCTGTTTGTTTGAGACAAGTCTGCACGGACCCTTGTGATTTCGTCGACTGCGGGCCAGACGTGGAGTGCAAGGTGGAGGACCATCAAGCCCAGTGCGACTGTGCCCCTGGCTACCACTGGAGTGGTGAAGAATGCAGCGCAGATTCAACAGGTAACACAGTTTCACACTTCATTCACTTCCAGGCCCATCTAGGGTGGGTGCACCAGTGAATGACCGTTTTGCTTAAAAAGCACGGTATTAAGCATATTCTTTGGGCTAGGTAATTAAAAACAAGCGTTAAACCAGCCTTGGAATATTATTGAACAATAATCTTTCATTGGTTAAAATTGTTGGAGTCGAAAATACTTTTTAAACATATTTAATATTGAGTGTCCCACTGTCTTCGATTCTGATGTTTCCTGCTATAGTAACTGTCCCTGCAAGGCTTACCTGGATTTATATTCATTCTGTATTTGATTATTATTTCAAAAATTGCGTTTCAGTTAAATAATATTTAACATGCTATCCTATAATTTAAAATCAATTTTATTTCTCTACATGTTAGAATTAATTATTACTGAGGGCGGTCATAAATTGGAACGTAACTAGGGCAAAAACCAGTGAATGACCGGGGAAGAACTTAGCGGTCATTTACTGGAACAAGATCGGTCATTTACTAGCTATGAAATATATTCTCAGCTGAATTATTCTTATTCATTGTTGCCAGCTGATTTTTCAATTTTTTGACAGTTATTCAGCCAAAAGAGACCGGTCATTCACTGGTGCAAGATCGGCCATTCACTGGTGCAGTCCCGGTCATTTATTGGAGCATTGACATAGTTGCCTTTTAATTAATATAACAACCAGTATTCTCGTTAAGTAACGTATTTAACTAATATTGCTTAATCCTTGAAGAATAAATTAACTTTCTATAGTATAATGTATAACTGTGACTTTGAAATAAGGGAGTAATGACAAATTAACATGAGACATCGTCCTTAACCGGTCATTCACTGGTGCACTCACCCTATATCGCATGTGATATTTAGTCGCACCAACAAAGCCTCTCCAGATTCATCTGCCTCTGCATCCTCCTCTGTGGCTCCAACTCTCTGCATGTCTAACTTGACCTGATCCCATCATCTCAGTTTGGGTCTCCCATGAGGTCGCCTTCCTTCAGGATTATTTTTACTATCTTCAGTCGTGGTCCTTCTTCCCTTCTCAACACGTGCCAAGCCCATCTTAGTTAGGTAACGCAGTTTGAAACGAAAAAAATTGTGAAAGCCAGTGCTTTATGAAACATAGTTCCATAGCTATGGGATTTTCAAATAACTTAAAAATGCTGCAAAAATTAAACCTACCATTAGTTAGCCGTGAAACAAATCTGCCAACGTTGGGAAGTATATTCCTAAATGCTCCATCCAACACAATCTAAAATTGAACATTATAAAGTTTAAAAAAATATACTAATTTCGTTATATAATTGTTATAATATATATTGTCCAACTATTTTAATTGAAATTATAAGTGGTCGATCCATTTACTAAAGATAAACTAGAAGATAGACGCATACTAAAGATATACGTTTATAGTATTAAAATAATCAAATAGTGTTTTTGGCATCTGATAGCCCTTAAAACGAAGTCAAAATAGTCTCGGTCTTAGGTGTTACCATGAGATTACTCCTGTGACAAATGTTTATGGTTAAAATAAATTGTAGCATTTTTAGGTCAATCGGCGGCATGTACATCAAATGCAGATTGCGACTCAACCATGACTTGTTTGGACCAAGTCTGCATTGATCTTTGTTCTATCTCGGTTTGCGGTCGAAATACAGAGTGTAATACGGTCGACCACGAACCCCAGTGTTCTTGTGCCCCTGGGTACACACGGAGCTTTCAAGGCTGTGACAGAGATACAACAGGTAATTTGGTTGAAACGTATAGCAAATCATTTTGATTGAATTTCAAATCACTTGTTCAAAACAAGTCTGTAAAAACAACTCTAATCCATAAGCATACCTTATAGATCTGTCTAATATCTAGTTACAACCTAGCTACTAGTTGTACAGTTGTACTGGTTACAGAATAATCTGTAAAATAATTGATTATATTCTAAATAGATGCAAAACCTAATGGCGATTCATGTGAGCAAAGACGCTAGAGCTACCTGGCGAGAGCGGAAAATCGAGATCGGTAAACAGTATTGTGCAGCTTGTCGCCAGTGAGCGATTGTTGAATTAGACAGAATAAATTATACCGTTATCGCCAAAAATAATGTGCTCGACTCATCTCAATTATTTCTACTTATAAACAGAAGATGGATACGCGGTTTAATATCAAAAACCACGGTTGGAACTTAGATATTGTACAGTTAAATTGTGTTGGTTCTCAGTAACTACCTATTGTTATATTTTAACTACACCCTGGCTAAATATATGTGTTTACTGGTGGCGCTATCTATTGAGGACTGTCAGAACTACGTCAAAACGTTGCGTCTATTCTTGTCTATGGGGCTAGCTGTCTATTACAGGTGTATTTTCAATGGTAAATCATTCAAAATTGGAAAATATTCCAGAACCTTAACCGGCTCGACACTTCAGGCTAAGTATTGATGGCAAATGTCCAGGAAATAATTCCACTTCTGACACATGATCATAGTAATTGTCAGTTAGAACATTTGTAGGCCAGACGGCGGGATGTTCTACAAACACAGATTGCAACTCAACCCTGGCTTGTTTGAACCAAACCTGCAGTGATCCTTGTTCTGACCTGAAGTGCGGCCAAAATGCAGAATGTAAGACGGTCGATCACGTAGCCCAGTGTGCCTGTCACCCTGGGTACACAGAAAGCGTTCGAGGCTGTGTCAGAGAAACAACAGGTAATATAATTGGAACGTATATATTATTTTTTTAAATAATGGTTTTGACGAAATTTCAAACTACTTACTCCAAAAAGGCTGTAAACTCATTAACATACATTTTAGATTTTTGAGTCTACTGATTAATTCCTAATTGCTTTGGAACATTAAAGGAAATCACATATAAAAGAGTGATTGACATTCAGGTTGCAGTTATAATTGGCGCCAAATCTTGAGACCTACGCCGCGCCGGCCGTCCATAATGTCCATAAGACTAATTTAAATTTTAGCATTGGGCTTATGGATGGCGTGGGCCTTAAGATTTGGCGCCAGGTATAGTATTGTCATTCAATAAGCCTTAAGTAATATTTGGAAAAAATTGGATTGGCTTTATATTATATATTTTTGCCAGATCAAATACATCAATTCTATTTCATTAATATTACTATAAATTGGTCACGTGGCTACATTGACACTAGTCATGATATTGTTGACACAGTCACTGTAGTCATAGTCATAGTCAGTGGCTACATTTATACTGTAGTCTTGGTATTGTGGCTACAATGACACTGTAGTCATAGACACGTGGCTAAATACACTGTGTCAATGTATTTCCGTGGGCTACTACTGATGGTCTTTTAAGAGGAATACCTTTTGTTTTTCTTTCAGACATTCTGACAAGTGGTATCAAACCCATACCATTTTTCTGTTCTTCATTGTCTTTATTATTCTTTCCATCAACTTAAAATGCCTCATAGCACTCAGGTTTTCTCATTTCATTTGACAAACGTTTCACAAGTGCCATTTTATTGATCACCTTGAACTTTATTTTAGTTTTTTATAACAGTTTGTAGTTCATGAAGTCAACTGTCTAGTCAATGTCCTATTTCTTGAGTTATTATGATGTACTTCGACACAAGGAGAGGAGGTTAATCAAAAATTACTTCTTGTTTTGTGATATTTGCTTCTTTTGCTCTTGGTTTTCGGTCAGTTCTCATGTTCATGATAAAACCTTTACATCAAAACGTTTGGAGTGTTCCTATGCTATCGATAATATGATGGTAAAGCTCCATCAATGGCACCTGATGTATTCCTCACATGACCTGCTGTTCAATTGCTTCTTATCTGTCCAAAATGTTTGAGGAGGATTTGCTTCAATGAGCAAACGTCTTGTCATATCATGTAATGTACGATTCATGCGTTCAGCCAGTCCGTTTTCTTGAGGTGTACTACTGTTGGTTAATCTTCTTCATAAGGCAATGTTATAAAAAAAACCAAACTCTCTGTTAACATTTTCTTTTCGAATGACTGTTTGGTGATATTTGATTTTTCTCCCAGTAACATTTTCCTAACACTGTTCTTCCTTAACATGTAACAGTTAAATCTTCCTGAACATGTTCTACTTTTTTTAAAGCATCTAATGCACCATTGTTTTTAATGAGCTTTTATTCATCTTGAACAATCGTCAATAAAAGTAATGAAATAGTGAGATTTTCCAATGACTGAGTTTTCATTGGTCCACAAATATCGGAGTGAAAAATGTTCAGCACTTCAGAAGATCTTTCACGTTTAGGAATTTTATTTGATATTTTTCCTCGAATATACACCTCACATGGATATTTCCTTAATTCCTCAATTCCTTCTTATTTCAGTAATTCCTTTTGTACCTATTAATTTTAATAACTTATATTATTATTTTGTTTAACATACTTTTCAAGTTTCTAAAGTTCAAGAGTCCATAAGTTTGATGCCAAGACAACAAAATTAACTTCTCACTGTTAATAATATAAATTTCTCCACTACTGCCTTGCACATTAAAATTCCATTTATCCTGTTCACACGGATCTTCATCCCTCCATTTTCATCGATCATTTAAGTAGCTTTTTAAATAGAACTTCATATCCATGATTTGTACTTTTGGCGACAGAGTAATTATTTTACTCATAACACTCATTAATACCATTGATCGTTGTAGTACGCTTCAGGATCACCTTACAACATGATCAGTCGGCGCAATGTTCGTCAGACACAGATTGCGACTCAACCCTGGCTTGTTTGAACCAAACCTGCAGTGATCCTTGTTTTGAGACGGAGTGCGGCCAAAATGCAGAGTGTAGGACGATCGCCCATAGAGCCCTGTGTGCCTGTCCCCCTGGATACAAACGGAACGGTCAAGGCTGTAGATCGGAGCAAACGCCAGGGCTGACGCGGGGCGTTAGAGGTAAAACAGGTAAGATAGCTGGAACACAGATTGATTTTAGAAGCTAATTGTTTGATTGAATTTCAAATGACTAGTTTGAAGTTGCATGTAAAGAATTGTAGATAATATTTAATAATTATAATAACTCAACGACTTTTGTATTTAATATTTTCTAAAAAATTCAACATAAATTGAAAAATAATACATACATTGTCAAAAATATAATTAAATTAACATAAAAAACGGTCAACTTAATTGATAGTTATGATAAAATGTTAGACTAAGAAAGAGAAAGAATGTTTTTGCTCCCAGATGAAAAAATCTCTCATTTCCATATTATAAACTTTTATCTTTACTATCAATTGATTTGACCATTTTTTGTATTAATTAATTTTTTGTATTAAATATATTATCGTCGGTGGATGTATTATTTCTTAATTCATGTTGAGTTTTTAAGAAAATATCATAAAATATGTCGATGAGTTATTGTATTTATTCAAATGCTATAAATATTTCGTCTCCACCTACAGAAATAACTCGTTCCCTACAGGGAAATTCAGCTGAAACAGCCTGATGAACCCGAATGCGAAAACATACAGCCTAAAAATAACATAAATCTAAATCATCTAAATCAATTGAGGCTAAAACCTTAATCTATAAATGCAGTTAAACGAGGTCTGATTCTTAAACCTCAGGAGTCGTGGAACTAGTTGTGACGTTAAATGTCTCGAAAATACAATTCTGATACATGTTTATAGTTTTATGGAAACCAGAGATCACCTCCTAGGTAGTTGAGTTTAGTTTCTACTAATTGCTCTAATAGAACATGAAACTGCATTTGTTTACATTTTGTTGTTTTCCGGTAATGAACATGGCAACATATAAACCCCAGTTAATTTTTATAAATTCAAACTCATTTTTCTACATTTCTCAAAAATTATCGTAAATTATAATGGAATAGTGCACGTCTACAAGAATTTACTTTACTAACAGCGTCCTTAGATTTTTCCTACAAAGCCTACTGGCTGAGGAAAAGCGATCACAAACATCGTGCTTGCCACGATGCAAGCACGATACTAATTAATGAATTACACGACCGTAAAAATTATACGAGTGGTAAAAATTATGGTATTAGTAAATACTATTATACTATTTGATCGTATAAATTATTAGATTTGTTATTGTATAATTAATTAATAAATTATATGGATTAAAACAGTTTTAGGCCAGACGGCGGGATGTTGGTCAAACGCAGACTGCAACTCAACCCTGGCTTGTTTGAACCAAGTCTGCAGTGATCCTTGTTCCGTCACGGACTGTGGCCAAAATATAGAGTGCTATGTGGAAAACCATATGGCTCAATGCGCTCATCCCCCCGGCTACAAACTGTCTGGTCAACGCTCTAACGGAGATACAACAGGTAAGATAGCTGGAATCTTAGAAGCTAATAGTTTGATGACATTTCAAATAACTCATTTAAAGTAGACTGTAAAAAAATATTAATTATAATTTACAAGGACCTAAAGTTTAAAACATATATTCACATGATTTTCAATAGATTAACTTATGGAATTTTCATTTCTGCGAATTTGGTCTTGGAAAATAAGCTATATTCCTGAAGATTTTTTTTGGAGCTTCTAGATGCCAAAAACATCATTCGTTCACTTCATATATATGTAAGTTATCTAAATTTTTACGAATGGTATTTTTGGCTTCTGAGGAAAACTATAAGTTATCATGGGTTGCTTTTTACCATTAAACCTAGAGTGATGGCTACTTCCCTGTGGGGAACATTCGCTACAACAGGCCATACAAGTTTATATTGCTGCCCACAAAGACAATGAACTTTGTGTTTTCATCTAGGCTACTGAGGTTTCCATTTTGTCCAATTATTCAATATTTTTGGTTTATGTTTTTCTAATCGATGCTTTAATTGCTCGTTTCAGTGACCAAGCGTTTGACGCACATTGGTGTGTTCATATTGCTCGGCACTGCCATTCGTCAATTGATTAAAAATTGAAAATCCAAATTGTACAATCTTACTTCACAAACAGTAGAAAATACACTTTCTAAGCATCTAAATTTAGCAGCACAAACTGAAGCGGATTGAGTTGAGTAATGCAACATTTTTTTGACTTGGCAACGTTAAATCATCTTGGTTTGAAGGATTTGTTATGATCTCTAGGGATGAATCTTGTCTTCATAAAGTGAAACCAATTTTTTCCTTTGTAGACTTTCAAAAATTTGCTTATATCTATTCTATTACATGAATCATATTTGCAAATTATTAAAATATGAAAATGATATAAATTAAATTTAAAGCATCAAAACGACCTTAATGTAGAAAAAATGCATGTTGTTTCTGTGTCATTATTTATAATTAACCAAAAACACAGCTGTTTGCCTGTTTGGATTAATTTTTACATGACAATAGTATATTTGCCTTGAGCAATCTATACTCAATTATATTATCTCAGTTCTACATCACAATACTTCCCACGTGCTACAGCAAAAGTTTTAAGTGATTTGTTTATGAACAGCTGAATGATTAATTTGTTTATTTTTTTTTGTTATTCTGTAACCAGTATGGCAACATATATGACCCAATGTTAAAAATTTTCAACTTTAAATTTCATTTTCCTAAAACTTTTGCGTTTCTACACCAAATTGAGCTGCGTAGGTAAACTTAAAAATAAAAACTACACATGCAAAATTTTATTAAAATCGTTAGAGCCCTTTTAGAGATAGGAATTATGTACAAAATTGTTCATTTAAAGTAATAGGATAGGTAAACTGAAAAATAAAATCTTCACCTACATGTAAAGTTTAATAAAATCATTAGAGCCGTTTTTGAGATATGATATATATACAAGAATTGCTCATTTTAAGTGATATAATAGAGGAATAAAATACTTGTAGGTCAGTCGGCGGGATGTACATCAAACGCAGATTGCGACTCAACCCTGGCTTGTTTGAACCAAGTCTGCATCGATCCTTGTCCTGTCTTTGATTTCGGCCAAAATGCAGAGTGTAAGACGGTCGACCACAAAGCTCAGTGTTTTTGTCCTCCTGGGTTCCATTGGAGCATTCGTGGCTGTGTCAAAAATGCAAGAAGTAATATAGGTAGGACGCAGAATATTTTTTGAAAAATAATAGTTTTGACGAAAATTCAAATAATTTATTTGAAAAAGGTTGAAAAAATAAAACTCATCAACTTACCTTTTAAATCTGTCCATTAACTGGTTGATTCCCAGGTATTTTAAAACCATCTAAAAATTGTTCTTATTAAGAAGAAAGCTTCACAGTTGTACTTAAGAAATTATTTTTCTTCAATGCCATCTTACATAATATTTAATCATAAATAAAATAATTCCTTTGTTTTTATGAGATTTTTTTTAACAACCAACATTCAGGATTCATACATTAGCCTACTAAACGATCTACAATATTATACGTCAGCATTCACTAAGAATACAACCATTGGCAATACAATATTTTAAGTAACATTGAAATATATCTACTCAGATGATAGTAAAGATACAAGTATGCCCGTATTTTTTTTTATTCGAATGAAAGTTTAACATTGTATGACATGTAGTATTTCTAAAAACTAGGTGGATCAGAAATTCTAGGAATATATTATGAAATCACTTACTTTAACCTAGACATCATTGTAATTAACATTAAAAGAGCTTACGACAAAATCGTGGATACCTCAGGGATCCATTCTGGGACAAATGTTATGTTACATATCCTCAAACCCATTCGATAAAAAAGTTTTAACGTTTACTTATATGCTGATGGAATCAAGGTATTTGTATCCAGTAATAGTTCAAACATTCTGGAAGTGGAAAACTAAATAAATCCCAATAAAGTAAAACAATGGGTTAATGGAATGGTTTAACAGTGAATATGTCGGAAACAAATAGAAACACTATTATTATTTATAATATCTAAATAAATACAAATGAAACAATAAAATTCTTAAGATTTACAATTTATAAGAATCCAAACTTTAAAACATATATACACATGATTTTCAATAGATTAACTTATGGAATTTTCACTTCAGCGAATTTCCCCTTGGGGAATATGCTACCACTATAATCACAATAGAACTTTTTAATTTGGAGCCCTTGGGCAGCAAAAACACCATTCCTTTACATCAATTTCATATACACGAATCTAAATTTTTACGAATGATGTTTTTATCATCATTGAGGCCCAAGTTAAATTGGTCTCGGGTTTGTTTTTTTACCATTAGACCTAGTATTAGCGTCTCCCCTGTGGGAAAAATTCGCTAAAACTGCCAGGTGAACCCGAATAAAATATCCATAACTAAACCTGTGATCTGGAAAAGCAATCAAAACTGAGTCAAATTCAAAAACCTAAGTAGTCTTGACACTGATTTATAATAAGCATTTATGGCAGTTGCCTAAGAAAAAACTCCACTTCAAAGCCATGTTCATGATTTAATATAAATTTAAATAATTGTAGGTCTGTCGGCGGGATGTTCTACAAACACAGACTGCGACTCAACCCTGGCTTGTTTGAACCAAGTCTGCATCGATCCTTGTTCTGTCTTTAATTGCGGCCAAAATGCAGAGTGTATGACGGTCAACCACAAACCCCAGTGCGCCTGTCCCCCTGGGTTCCTCTGGGGTCTTCAAGGCTGTGACAGAGATACAACAGGTATGATAGCTAGAACGCAGATTATTTTAGAAACAAATTAAAGTTTCAAATAACTTACTCAAGAAAATCATCTATTACTACGTATTAGTTATTCATTGTCATTATTCTTTGTTGTGTATTTTCATTCTTGTAAACTCGTTCACAGTAATGTCATGGAACTCATTTTTGTCTTATTACCTTATATCACTACTTTCGGTGTAGAAATAGGTACCGTAAATAATTGTCAAGTCTGCCAAAATACATTCTTTTTTATGGTTTGTTAAAAAAATTAAATAATAAATAACCTATTTGACCATTTGACCACAATTAATATTTAATTATTTCAACCCATTTTTCTATACTCACCCATCACACATCATCACCATCAGTTTTACGTTGCATTTAGGTGTATTTTCTTCCTCGTACCTTACTAGCTCAATCTTTGCTTTGCTTGATACATTCCTCGCATAGTCTTGAAGCCCACTTTGGAGAGGGGATGCAAGTTAAAAACAACGAGTTATGCCTTGTGATAATTTGTCGTATCATGAAACCCCACAACCGGGAGGCTAAAAATGAATAAACAAGGGAATATGTTCCTGTTATCACAAGTTAATTAGCGATCAGTGTTAATTAGATGGCATAAAACGCCCTCAAGCATCTAATTGGGTCATTGTCATTGATTTTCGTAGAGGCGAAAGAAGGCTGAACAATACAATCAAATCAAAGGAAATATTTTATGTGACGTAAATAGCATATAAGAAAAATCTAACTGCGACTACAAAATCTAAGTATGATAAATAATACCTGTAAAGTAATTTCACCTATTCGCATATAAGAAAAATCAATTAGGCCTATGCGAATAGGTGAAATTACTTTACAGGTATTATTTATCAAGATTGGATTATGTATTTTGAAGTTGTAGAGGTAAGGAAGTCCCATTCAACATATTTACATTTTCCGTTAACCTTGGAAACTGAAGTCATAGATTATTTCTGACTTTCTTTCGGTATAATGAATTAACGCTTTATTATTTACAATTCAAGTGTATAATTCAAATCAAGTGACGTGGCCTACTTCGGTAGCATTAGACTGAAGGACAGCCAGGACCATGTCTTTTGACTCGACCTGTACAAATTTAATTCCAATGATTTATGCTATTAGTCTTAACTGTAGTGTTCAAGCTAGGAAGTGCTATAATAGGATATTCATGTTCCAAAATAAAGTAGGTTCAGTTAGATGGGAAAATAATATTACTATTACTTATTCGACTGTAGGTTAGATGATAGGTCATATTAATAGAGGTGAGATTGTTTCTATCATTTTCTTTCGAATGCCTCTTTTCTTTCTTAAGCATATATTAACTACTTGCTACTTATGTACGCTATTTGCCTTGGTTCTCCCTTGTCTATCTGAGAACTTCAATTCCCGGTTTAGTTATTCAGTTAAGAGGGTTCCCTATACGGCAGTTTTCGTTTTTCTGCGACACTAGCGGCGACTTTTGGAACTTCGGCTCCATAAGAGCCCATGTTAAATTTGTGCACTTTTCGCCACGAAAGGCCGAGCAGGTGTAAACGCGGAGTCATTTAGCGTCTTCAATTCTAAAAGTAATCTTTTTTTGGAAATACCATTGTAAAGAAAAAGAGTTATAGAGTGTTTATTGCTTCTACAAAATGGTTTATGCTCACTCATTAAGAAGATTCGTGGCGTTAAAGTTGGTCAACTTCAACGGAATGTATCTTCAGAATGCGCAAATTTGATCGATTTTGGATTTGCATTAAACATTCTACAACTCTTTATCTTTGAAATAGTATATTAACTAAAAAAATCACTTTTAAAACTGTAGGCGTTAAATGACACCGCGCGGAGCGTGTTTTAGGCATATTTTTGCGTAGGTAAGGACTCCTCTTAAGTCTGGGTCTAAAAGACGAAGTGGATAAACCTTGTTTCTCAGTCTGGGAGAGGGTGAGGGACCCTTACCTGACAAACTCTCTCGGTCTACCAGTCTGGGGGCTGAAAAATACCTAGTAAGGCTCTCTTATCTTGGAAGGCTTTTAGTCCTGGGTGGAGGTCCTTATTAAGGAGGCCCTAACAAGTCATCAGGTTAGAAGATGAGTCATCTGCGGAAAACCCCAGACTGTAGTTCAGGAATGCTTCAATCTTCCTTCAAGAGTGAGTTTTCTTCCTAACCTTCCTCCACCCTTGCACATTTTCCTCTACACGTAAGCTGCACAATATCCCTAAAGGGAGACGTACTTCACAGACAACGCTAGGTTTTCAATCCTTCACAATCTAATATATAATTTCGCTTGACAGTGACTCCGCCTCCGTCTGGGGGTGGGGAATGCCGTTACCACTCGGACTGCGGGGCCGCACAGCGCTGTGTGGCCAACAGCTGCCAGAACGTCTGTCCAGGAGTGTGCGGCCCTGACTTGGAGTGTACCGCTAGGGAACACATCCCCTACTGCCACTGCCCGCAGGGCTACGTACTAACGCACGTAGACGGACGGAGATGTCAATCTACCGGGTGGTCCCCGACCCGCACCCGTATGTAGCATAAACTTAATCATATTCAATTACATGACTACTAAACACCTAATATGAAACAGTATCTTATCCAGTTTTAGCTTGATTAAAACCTAATGTTCACCCAATGAACTTGATTTTTCATATAATGACTCTTAGATATATTAAAAGCGCCATAAATATATTTTCTATTATAAATTAACTTCCTTCACATACTTCTATTGGTTACTAGTTCCTTGGCATATACCTCAAGCTTCACTATACTTTCCTAATTCAAAATTACCTTATATTTAAAACTGATCTTATCTGCACTCGCCTATGCTGTTATTGAACATGTAACCTTAATTTAAACACAGGTAACTCACAAAGTTAATCCAATTCTCTCACTTATCGCAACTTTATAATTCATACTGGCCTTCAGATGTTGTCCATGTATCTTCACAGCCGGGTATTGCTCGAAGGACCACGACTGTGGGACGGATCGCAAGTGCAAGGACCAGAGGTGCGTGGATCCTTGTGAGGATCACTCCTGCCCCAACCAAGGCGAGGGAACTATCTGCTACCCCTATCGCCACCAAGCCCACTGTCTTTCCGTGCGGGCTCCTTATGGTAAGTCCGCCACTCCGTCATCCTTACTAATTCTCCAGAAATGTCGAGGTATCCCAATATTAGTTCTGGTATCACCACAAGAGATTGCGCCGGCAGAGAAATCTTTCAGAATCGCATATTGATTAGATTTCATTGGCTCGATGGGGAAGCTGGCATTAAATCATTCTTAAATAAGGAAGATTCCATACAAGGCTTATCTCTTCATTGACTATCTGAGAAAAGTGTTTCCTAAAACGTCTCGCCAGGTATTTTTGTCGTTGTTTGGTATTATCATATTTGGTGGACCGATTCTGTCTCAATAGTTCATTATTTCCCCAGGCTTTGTCTAATTCGCACCTCTTTTGCTTTTGTAAACCATATGACGGAAATGGTTTTGTTTGTGTTTATATTTTGCTTTGTTATTTCATTGCCAATATAGCAACTCATATGGATAGGCCCATGTTAATATTTTACAGCATTGAATTCACTTGTTTAGGTTATTAGATTTTTGCTGACAAATTGGGCTGCTTTGACGTTTATCAGAGAAAAATTATCAAACCTATTATATTTTTAGCTTCTCTCACCTCAGTGTATCTACCTACCTACACTAAATACCTACCTGGGTAGGTCGCCATTTCAACTAATGTATCTAATGTATTTAATTTGCAGAACTGTCTGTCCAATTTTAGTTTGAATGGTGGAATTTCAACGGTATCAATTGTTATTTAAAACACTTAGCACACGTAGACATACTTGCAAACCTTATGTTTAGGCCTCTCGTTTTGTGTTTTATGTGTGCAAGTGTTTTCAAGAACGATTGACGCCGCCGTTGAAATCCAACCATTCCAACTAAAATTGTACCGACAGCTCTGAACTTAAATATACTAAGGTGAGTGCTCACTTTAGTCACTGATAAAACAACACCGTCGCTGTCTGCTTTTTTAGGAACAACTCTTATCTTGTGTTTCTTATGTTTTAATTAGTTTACAAGTGTGCCAAAACGTGGCTCACAAGATTCTTAGCATTAACTTGCCACAACATAACCTCTTGTAAGTTGGTATAATCAAGTTTTCAAGTTTCCAACTTGAAAATCATAATCTGTATTTATTAATTCCAAATTGTCAGTTTTAATGTAGCCACTCCTTTTATTTATTGATTATCATTTTACAGGTGGAGAATATGGAGAGAAGTTATTTTACATATCTGAATCGGAGGCAAGTAGATTTTCTTTTACTTTCCCCAATGAAAACTTTGTGACAAGAGTTTTTCAAAGGAACCGAAAGATAATTAACTCACTGTGCATTAACTCTGACGAAACTTCAATGAAAACCAATGAAAACTGAGGTCAGATACTGAATCGCCCTATAAAAAATGAAAATGTTTAGTAAAATTTTTACTGTTCTGCTCATCGAAAAACAGATTGAAACATTATTAATGCATTACATCGTCAGATGAAGTTGTTCCTAATGATTGTTTTATAGATATGTTTTTGTGTATGAATAATTTCTACATTCAGTTTTATTATATTTTTGTGTTTAAAATGATTTTCCTATTAATCAAATCCTAAAAGTAGATCAAATATTGTCATCGGCTTTTAGCTCAGTAAAGGACACTACAATTCTTTAATCAATTATTACTATATTAGGTTATGTGGTTTAGGCTGTGATAAAGCAAAAAAGAAATATAATACAAGTATACTAGGGGTATAGATAGATCTTTGGACATATCTCGCTAATAAATGATTCTCCCTAATTAAAGGACTCTTGGATCGGAGCTTATCAGTACTGCAGGGAGCACGGAATGCGACTGGTTTCTGTCAATAGTGAAGCGGAATATTGGAGGCTCAAACAAACAAATAAAGATAAAGGTAAGGCATCTATATAAAATATATACTAAAAAAATAGAAGAGTTACTTTTTCCTGCTTTGAATATGAAAAAATTGATGGTTTACATATTGATTCAATATAATATATTTCATTACTAGGGGCTAAATTGACGCTTGCCATACGAAGTGAAGTTTTTCGATCGAGGCTCTTAGAGCCTTCATACGCGGAGCTGGAATAATTAGTGGAAAATTACATTGACAAAAATCGCACTAACAAATCCAAGGATTCAGCAGCATTCACTTGGTGGGATGGTATTACCATGTCAGAATAATGTGGCGCGCTACATTTTCAAGGAGAAACAAAGGGGAAATACCCTCGTTGCAGCAGACCTGCATACTCAGCGAATTTCAAATGCAAAAAAAACTTCCATCCAATGTAGTGAGATGAGACATGTTTTCGTAAGAATAACAAAGGGAATGAGTATGCAGGTTTGCTGCTACAGGCATATTAAAACTGGGTGGTATTATTTCAATATTTAGTAGATCTTATCTAGAAGAAGCCATTTACCACGTTTTATCAAGATTTGTTTAGAAATAATGAAGATATGGAATTTTTTTTATTGTCCATAAGGATAACATGGGGATTAAATATGCAAGTTTGCTGCCACAAAAATATAAATTTTGGTGATTTTCGACTAAAATACATTAAATCTCATCTAGATGTAGCCATAAACCAAGTTTTATTAAGATATGTTAAAAAAATAAGCGAGATATAGAATTTTATTTCCCATAAGGTTAACATTGGGACAACGTACTGTCTTTACCACTTTCAATATCTCGGTAACCAATAGACATAGAGAAATGATACAAAATACTAAATTGTTTATTTTTTTCAAGCTGAATTCAATGGTTCTTACCAAAATTTGATTTTTTTTATTTTTCTATGTAAAAAACCCAAAAAAAAACCCATTTTGGGGGGGTTTATTCCCCTTTACCCTCCTTCCAGGGATCCGATCGGACTGGTTTTCGAACTCATCCGAATAATTACTACTTTACACATCTGTGCCAAATTTCATTCCGATCGGACCATTTTTGCGAGCGCTATCGTGCTTACAGACACACACACACACATATATATATATATCTAGAAATTTGAACGAATGGTGTTTTTTGCTTCTGGGGGCCCCAAAATGAAAAGTTATCATGGTCTTGGGCTGAAGTTTTGCCATGAGACCTACAGTAATAGCTTCTTCCCTTGTACTGATTTAATGTATTAAATTTAATTTTGAATTATTTTAAAACTGAATAAAGTTAAAACCAGGTTAAAGAAAATCAAACAAATAATTATGTGTATAAAATATTATATTCAGTAACAATACTGTTACTTTTCAACACTGACCTGTTGGCACTCCTGTGCATTCTTGTGATTTGGAGGCATTATTAATTAGGAGCTAGGATAAAGTTCACTCTTGCACTATTCTCCAAAATCAGCACTGCTCGTTGAAAAAACGAGCCCCCGGTGCACGGCGATAGTGGGGATAGAGTGAGTTTGTACAATTACTGATATAGTAATACAAATTTAAGGAATTTAATGTCATGTAAATGTATGGACAATTTATACCAATTAAATGAAAATACAAGTACTCCATGAATTCAAGAATTATTTATTGAACATGTCCAGTTTATTATAACCAGTTATTAAAAAGATATAAGTTGTTTTAACCTCACATCCAAAGGCTGATTCTTATTAATTGCAGTCTTGTCGACCAAAATTTCAAATAAAGGTACTGGTCCCTAATTGGCATCTGCGGGGCGTAGTACACCCTATAGGGGAAATTCGCTAAAAGCTAAGGATTTTCATACTGCTGCCATAAGGGAAAAGTGAATCTACTTACATACCGACAATGCAGTTACATTCCAAGCCTTATTACTGTACTGGTACCTGTGCTCGCAACAGTAAGCAAAATAGCTATCAAATTGAAGAAAACAATGGCGGAGGGTTTTTCATGTATGAAGTGTACGCAACAATTTATCACTTAATTATAGGCACCTTTACAACCGTGAGGAGAGCATTTGTTCAAATTTGTATCTATGACGGACGTCGAAACTGGTGATCAAGAAAGAATACTAAACAAAGCCAGCGGCTCTTGCAGCAATGAACTCATGCACAGCTTGACTGAACTCTTGGTTAAAGTTAATCCCTAAGCGCAAATTTTCAACGTGTTGCGTTCTGAAAAATACTCCTGATGAGCAGCATACACAACTCGGATTGTACATTGTGGACCGAGTAACGAAAAACAGCTATAGATTCGTGTGATGAACTATATTTTTCGTTATTCCGTTCAAAGCAAAATATTATCAAGATGTTACAACTTCTTTTCCTTTAAAGATTGTCTGTTTCACTTATTATGTTAGGTTAGACTGACAACAATGAAAAAAACTATCGATGTTTTAAACACATTAAACTATCGATTGGTGAAATAAGCGCGAGTTTCACAAATCGATTAAACTAATAATAATGCAACAATCAATTACAATTGACAACAATAACCGATACTACAGCTGACGTCCTCGTCATCGGCTGATTATTTTCCTCTCTTGGGCGCAAAAGAGCTTCTTTAGGCCTGCAACACATATAATGAAAACTGCCGTTTTCGCAGTGGTATAACGAAAAATAGTTTATTTCATAACAAGAGAGGAGTGGAAAGTGGCTCATAGCAAAATTGATACTGTATGTTTATTTGTTAAATTTAAGGAAAATCCAAAAAAATATGGTAAACATTAATTTTGTACAGTAATCATAGTATTTTCGTAGAAAACAATATCATGATTTCCGCTGGTGATCATCATGTTTCGAAAACCGGTAACAGTAGTGCAGTGAAAAAAGGCAATATGAAATTACCTGTTTCGTTATATGTTTATCAGCAAAAATTCATCATTACATTATTTAATGCGGAAAAAGGTTTACTATATTTTTTTCTATAGGCCTACAAAAAAAACACGAATTTATTTTATTGTAATGTACTGCAGTGTAGTCAAAAGTATCGTTCAAAAACTAGTGAATTTGTTTTGCATATTCTCGACCATATAAAAAGCGAGATTTATTGAGCACTTCAAACATATTATGGTTTCAAAACACGTATTCCCACCTGTTCACTCGTATTATGAAATATACTAATTCAATACTATTAGCCCAATCACAACACCTGTAAACTAGTGAAACCTTTGCTCTCAAGGCTGGTATGCAGTAAAACTAATGTAACAAATGTTCAATTGTACGTGATCGTTATTAAGGCGAAATTGAAATGACCTCGGATTATCCGGATTTTTTGTTATCCGGATCGGTGTCCCGCCACATTAATCTGGATAATCCGAGGTATGTTGTGCTTATAAAACTCTTACTGTATAACTATTTTTCATTTCAGGTCAGATAGAAGGCAACTGGCTGATTGCGATGAATGTTGATGGTAAACCGAAGAATTATAACTGGGTAGATACGGGCGCCAAAGTTCCTTACTTTAGATGGGTTAAGGATCCAGTTGACACCGAAACATGCCTTACCACATACACCGCGGATGAAGCATATGGCTACGATTTCAAGTATGGGAGCAAGCCTTGTGATCACAAACGGTTTTATGCTTGTGAATACTATAAATATGATTGACCAAGCTTGTTGTGGTTGTATAGTCTAATTTGAGAACGCAACAAGAACAATAAATTTGAGATTATTGAGCTTTTCGCGATATTTTTTATCGTTCCATCCTCTTTCCATGTTTAAACTGAGAACAGTAAAATTAATACTATAATTAATGCTATATTGTATAATAATGAGTAGATCATCGTGAATGTAAAAAATATTCTCAGATAGGTCAAAGAAAGGGTTTTGTGCAATGGTAATCTATACAACAATGATCAGGCCTGTTTTTATGTAGGCTTCTCCCATCTGGGGCTTAGCATAGTGTCAGCTAGCAAGCTCCAAAAAATTCAAGTCCTGCAGAATAAGGTCCTCAGGATTGTGGCCATGCTCCGTTAGGAATGATCATATTCACTAAGAATTCGGTATTGAAGCAATTCTATCTTTCATTGAAAAACCTCAAGAAAATGTATTGTAAAGTTGAATGAAATGCCTGGGGCCGTAATATTTAAAATTGGTGAAGTGACAGCCAGTGACAGTGTTTCTATTTGAATTTTTGATTTTTTGTATTCTCTTAATGTTACTGGGTGTACCTGACTAGTACGAACCCTGTAATGTTACTAATAAAATTACAAAATATCTCTTTATTATAAGTTAGAAATACATTAAGTATAATGTATTTCAATGAACCAGAAATAAATAAATTTGGAAAAAAAAGGAAAGGTATGTTTTCTGTATGACTCTTAAAGAAAACTAAAACTGAATGATAAATTAAACCAACTTATTCATAACATGTGGCCAAGATCAAGATATCTGGTTGCTTAAGTAAACAACCCAAATATAAACAGAGCAATTAATAACACATGACTTGATACCTTAACATCCTCTTTCCTTTGGAAGTTTAGCATTCATATCGTCTTGACGGTTTAACTTGTCTTCCTACTACACCACTGATCCACGTGAAATTGAGTCTGGGGTACCTCAAGGCAGTAAGAAATCCACTGTGCGTCTGGGGTACCCCAAGGCAGTGTCCTTGGGCCTGTGCTGTATACTCTGTTCACTTATGACCTTCCTGAAACGCCATGAATCGCCGTTGTGACGTTTGCGGACGATGTCGCACTGTCATCTTCCAACTGTGATACAGTAAAAGCTTCTCATCTTTTACAAACGGCTCTGTATGAGATATCCATTGATGTACAGTACAATTTGTCCAAAAAAAGACCATTCTGAAAAAAATTGCCCCACCATGAAACTTGGTGAACCTATACCAATCTACCTAATAGATGAAGAATCCGATGAGTCCAAAAAAATCAGGGTGTGGAAGGCCCCTTTTTGAGGAGGGAGCGGGAAATAGTTGTATTTTTTGTAAATGCAATAACTCTGGTGAAAAAAGTTCGACCAAAATAAAATTTGGTGTGGGCATTTTTCTAATAGTGTGCTTAGATTTTCCCTTCGTTACATGCAAGCAGAGAAAAGAGGATTACAGAAATCATGCTTGCCTATTAAAAAATTACATGGCATGAAAGCTAATGAATTCAATCACCTTCAACAAATAGCGATATATTTTGATTTAGAATCAAGAAGTCGATTACAATCTTAATACGAATCTCTAACCAAGACATCACTCTGAAGTTTTTGAACAAAGACAACATCGTTAAAATAAGAACTGAGATAAAGTAAATGAAGTGCAGTGTCTCCAAAGATCGCAGTGCTGATGGGTGACGGGTGACAACCATAAACAGTTATTGCAGTTCTACTGCACAATGGAAATATCTCCATCCAGCGACAAGTAACTGTCAAATTCTTGCCAGTATAAAACTTAACTACCAGTAAATTGGATCTTGTTCTATTCAGTTTTAAAGGAAGCTGTTCATACTTTATGATCAGTTGAGTTATTCCGTGACGTTACGATCTCTTTGTCTTTCACGCATCGTTTGTGATAGATATTCCTGTCAAAATGGCACAGAGAATGGATTAAAACTTGTGTAAGTACAGTAATTAAGTTTTCTGAGATACTTTAAGAGTAGAATAAAATCATGTAGTGTATTACTAAAATTTACCTTAAAAATGCAAAAAAGGATATGTAAAAGTTATTAAATCTATTGGATGTAACAGATTGAAACTTGGGTCGGAATACGTGGAAACCTTACCTTGCGGAGGCTCCACCCAAATTGAATGCTAATATTTGGTTAAATAATATTTGGTGTGAAGGGTGTCCGACAAGGTAATCCAATCTCTCCAATAATGATATTGTTACTTCCATTGTTTCACTTTATATCTTCCAAAAAATACTACAATATTTTTAATTAAAACTTGAAATTGATTTTTTTTGTATATTGGATTTGCACAGTATGCACATGCTGAAATTATATTAGTGTATATGAAAGTTAATTTTGTGTATTTGAGATAAAACATATTAGGGAGAAAATCTTTCGTCTCGTTATTTGAAAATAAATTAATGGATCGTACCTAAGTAATGTAATGCCCCTAGGGGGGAGGGGAGTTAAAACGCAGTGCTACGTAACTATTATACCTCAAAATTAACCTCGAGGTTTTTTTTAAAAGTTTATCCTATAAAGTTAGAATTACATTTCCACCCATAAGAAAGCAAATTTCTAAGTTGAAAGGGGGTATGATAACAAAGCTTTTTGTAATTTTTGCAGGGGAGTTAGTGTTATCGTTACATGTCTGTTAAAAAAAAAGATCGGGGGGTCTGAAATGCCTGATTTTATCATTACATAATTTACAGACATCCCAAATTTGTTAATCTAATTCAAACCTAATCAAAGTAACATTTGGGAATTTTTTTTTCAAAGTTAAAAAACCATGCCCCTTCACCTGTTACGGTGATACTAATTATTACAACCAATAGCTATTAATTACATACGTTTAGAGTCTACGTGGTTCAAGAAGATATGTATGTATGTTTGTAATTTTAATTTTAGAGTCATTTATCAAAAATATATTTATAAAATATATCTTAATAAATTCATATTTAAAAAATATCTTGGGCAGAAGACAGATATTATGAGACACAATATTTGCTAACTCAAGTAAAGGTTCATCTTCTGTGGCAGTTTTCTAGAACTAGAACCAAGCAATTTCTGGTAAAATGTGAATTTTATTTCACTGTGTACCCTGCTTAAAGATTACATTCCGACTATAAAAGATATCATGCTTACTGCTGCGAGAGAACAGAGAACTACGGTAACCATTTATTTTAATTGCCCTCAAACATAATTTTCAAGTATAAAGCTTGCATGAACCTTCACAGACGAGCGATTGAGAACTCTTATCTAGTAAATTTCACATAAAGTTTTATTTCTTCCTTTAGGTAGTAACCCTTAACTGCTTAGATAGATATCTTGATTGCAAAATACATTTATAGCACAAAAGTTGGTTATTGCTTTTGGTCTTATGTTTTTATTTCTTAAAAAAAAGTATTATTTTTTTAACTATGTTTTTATGTCTCCATTTTTTAATTGTAGTTTGAAGGTCTGCACACGTCTTTTTTAGCTCAAAATTAAGGTATTTTCCAAATGTTCTTTCTAGGATGCCAACATTTTTCAAAGGGAACCCTTTTTGATATACCAGTAATACCTCTTAGATTTTATTACTCTTTATTCATTAGGGGAATTGCAAACATTACTCAAAAGAAAATGTTATGGTTAAAAATTTTAATGTGTTACATAATATGTATCAGAAGTAAATGGTAATGTACTCATAAAACCCTCTATAAAATAAATATTATGTAGTTAAATCACTCTTTTCAGAAATAACGTAAAAAAACAATGCATTTAATACTAATATAAAACATTTTACTGATTGTTGTTACGGAATGATACTGCCAACACTCAACATGATTAAGTTATTGAAAATTAGATTTATGAGAGACCTGTTCAAGGATAATTTATTTTATTTACTCTAAAGGAATTTTAATCCTCATTATAACAAATTAAAGAAAGTATTACTTTCAACTTAGATTTTTCATTTCACATTACTATGTCTTTGCCAAGTGGGTTTTTCTTGAACATAAATGCCTTGGTGTCTTCTTTTGCTTCAATTCTCATCTCCTGAATAAAACCATCTATCTCTGCCGGGGAAACATTTCTCAAGGCATCTATGTAGGACAGAATTTTTACTTCTTCCAACCGATCTTTAATTTTCTCGTTAAAACTCTTTTCAAAGGATTCCAGATACAGCTCGACTAAATCTATGTTCATCAGCTGCAATCCGTCCACTACGAGGTTAAATGTATAAAGTAATTCTCTGCTTTTCTTGTCTTTCCTGTCCTCAGCTAGTTCTATCTGTTCAATAAAAATCCGCAATCTCTGACAGAGACTGAAATAAGCTTGACTTTGCTTCCTTAGTTCGACGCATCTTTTAGCTTTCGGTATCGCCGCCTGCATGTTATTCTGCTTAATAGATCTTTTGCAAGAAAACCTTTCGAGCGTTTCCTCTTTTTGGAGAGACAAAGCTACTTTTTCCAACTCTGTGACTTTCTTCAACACGGTTTCGCACCTCTCCTCGACAGACATGGGGGGATTTTTGAGGTGATAGTTTTTTGCAAAAAATAAATCATTAACACTACTATAATCGCACAATGTTCACTCTAAAAATGTTAAAAAAATATATAAATTTTATTCACAAATGTTTATTTACTGAAAAAATTGGATGACAGCTAATTTGTTTAAAGGAATATGAAATCATTTGTTTAACATATGATAAAATGAAAAAAATAAATAAAAATTTTGCTGCAAATTAAAATGATGACAACACTCCAATGTACAGTTCGCGCATTTTATCTCCCGCTATGACTGAGTCAGCTGATTGTAAGGTGCGGGGGGGAGAGGGGGTACTTTTCTGAAAACATTTTCTAAAACAGCACTACATGTCAAATGCTGTGTTTACCAATATCATATGTTAAAAATATCATATGACACGGTTAGTAGCGTAGTTCTTTGTTTGAAATTCATTGTTGGTGATGGTGATTTTATATTTTGATTAAGATTTTTGCGGACATTTGCCATCACTGATTAGTAAAAAACAAGTTTCACGACGTTTCGGGATCTGGAATCTGATCCCGTCTTCAGGTGGAAGAAAACCTAGAACATAACAAGATTAGTAAAACATAGCCAGGAAAACCTGGAGAAAAACACAGCTAAAACAGAGAACTGTAAAAGCAGTCACGAAAACTGTTTTCACGAAATTTTTTCGTGACTGCTTTTACAGTTCTCTGTTTTAGCTGTGTTTTTCTCCAGGTTTTCCTGGCTATGTTTTACTAATCTTGTTATGTTCTAGGTTTTCTTCCACCTGAAGACGGGATCAGATTCCAGATCCCGAAACGTCGTGAAACTTGTTTTTTACTAATCAGTGATGGCAAATGTCCGCAAAAATCTTAATCAAAATATAGTAGCGTAGTGGTCATAGCCGGAGATATAATGCGCGAACTGTATTCATTGATTAGGTGTTTTCTTTTAGCCAATTTCCCCCTATAGAGAAGTAGCTAATACCATAGGCGGCATGGTAAGACTTAAGCACGGGACCACCGTAACTTTTCATTTTGATGCCCCCAGACCCCAAAAACACCGTTCGTTCATTTTCATATATATATCTGTCCGTAGGCGCGATAACTTTCGTAAAAAAGGTCCGATCGCGATGAAATTTGGTACATACGTCTAGTGACATTTATTTCTCCGAGTTCGAAAACCAGTGCGATAAGTTAACTCTAAGGAGGGTTTTTTGACAAAATAAAATTTATTTTTTTAATTTAATATCTTTATATTATTTTCTTGTAAATTTAAGTGTCAAAATTGGATTCAGCTTGAAAAAATGAACAATTTAGCATTTTGAATTATTATTCTACATCAATCCGTTGCTGAGATATTGAAAGTGCTAAACACAGTACGTTGTAAAATATTATTTTTAATTTTACCCTCCAAAATGTATGTACGCTGATTTAACAGATAAAAAAATAAAATTCTGAACATATGATTAAATTTCCAGGTGATGAATGTTTTATTTCTGTTTATTTTGAATAGTTAGAGTTCATTGATCAAGATTTTGCAGAATATATATGCTATATCAAAAAATACCCCCGTTGCAGCAGACCTGCATACTCAGCGAATTTCAAATGCAAAGCAACATATTTCAATCCAACATAGCGAGATTTGACATGTTTTGGTAAGCTCCATAAGAATAACATGGGGAATGAGTATGCAGGTTTGCTGCTACGGGTATAATAAAACTGGGAGGTTTCAATTCAATATTTAGTATATCTGAACTAGAAGAAGCTATTTACCAAGTTTTATCAAGATATGTTGAGAAACAAGCGAGATATAGAATTTTACTTATTTCCCATAAGGTTAACATTGAGACAACGTACTGTGTTTACCACTTTCAATATCTCGGTAACCAATGGACATAGAGCAGTGATTCAAAATACTAAATTGTTTGTTTTTTTGAGCTGAATTCAATGGTGCCAACAAAAATTTGATAAATTTTATTTTTCTATGTGAAAAGCTCAAAAACCCATTTTTGGGGGGGTTTATCCCCCTTTACCCCCCCTTCCGGTGGTCCGATCAGGCTGGTTCACGAACTCGTCCGAGGGATTACCACTTTACATGTCTGTACCAAATTTCATTAAGATCGGACCATATTTACGGCCGCTATCGTGCTGACAGACACATATACATATATATATATATATAGATAGATAGATAGATAGATAGATAGATAGATATATAGATATATATATAAAAATTTGAACGAATGGTGATTTTGCTTCTGGTTGCCCCAAAACGAAAAGTTTATCATGGTCTTGGGCTTAGGTCTTACCATGAGACCTACGGTAATAGCTTCTTCCCTATAGGGGAAATTCGCTAATCATATATTTAATTTCGTAAGGCGATTCTTTGCGTCAAAATTGTGGGCGCTTGGCAAGACGTAGAAAGGTGGGAGAGGGCTCAAATTAAAGGTCTCTATTCCGTGATGGCGGGAAAAATACTGAATTTGCTTGAAGCTTACTAGAAAATGAGAAATAACGTAAAATATCTGTCATTTAAAAAGCATTGGGAGCTGCTTTGTTTACATGAAACATGTGATATTGTTATTTTATTTTAAACCATGTTCTAGATATTATCATATGGTAGATCTAAAAGCCAGTTTATAAAGGTAGATCTTACTATATGAAATAAGAATTGTTTTAATTTAATTTCCCCTTATTAGGGGCTTATGCCCCTACACGCCACTAGTACAATTTATTTTTAAATTAAATAACGAAAGTACTGTATGAGCATTTGGAGGGGGGATGTCTTGGTCTAAACTGCCTGAAAATGTAGCATAATATATGGTATGTTTACAATGATGAGGATTGATAATATGTTTTATTGAAATTGGCTGGAGATGAAGGTCTGCTACAACAGGGGTGTTTAATTATAAAGCTTACCATATGATTGAATTTTATTTTTTCAAGAAGATTCAGTTATTTGTTTGTTTTGAGTGTTTTGGATTCATTGATTATATGTATGTAGATATTTATATATATATAACAAGATTACTTTTTTTTAATTAAAAGACTAGGAATTATATAAAATACAAAAGTGTCTGTGTTACAAATGAAAACCAATGTGGTCTCCATGTTAATTTTCCTCATGTTTAAAGCTCATGAATGATTAAATATACATTTTTAGTATATTATTTACTAACGTATTCAAACAATACTTTCCTTCAAATAAGTTGAATGCTCACATATACAAAATAGATCCTATGGAAATTCGCTGAGTACGCAGGTCTGCTGTGACGGGGGTATTTTGAGTTAGTTATGACTCGAAAGTGGCTGGACCTCTTTTGACATTTGAGGTTTCAATTTAAAGGTGTCTAGGTAGATTTTACAATTTGTCTCCTAATTTTAAAAAGGGCATCACTTAAGTACAGTAAAGGGTTTAATTTCGGTACAGAGATGCTATTTATTGGTTCAAACTCAGTTCACTTTTGTTTACAACTAGAGTACAGTGCACGAATTAAGGCGGGCGGCCAAAACTCTTGACTTATCAAATTGTCTGGTAAACGTCAGCTGAACTGTCTAAATGAATTGTCAAACTGTTCAAAATGAACTGTTTTTGTTGAACCGTCAAAACTTTGTTTAAGTTCTTCTGAGCCTTTTACGTGTAAAATTTGTGTTTACTATAACATATGATCACATAGTTGGCTAACTACCTAAACAAATAAGTTAATAACAATTATTTCGCCAGCAGCGTTAACTCACCCGCCCTATTTGGTGCCCGTGATTATAAACATACAGACATGCTTTGAAACAGGTCTGAAAATACCAATTAGATAGCAATCACGCTGCTCAGCAGCTTTTTTCATAATAAACCTGTTCCTTAAAATTTCTATTTCCATCTTAAATCTCACCAGAGTGCCATGGCGTGTTAGTCAAAAAAAAAATGCGATGCAAAAAATTAGTCAAATAACATTGTGTTATATGTAATTTTAATCAGCTGGTTTGACTATGTGTAGCTTCCTGTCACTTGATGCATCTCCCATGTTATTTATATAGGTGCCACGCCGTACCACGCCACCACGCCACGTCACTCTGGGGTGTGTGGAGGGCTTAAACAAAATGTTTAAAAAAAATTTTTATATGCTTACAGAGACCAAATATGGTGTTGAAGGGTGTAAGTTCCTGAGTAAATAACACGGAGTTCAAGAAGTGTAATGAAATAAAAGTACAAATCAGCTATAAATAGTAATATATTAACATTCAAGGAAATAACAATAGAATTATCTCTGTTAACATTTTGTAAAGGCTTATATAAAACGAATACTTTGTGATTTGTCGACACACCAGAGTCCGACTGAGGTTAGGCCACAGAGAGGGCGGAGGCTGATATTGTAACCATGTTTGGCACATTGTTCACATCGGTTCGTAACCTCCTGAACAGCAAAATGTGTGGCTCTGAAATGGTAAAGAACGAGGTAATTGCTTAAATTGTGATATCAGATTTGAATTCTCCTAACATTTATTTTTTCTAAATTATAATGATTTAAAAGGTTCTTTTGTAGGTACAAGTTAAAACTCCTTTGATAAAAAGAAAAATTGGGAAACTTCTCTGTAGGTATCAGAGTTATTGAACAGTGTTAGTATTTCTTGCTGTAAAAGTGCATAGAATGTGTCTACAAAGGTGATGTACTTGTTTGGCCGTTATCTAGTGAATTGTACAGATTTCAAGATAGCCTATCCAGTATAGTCCCCTTTCGCATTTATAATAATAATAATAATAATAATAATAATAATATTTAATGTTACAATCGTTAAGAATGTTACATGTATAAATAGTATAAAAATATAATTAAAATGAATAGCTCAGTCTGAGTTCTCTTCTATTACATCTTGGATACTTGCATTCTAAAACTTCCTTTATACTGTAAAATGGGTTTCCCTTAACCACATTTTCAAGTTCATTTTTAATTTTTTTAAATTGGAAGTTTTTATTGAGTCAGGGAGAGCATTGAAAAATTTTGCTCCTGCATATGAGGGCTTTTTTTCAAACATTGATAAATGGTGATTTTGCAGGTGGAAGTCTCTTCTTTTTCTTGTTGTATGACTGTGTATTTTTTCATGTCTGGGTACATCTCTGGAATTTACTAACATTATAGTTTGATAGATGTAAATATTCACAACAGTTAAAATATTCCAACTTTTGAAAACCGGCCTGCAACTGTCCCACTTTTTCAGGCCTGCCATAATTCGGAGTGCTTTTTTTTGTAGGACAAGAACTCGATTTAAATTATTTCGGGATGAATTTCCCCACAGAACTATGCCATAGGTTAGTTTGCTTTCAAAAAGTGCATGGTATGCAATTTTTGCAGTTTCTTTTGTATCAATGGCCAATGATCTTCTTATACCAAACAAAGATGAGTTAAGGTGTAAGCAAAGCTTATCAATGTGGTTGGAAAAAGACAAGTTATTGTCTAGTATAACTCCTAGATGTTTTGTAAATTCTATAGTTTGAAGATTTGGCAGTCCTGAAATTTTGTTCTTGTGAGGTCCAAATATCAATTGTTTGGTTTTTTCTTCGTTAAAAACTAGGTCGTTATTAGAGCAATAGTTAAGTGCCATGTTGACTGCTAAATAAAATTTAACATCAAGATCTTCTGTTGAGTCACTAGCTGAGATAATTACTGTATCATCAGCATACATGTGGCATCGTCCATAAGGGCTAACATGGTTGGGCAAGTCATTTGTAAAAAGGGTAAATAAGATAGGCCCTAGGACTGACCCTTGAGGCACACCTCTTGTTATAGGAAGTGCTAATCCTGACAAACAAAGCACGTTCCCGAATCGCCCATAACTAC
The DNA here is from genome assembly GCA_035578135.1 of Flexamia atlantica. NCBI lineage: Eukaryota > Metazoa > Arthropoda > Insecta > Hemiptera > Cicadellidae > Flexamia > Flexamia atlantica. The sequence goes on along the minus strand of JAQJVK010000015.1, from coordinate 3,048,396 downwards.
AATTAATACCTAATCGTAATATGGTTTTATGTAATACCTGGTGTATGTATCATGTAGTGAATCCAGCCAGGGGATTGCTGCACTCCCAAGTTTCGCCATTCCGTTTCTGTCATCAGATGGTTTCTTGGAACATTTTTTGAAAGATCACTTGGAAGAATAACATGTCTGGAAAAATAGTAAATATAAAGGTAGATAGCAAAAATTTAAGATAATCATAGGCCCTCTGCAGCAGATGTGCGTCGTTAGTAATTTCACACTGCAAATAACATGCTTCGCGCAAGATCCAATAAGGTACCCTTTTACTACCTAATAAAAAGGGCATGACTTCAAAAAATGTCTTTTTTTTTAAATACGACTTGTCATAGGCTAGAGGTTTTCAATGAGGGCATACAAATTTATTTTAAATGAAACTAGAGGACCCACACTGCTCCGCAGCAGTAAATTTTGGTACTAAGACACAAAATCAACTCAAATCAAATAATTCTTCATTTACAAAATTAATGTTACATGCAATGGATCTTTACAACTTCAATGTGACTTGCCCGACATTTGCCTAAGTTGAAAAAGAGGTTCATATAGCTGGGCCCGGTTATGTTGGAATTTCAGGAAACCAATTAAACCACGATTATTACCAAGTTGGTAATAATTTGTTCCACGAAGGAAAACGTAGGACTTTCATGAGATATTCTGTACTTACGTTTCCGGGACAGCGACATGTCAGCCCGGCACATACGACTTTACAACCTAACTATATACCATGCTAAAATACCCTCGTTGCAGACCTGCATACTCAGCAAATTTCATATGCAAAAGAACATAGTTCAAGCCAACTCAGCAAGATTTGACGTGTTTTTGTAAGCTCCATAAGATTAACATGGGGTATGAGTATACATTAGGTTGCTGCCATGAAAATGGAAATATCGGGGATTTTAGACTATTATACATTAGATCTAATCTAGATGAAGACATAAACCAATTTTTATCAAGATGAATATGTTGAGAAATAAGCAAGAAAGAGAATTTGACTTATTACCCATAAGGTTAACATTGGGACAACGTACTGTGTTTACCACTTTCAATATCTCGGTAACCAATGGACATAGACCAGTGATTCAAAATCCTAAATTGTTCTTTTTTTAGCTGAATTCAATAATGCCAACACAAATTGGATAAATTTTGTTTTTCTATGTAAAAAATTCAAAAACCCACTTTTGGGGGGGGCTATCCCCCTTTACCCCCCCTTCCGGTGGTCCGATCGGGCTGGTTCACGAATTCGTCCAATTGATTACCACTTTACACATCTGTACCAAATTTCATTAATATCAGACCATAAACGGACTCAGAAAAAGGAAACCTAATTTATATATATAAAAGATTTGTGTTGTTCGGAATTCAGCAGAGTGCTCCAGGTACGTCCGATCATAATAATCAATAGCTCAAATGAAAGCTGGTATTTCACTGAAGGTTCTCAGCATACAGAAGGTTCTAAAACATATAGAATTTCTTAATTAGAACTGGGGAAATATATCTTCAATTGAATTCATAATTCGGAAAATAAACAAATTTATGTTTTTTGGTCGAGTAATACAGTTGATAAATGAATGCGGATGCTTCATGGCAAATCTGCGCATGCATACCTTTAATTTAAGACCTTATTTATGAAAATCGGTCGAATAGAAGAGCCGAGCAGACTCGGAAAAGAAAAACAAAAATTTTTTTGTGCTGTTCGGAATTCAGCAGAGTGCTTCAGGTATGTCTGATCATAATAATCAATAGCTCAAATGAAAGCTGGTATTTCGCTGAAGGTTCTTAGACCAAAACATACAGAATTACGTAATTGGAACTGGGTAAATATATCTTTAATTGAATTCAAAATCCAGGAAATAATCGAATTTATGTATTTTGGTCGAGTAATAGAGTAGATAAATAAATGCCGATGCCTGATGGCAAATCTGTGTGTGCATACCTTTAATTTAAGACCTCAATTATGAAAATCGGTTCAGTAGAAGGGCCAAACGAACTCGGAAAAGGAAAACCATATTTAACTCCCATAAGAAATGTACAGGGAGGAAATTGCTTTTGTGCATAACTCGAGTAATACGGCAGATAAATGAATGTGGTTGCTTGATGGCAAATCTGCACGTGCATACCTTTAATTTAAGACCTCAATTATGGTGCATACCTTTAATTTAAGACCTCAATTATGAAAATCGGTTGAGTAGAAGAGCCGAACGGACTCGGAAAAGAAATACCAAATTTTTTTAATATATAGATATAGAGGGTTCACATCAGATGTGTATTGGACAGATGTTGTTGTTGCTAATCAATACCGAATACCACAATGAAATTGGTCACCATACACCGGAACCAGGGTAAGCCTGCAGAAGACAACGGTGCTCACATTGCTCCAATTTCTCTTCCTACATTCCGCATGAAGGTAATAGGGCTTGAAGGAAAAATAGCAGCACCGATGCCATCGACCCAGCCTCTGATGTAGAGGCATGAGGTATGAATCTTTACCAGACAGGGAGCCCATAGGCGTGCGCACGGTGGGTGCCGTGGATGCCCTGGCACCCACGGCTGGCCTAAGGGGGGCGCCAAATGGCAAAAATGTAGTTTTTTATTTAAAAAATATAGAAGAAAAAATAAGAAAGTAAGCCAGTAATTTGGTAAAAATTATGACCTAGTAAAAATATATTTTTGTATAATAATATAGTAAATTTACAAACTATAGAAAATATTAGTATTTTGTGTGCAACATGTTAAAGCGACTAAAGACGACTCGGCGCGGCGCCGGTGTTATCATTTCAGCCGAGTCTTTCAGGCTCGTTCACACGCTAATCGCGATTTCTTAGAAACGAGAGGCCAGATGTAAGAACATATTGTGTACCCCTTTTCTCTCCAAATATAAATATTATGATTGTAATATCTCGGTTGTCATTTTTGATGTAGATAATAATTTAGATTAATTGCAGTCTGTTCTTGACTTTTGTAGAGAGCACTCCCGCGTAAATTCAGTCAGCGCATAACATTATCTGCTCTTAGGGATAATATATATTCATTTAAAATTATTCAGTTGTTATTTAGTGATTAGTTAGCTATACAGGAAATAGTCTATTTTAGTACATCGAAAAAAGTGTCAGATTATGGCTTTCGGAAAAAGGCCAAGGAAAGGATACGGACAACTCAACGTAGTTCTAATTTACTTGCTTCGTGGCTTAAAAGTAAGGAAGAGGAAGTCAACAAAGATAGAACCATAGGTAAGTCACAATGAGTGTTTTTGTTTTTGTTCAAAACGATTAAATATTATTTTTTTTTTACAATAAAATTATGGTCAAAACATTTTTAGTATGCACACTTTTTTTAATGATATCACCGAGAATCTCTGTGGTTTATAATTTATTTGTCACGGAACGATTCGCGTTGGTGCGCAACCTAAATCGCCCCCGTTATTTTGTAGTCACACGTTGGGTTGGGAACTTCCTAAACAAAACTTGCTTCGCTCCCGCTTTTCACATTCGCTGTGACCGGGTCAAGGGTTTATTTTTCACGTAAATTTGAGTAACCAACATTATGGTATTTTGACTAAAAGTTAATTCATCAAAACCCATAATTTACGTTGGAATAGCTTTGACTTTGACAGTCGTAATATTTCTTGATGTTGCTTATCACAACTATCAATACCGTAACATTGATTAATCACCTAATTTGTCAAAAACCCAATGTTGAAGATTTTTTGTTTGTTAATAGTGTTTTCATTTCATGAATATCCGATACTTATTAAGCTTGCCTGTAGAACGTTAATAATAATATTCAAAACATAAAAAGTAAGGTAATATAAGGTTTCTTGAATAAAATTTAGAAAAAAGGCCATATTACCTGATCTTTATTCAGTCAGTCTGTCTGTACCTAAAGGGGCTTAAACATAATTTAACACTCATTTTGAATCTTTAGAGGAATCGACCTTAAACCTCGCCATTGTATATTATCTTCAAGGACCTCTTAATAATTGAATATCAATTTCCTGTTGTTCGGTCAATGTTGAACTATTTTTAAAATGGAAGCCACTTTATTTTTTACTCTAACTCATGAAAAACTATGAACCTCATTAAATGTTTTTCTGAGACAATGTTATTAGTAGCCCTGATATTAATGCTGTTGTGACCGATTTGTATAAAATTAAATAATCTGGATAAAAATATGATTTTGTTTTGAGTAAAGATCTAAGTGAATAAATCTGTAAAATATTAAAAATATTACATTATTCTCAGACATTCTGTGCACGGCCATCGCTGCACATAGATCTAGTACAAGTTTTAAGTTTAAAACTACACAAGGTGGTTTGGACTCAGTGACTCAGTCTGTCGACTGTTTTGTTTGGGGTAATTTTTCGTAAAATAAATTGTTATTTTAATGTTGTACAATCGTCTTTTTAGTTCTATGTTGTTGCTGTTATCCTTTTTTTACCTATTTTTTACCTTAAATAAACCGTTATCTAATCATCTAGTCAAAATTCAGATTTTTTATACTCCTGTATTTACTCTGCAGTGTGAATTTGTATTGAATAGAATTTGCTAATTATAACATGCAAATAATGTGTAGCAATAGGCCTAATAGAAACATTAATTTATAACAAAAAATTCAGTTGTTATTCTAGGCCTATGTAGCGCAACATTGATTGTCACATTCATAACAATACATATTTGCTTTAGTTGCTAAAGTAGAATATATCGTACCAAAGGTTGAAGTTTTCAAAGTGTATCAGTATGACCTTACGTACGATCGTAATTAATGAGTAGCAATGAGCCGCAATAAGTTGGTGAGTTGGGGGGGGGGGGGGTTAGACTGTGAGATGCGCTGTTAGATTTGGGGATGGAGGCCTGGGGGGGGGGCCCGGGGGCGCACTTTTCGTGCCCGGCACCCACGGTTACCGGACCCTGCGCACGCCTATGGGGAGCCTACCACAGAAATATTAAAATACCGTAAGCCTATCCTCATACCCTTGGATTTTGATTTTCCCTTTAATCAGAGTACAACCTTAGAAATTTTAAAATAAGTCAACTTAGGCCTTGAGGTCTTCCTTTTTACTTAACATCCATGGCCCAGATAACTCATGTCCAGTTTTTTTCATTCCTCTCAGTGTTGCTGGAGTTTAGAATCATAAACTGCAAGTATGTATTGTACTACATAAGAACATGATTTAAAATTGGTACGAGTTTCATATCTGATCTTCTGCCTTTACAGGTTATGTTTATGCTACTTATCGTTTATCTATACGCTATGTCCAGGTTTAGTAACTGAACTTCCCAATATGATTTAACATGGACGAAGATCAGTTTTGTTTTCGGTACTCGGTTTAGGTTTCGGTAATCCGATATCAACTATCAACCTATCGTGCTTAACTCAACCGATGTACAGTTTCAACAATCGTCAGTAATGAAGAAACATCGATAACAAACAATAACCATAATTTTTCCATTGTCAATTAATTATATTATTCGATTTTCTTATGAATAATAAAACATTCCAAACGTATATAATGAAACTGAAATTAAATTAAACATAATAAAGCTGGCTAAAATCAAAGTTAAAACGTTACTATAACTAACTAGACTTAACTAAACAGCCTACCTTATTTCCCATCATCCGCCATCTTGTAATAAAATACTATCGCTAAATATACATTTTTATAGGGTAACAAAACAATCGATATGAAGTACAATGGAATCGGATGTCAAGTTCTATCCAACAAACAATACATCGAAATACATCAAACTTCGACTATCGGTAGATCGTTCGATGTACTGTAGTTTTCTTAGAAATCAGATGTTGAATCGTCTTCTATAGGAACGAATGGCAGAAGATCAGATATGAAACTCGTACATTAAAATTTCCAATAACCTAAATCGAAAAGAGAGATAAAAATTTTGGTAGGTAAGCTTGCATGCTATATGAAAGCCATCATTGGATATGTTTCCTTTCTAGCTCTTGTTCTTGACCTACAGGATAAAATGGCTTACTAAATTCCTGAATTTATGTAATCTATCATGTATGAGAGACCTCTGTAGAAGTATAGCCCCAAGAGTTTGGATTACTTAAATACAACTTAAACATTAGGTATGAGGCTTAGTTTTGGATGATTGCTGTGAACTGTGATATTTAAATCCCTAATAGATTGTTAAGACTGGAATGCAGCACTGTGGATTGCAATTAAATATACAAGATTCAAATCAAAAACCTTGGACTAGGCCTAGTCTTTATTCAGCTTAGGCAATAATTGTTTTTACCATACCTGTACTCATATTTTTCATCGCAGTACCTGTCAGAATATTGAATTTGATCACTGGGCATTTTGTTTTAGCTTGATCTATATGAGATGACTAAAATCAAACTATTATAGGCTTATTAAATCGTATATTAAAATGTTCCCTGATATTGTTAACCTCTTAGATAGAACGTAAGCAAATATTTTATTTTCCAAGAAGCTTAGGCAAATCCCTATCACGTATTAGTACATAACCGTTCAACACCCTACTTGATACAGAAAATATATAACAAACGCGCTAAACTTTACTGAAACGTGTCAAAAGAACAAAATTAAGTCAACAAAATATACAAACATGTAGACGACAAAATATTCTAAATACAACAGTTTACCGCCAAAAAGATAAAAGTTCATTTACATAGAGTACACGCAGCAGGACAGCAAATCAACTTGAAAGGTTGATGCTGTCACATATAAAAGGAAATAAGTACGTATTCAATGAGGTGATGATTAGGGACTGCGTGATACGGCTTGAGAATTTTAGGAGGGGGTTGCTACTTGGCTTGAATTATAAAAATATGAAAGAGATTGAAAAGTGACGGACTAATCGTTATGGGGCCGTCCATAAATTACGTCATGTGAAAATAGGGGGGAGGGGTTAAGAATGGAAATGAGGAAGGATGATGTGCTTCAGGGAGAGATATGTTGAGACGACGTCATTTTTAAAATTTAGTTTTAAAACTACAGTAATTTAGATAGGAAAATTCTAAACATTATAAGTAAACTCATTAAACTAGGCCTGAAGATAAACAGCTTAGAAACGAGTGTACTTGATTTTTACAATCATCCGTCAAAATGGTCATTTTAGCTTCAGGTCAAAAGTCAAAACAAAGCTGCTGTACAATCAATGTAAATTTTAAAGATCAATATTTTTAGATTTGCAGGCAGCGCAGCGTCAGCGTCCATCACTACACTAGAGTTTATGTAGTACTGTATTAAAAAGGTCTGGTTTGAACCGTTTAATAATATCAAAACAGCTCAAAATAGATTTAAATAGGCCTATTAATTTTATGGTTTTAACAACCCAATAAAAGAAACCTAAAACAGAGCGATACTCATTCCACATATTTATTCTTAAGGAGATTGCAAAAACATGTTATATCTGCTATGTTGGATTTAAATATATTTTTTGCATTTGGAATTTGCAGAGTACGCAGGTTTGCGGAGTACGCAAAACACTGCAAGGGTTTTTTTTATTTTTATTATAGGGCCTATCTCCTGTTCTAATTTAGGTATGCAGTTCATTTTGGTCTTAAAATACTCAGTAATACACCGGCTTCAGTTAAAGCAATTTTTACCATTCAATTCAGACGAGTTAAAGACGAGTTATATCTAGGGCTGCCATACGTCCCGGTTTGACCGGGACAGTCCTGGTATTTTGCTCTTGTCCCGGTGTCCCGGCCAGTTTTCCTGATCAGTTTTTAAAATGCGTAATATGTTATTAAATAAATAATGAACTAAACCTGTAGTTTAACAAGTTTGCTGCGGTAAACGAAGAAAAAATTCTTATATAATGTACTTTTGTTTTTAAGTTGTATTTCATTCGCATGAAATACATTTGTATTTTTCATTGAGGTAAAATCAATTAATTGTAAGTTTTGTTTCATGTAATGAATTATTATCCAAATTTACCATGGTTAAAATTGTATTTTCATAACACACAAAATCAAAATAAATCTCTTTAATCATTAAAATTCACAATTTTGCTCCAAAACTTTAATAAAGTTTTACCAGATTAGTAAATTTTACCTGTGTATTTACCTAAAACACAGATGAAGTAGATTCGTCTGTGCCTAAAACTTATTAGTTTGACTCAATAATCTGGACACAAAATAGGTTTGCTTGAAGTTAATTTTTATTGCAAAAATTAACTAGAACTAACCCTTATTCCTCCAAAATTTCCAACGATTTCCGGGGGAGGACCCTCCTCACCGTGGGGGTATTCCATACCCCCCAAAACCCCCGGTGTGTCGCACACTGGAACATCCTTGGTTAGTTGTCCCGGTTTGACCGCTTGAAAATATGGCAGGCCTAGTTATATCATTTTATTCAAGTAAAGTTAAATCTATATATTATTAATTCTGAAAGCGATTTTTTTCAATCAAAATTGTGAGAGTTTGACAGCTAGCAGGATGATGGGAGAGGGCTCAAATTAAAGGACTTGGTCCCAGGGGGTCGGGAAAAATATCAGATTATGTCCAAATCTACCAGAAAATGAGAAATAACGAAAAATGTCTTCCATTTAAAATGCATTGGGATTGAAAAACGTCTGCTTTGTTTATATTAAACATGTGGTGCTAATGCTTGATTCAAAGCCATATGGTAGATGTTGTCATGTGGGATTTTTTCAAAATTCAGCTAAACATGCACGGTCAATGTACTATAACAAAAAATATTTTAAATTTAAGATTTTCTGATTTTACCATAGTTAAGGGTTTGAGTTTTTTCATAATTTAAAATTATAAAAAGTTAAGTACGTTTGTTTAGTTTATGTTATAACGATGCAGATTTTTGTTATAAGGGAAATTTTTTCGCCAAAATTATGGGTGTTTGGAAGGTCGCAGGATAATGGGTGGGGGCTGAAATTGAAGATTTCCATCCCAGGGACTCAAAGAAAATACTGAAATTGCTTTAAGCTTACTATAAAATGAGAAATAACGTAAAATAGCTGTCGTTAAAAAACCATTGGGATTTAAAAAGGTCTGCTTTGTTTACTTAAAACCAAATGCTAGGTATAATCATAATTTTGTGGATCCAAAAGGCTATTTTCTAAAAAGGTATTTTGTACTATAGTAAAGAAGGATTATGCTTAGGGGCTAATAGCCCCTTCAAGCCTCTAGTTTTCTATTGATTCTATTTTAGTTAAAGATTCATTTCTCAAGTTCTAAATAAGACACAAATAAGTTAATTCTGATCTTAAATCACTGTTGGATCATTGGCCTTGGAGCTATTGACTGTTTATTTCCTTCGGATTTTAAGTGAGTTATGATCCTTAAATCAACATAAAGTTAATTTTTTCTTGATATTTATGTTTAGTTAAAGACTTATGCCTCAAGTTGTAAATGAGATTCAAGGTTCGTTCAGTTTTAAATTACACAAAACATTATTGGCTGTATTTTTTGCTATTGATTATTGAAATCTGATAAGTTTAAGATGAGTTATGATGCCGTTCAATGCAAATTATTTTGATTCCTGAAATCTATGTAAAGTTTTTGTCTTTTAAAACGCTTCAAACACAGTCAGCAATCAATATATCAATATAAATGATCAGCAGCTCCAAAGACAGCCAATGATCCAACGAGTGATTTAAGAGGATTCCCTACCTACCCCAAAATATACCTAAAACACGCTCCACACGGTATCATTTAGCGCCTACAGTTTTCAAAATAAAATTTGATTTAACATAGCATTTCAAAGACAATGATTTGTAGAATGTTAATTGCAAATCCAAAATTGTTCATGTTAACGATTTTGAAGATACATTCCGTTGAAGTTGACCAACTTTAACGCCATGTATCTTTTTAATGAGTGAGCATTAACGATTTTGGAGAAGCAATAAACACTTAGGAAGCCGCATTTCTAAAAGTCGCCACTAATGTCGCAGAAAAACAAAAACTGCCGTTGGTAGGGAACCCTTTTCAGACCAGAATGAACTTTTGAGTCTTATTTAGAACTTGAGATAAGAATCTTTAGCTAAAATGAATCCTTAGAAAATTTAGCTCTACGTTGAATACAACGATATAACTCGTCTCATCCCGTCCAAATTTAATGGTCAGTAGCTAAAAGCCGGTATATAACTGAATATTTTAAGACCAAAATGAACTGTATACCTTAATTAGAACAGGAGATATGAGAAAAATAATATAAAATAAAGCCAAAGTACATAACATCCATAAGAAATGCATAGGGATGAATTTTAATTTGAGTATGTCTTTAAATCGAACAAGATCTTCAAAAACGGATTGCCAGATTATAATCGGCGTAAAAATCTTCTTTGAAATTATGTGTCACAACATTATCTTTAAATTAGGAAAAATTTCTTTCATCCAATATGGGGGATCCAAGACGGCGGCCAAGAATTAAAAACTGGTCAAAATTAAGTATTTACCACCCAAAAATTATCAGCAGCAGTCCTACGATATTATATCGATAAATGCAGGTAAAAAATGAAAAGTAGAAGCTTTTTTCAAAATTTCTATTAAAAATAACCTATTAAAAATAACCCCATTTTGAAACATAAATTTATAGGTGTATGATAACATTATTTTTGGGGACTCATCTGATCTTTAATTGAAGTGCTCAAAAGAACATCTTATGAAACTTTTGTGGATGTACATCAGTTGCCGATCCAAGGGTTGTTTTTTGTCTTATTTTATTGTACTTAATGCAAGGTTAGAATTATTTAACAGTTGATTATTTCTGCACAGGGACTCAAAAGCAGTCCCCTGAAATTACCTGTTTAAACTTATTTGGTTCATTACTTGTGACAGCCAGGGAAACTTAACACTTCTCTTTAGTTCGATAACAAATTCAATAACATATTTTAAAGAAAATAATAAATACAATTATTATGTTATTTTTTAATTAAATTGAGTGGTTTACGCAGAAGTAAACTAATTTAGTTTTAATCTTTTGTCTTTTTTGTTTATTTGGTTGTACAAGTAACAAAAATAAAAAACAATTTTTATCATTATATCTATATTTACAATGCTATCTGAATATTTTTTCTAACTTATTTAACAACATAGTCTTTGGGGTAGTCAACAATTTTTGGGAATTCAGCGATTTCATCATCGGAGTACGACAACAAAGACCGAGGCACCGGTCTCTGAACTGGAATTTGATTCGAGATGTTCTTCTTGATGTCTTCCGGGATTTCACTCTCAGGGAATATATGTAGTCTCATCAGAATAGGTCTTCGCATATAATTTTTCTCAATAGCTCTTGTCACCGCCTTGCGCATTATCTGAAAAATATATCTTAAATTAATAACTTTCCACATGTATTTAGAAGATATTGTAAACAAAAATTAGAATCTGGAACGTTATGAAACTTGTCTATACAGTAGAGTTCCTCATATTTGGCCTTGGATTTACCAGTCCTCGGTTTATCTGATCGCTTCCCAGAGGCCTATACCAAAACATATTTCCCACTCTTACAGAAGCATAGTCCCTCTGATTCTCTCTTAGATATCTCTCTCTGTTTTTTATGTTGTGTTATGTTTATGACTCTAGTTTACTATCAACAATCAGGACATCCTGAGAATGTGAGTGTGCACTGGTACGTCTGGCATGACTTGTCTACTTCACTCTCATGAAGTAAATAATCAGAACTTTATAAAGACTAAAAAAAATATTTTTCATAAACAAATTATGGAATAGTATTTTAAGAAAATCAATAAATCAACTGTTTATGACACAGTCAACAAATGTGATAGTTCCGATTTTTTTTAATTTTCTAACTGTAAATTTCACAGTTGTAATTCATACCTTATTAAGGTTCAGAAAAATGTATTTTATGAGGTAATTACTAATATTTAATGTTATGCTTACATATCCTCTTGTAGTGTTTTATTTATTAAAATGTATAATGTATTACATTCATTTTCACTCAAGTAAGAGCTGCAAAACTCTGTATAAAAGAATTAAATAACCCCATTGCAGCAGACATGCATACTCAGTTTCAGTTTATTTCTGGTAATGAAAGGGAAGGGGGTTAGCCAGATTTGGGGGGAGGTAATTCCTAAATTTTGGGGGGAGGGTGCCATGAGGCTTGAAGGGGATGGGCACCCCTGCGAGAACCGTCAGCTAGGAAAACAACAAAAAGGTCACTGCTTTTGATGAGCGCAGGTCTCAAGGGCTTAGGATTACGCCGCCTACAAATCCGGCACTGACTTTGTCATACCGGTATTTTGGTATTATACGAAGGCCACCCTTACACAACGCGCTGCGGCAGTTATGTTAGGATAGGTTATCATAAATATGTTAATAGGACTTTCTTTGTTTCATTACGAATCAAACAATACCAGGTGTATTTTGATTAGGATTTTTGCGGACATTTGCCATCACTGATTAGTAAAAAACAAGTTTACGACGTTTCGGGATCTGGAATCTGATCCTGTCTTCAGGTGGAAGAAAACCTAGAACATAACAAGATTAGTAACACATAGCCAGGAAAACCTGGACAAAAACACAGCTAAAACAGAGAACTGTAAATGTAGTCGAACTGTAGAACGAAAACAATAAGCTGAAATTTCGTGACTGCTTTTACAGTTCTCTGTTTTAGCTGTGTTTTTGTCCAGGTTTTCCTGGCTATGTGTTACTAATCTTGTTATGTTCTAGGTTTTCTTCCACCTGAAGACGGGATCAGATTCCAGATCCCGAAACGTCGTGAAACTTGTTTTTTACTAATCAGTGATGGCAAATGTCCGCAAAAATCCTAATCAAAATATAAATTCACCATCACCAACAATGAATTTCAAACAAAGAATACCAGATGAGTCATACTTTCGCCTGCCAAATCTCCTTTAAGTAGTCTAAGGTCAGGTTGTTGACTGGAGCGTGTGCATCACTTGCCTACTTGATTTGGCGGGCAAAAGTATGACTCATCCGGTATCGTTTGATTTGTTGCGAAACGAGAAAAGTCTCAGTAACATATTTATGACAACCTAACCTAACATAGCCGCCGCAGCGCGCTGTATAAAGGTGGCGATCTGTTGTGGCTGCTAGCGACGGTGACGCTTTCATCTCAATCCTCGCCAACATCGCTGCCTTCTGGGAGGCAGAACACAAAGACTGCTCATCATAATCATGTAAAATTTGGACAGTAAGTCAATTTAAGTTTTTTCTTTCCAACTAAGTAGTTATTTTTAGTGTCCAGTTAAAAAAATCTCCCTAAAAATAGTGGCCTCCGTACAGGGCCCCCACATGGCCGGTGCTACCGTTGCCACGGCAACGGGGCCCGTGAGCCGAGGGGGCCCACAAGGATGGGGAAAAATAATTGTTTTTTAATAAATCATAGAAAGAAATCAATTATTAAATCACTAGGACTAGATTTATGTTTGTAAATGAAATATTACATCGGAGTAATATAAATAGGTTAAATGGATATGCAGTGCGTTGCGTACAAATCGTGTCTGAACCTACAACAGCTGTGAGTAACTAAACCACCACCAGCTGTTGTAAAAATGATAATACGTCAATACATGACACCTTGTTGACGAACGAGAGCAGACAGAAGCAGAACACTGACCGCCGGCGCCGGGCCCGCGCGACTTGCTATTTTTTAGTCCTTAACATACTCCTCCCCACCCTCATACACCACGGCCTGTTTGCGCAAGCGCACCCCCAGTGTTCTGAGACGTACCATAGTTATCGTACTTTTACGATCATTTTTTATGGTGCTATCTTCATTTTGTCTGATATGATGGTTTGATGATATTTTAAATCCAATTTTATAGGTACTTTTATTTTCTTTCTTTTTAAAGAATGAACTGCACTTCTTTCTTTCTTTCTTTAATAGGACTTGGAGCAATCGAACACCGACTTCAAGTCTTGATTTCAGTGATGTAATTGTAAAATTCTCAATGACCAAAGCCAGAAAAATGTAACTTTCATTATTTCAAAACAATACAGCATATAACGTTCATATATGTTTTCATAGTAATTAGCTTTGAATTTAATTTAATTTTAGTAAGCTATTATTAAGACCAATTTTGTGAAATATGAGTTAGATTTTTCTTATTAATTTTTTTTTCTTTATAATTATGTATTTGCTTTGCTTCCTTCATTTTTACCTAAAGGTTTTATCTTCTGCTACTCAATGTCTCAATGATAAAATTAGGATGTGTTCTCAACCTATGATAACACAGATATTGTAATAATACAAATGCATTAATACATAATAAATAAGCACTAGCCTAGCTATTAATATACTCGTAGTAGTTTATTTATTTTTTTTAGTCGTAAGAGGGGGGCCCATCATGACTTAGCAACGGGGCCCACTAAATGATGTGGGGGGCCTGCCTCCGTATAATACCAAAGCAGCGTGATACCATGGTGGGGTCCTTGTCGTGCAGGTCCCAGGCGTAGGTCCAGGTGGCGCCGCCGGCGTAGCCCGTGTGGTGGAAGTAGCAGCGCCAGCGCCACTCCTCGCCCGGCAGCGCGATGTGGCGGCTGTTGATCACCACCACATGATCTCCGCAGTCCGCTGCCCGGGACAACACCAAGGAATGAATTCCAGATTCAAGATTATTTATTTCCATTTATTAATATAAAAAATTAAGATAAAAAAAGGAAATCATTCACCAAAAGACCAAAGTCCAAAAGACCAAAAGAGTGTGGGGAAGCGTTCTTAGGCACGAACAAATATTTCTAGTCCTTCTTCCGCCTAGTTGGCAGCACAAATACATACAAAACTTAAAAGAGAAAAAAATTACCCATCAAAAACAAAAATAAAAAATAGAACAAATTATTACTTAAGGAATTATATGAAACAAATGGAGAAAAAAATCAAATATCGTACAATTATTCAGAACCAAAACAAAAAGAGTTAATCAGAACACATCAGAATACCCGCAGACAACAAACACTATGATGTATATGGCGAACAAATCAGCACCTCTGCCATCCCCGGTCCAATACAGGGTGTCTATAAAAGAACTCCAGTGTTTGGGCAAAATATTTTAATGAAGTAAAAAAATTATATAATTGTTTAATCTAAATATTAATATGTGATTGAAAAGGTAACATTTTCAAGGTTTTTAGGAATTTAATAAAGTCCAATATGAGCCCCCAGAGTAGCACAGCACGCACCATAAGGATATACCACCTCTTCCCACGTCCTAGCCGGCGGCATGTCTGGGAAGACAGTTGCCACAAAATTGATTATTCGTTGCCTAAGATGGTCAACATCACGAATTTTCAAAAGTTTCTTTTTACAGTAACAACAGATTTAGTTTTTATTAGTCAAATAACGCATTGAGCCTTCTGCTGCAGCGCCCTACATCGCGGAATCCAGACAGCACTGACACCTGTGCTTCATTGTTTCAAGGTCAATACTCCGTAGCGCTGCCATCTCTTGACGAAAACATTCCCAATTTTTATGAGTAAAATTTGATGAGCTACTCGTTTCAGAGAAATCAACTACATTTTGCTATCTTCTACAGTTATTCAGAAATGAATTTTTAAAATCCCGGAGTTCTTTTATTGACACCCTGTATAAAAGTAGTTGACCCAAGAATAGTATATTACGTTACTAGGCCAGAAAGTTCTGTTTTGCCGGACAAGCATGATAGTTCCCGCGCGAGCGAAAGCGAGTGTGGGATTTTCATGCAAGTAGGGCAAAACTTCCCGGCCGTGTAATGTACCATATTTTTCATCATACTACTCAGAGAAAATTATGCTTTCAATCACAATGTATTTTATGAGATATTTAATGTCACCTGTTATTTTCTCTAACATCATTAATTTATTATTCTTTGTATATCGTCAGCTTGTGTTTCTACTTTATGTTTACGTTTATATAATTTTGTAAACATAGCATTTAATTTGAAACATGTAATACTGTTTTAATTTACATCTTTTAATTTACTGTTTTTAGTGAATTAAAATCTAGATAGTATTTTCTATTAAAGGTTTCTATCATTATAATGTAGTCCTTGCATAATCCAATACGTTCCTCAATCCTTCAAACCTAACCTATAACAAACAAAACAAACATTTGCTACTGCTGCCACTACATTCCTCTAAAAATTAACCAACAAACAAGCATTCAACGTCGGTTTGCTGCAAATCAGCTGATTGTTTACTTCCATTTCCTGTAATCTCAGTCCGGCAAAACTTTAGCAGTCCGAAAAAAGTTTCTCCGGAATGATACAGCAACGGGTAACTTACGAGCCAATTAAACGAACAGAAAACAGATGTTTCCCCAAAGCAGAACAACGAGCGACGCTGCGACATTGTCGCGGACACGAAACGCCGAGAAACGCGGGCCTGCGGACACATTTACGAGCTTGAAATTATTTTTTTTTAATATCTCGATAAAAATACTTTGTCTGCGGACAAAATTTACCGGTTAAACGAAAAAAAAAAGATCGCAAAGTAAAAGAAAAGCGGGCGCGAGTGAACACGCTACTACACACATCACGTCGAAGAGGAGAGAACCGCGCTGCTCGACAGCCGGATGCCGTCTGCCGCTCCGCTCGGTATCCGTCTGCAGGCCACGCCCTCCTACCGCTCTCCCATTGGCCCGGCGCAGTCACCTGACAGACAGCAACCACCCTCCCTCCACCTTACAAGTGCGCGCGGATGACTGAGCTATGAAGACGCACTGTACCGTATCTGGCGATAGTGTTGCGAAATAGAAAAACGCCATTACGTTGTTGATTTCGGAAGAGAAAAGGCATTCCAGCCCTATTGTGTTAACTCTGTGGTGCGTGGGTGCGTGACCTTTGTTACTGTAAAATGTATAACTAGTGTTGGCATTATTTGAGTAATGGGTTTTGCGAATGAGTGAAATATACAATGTATTCTCGGCCTTCTCGTGAGCGTGTTATCTGCTCTGTTTGTTTTGAGCAAATTGTTCATAAAAATTTAAAAACTCATTTTCTGAGACATCATCCTGGTGACTCTGTAAAATTTACAAGTGCCTCTAGTAAGAATATAAATTTAAATAACCTGATTATGCCTACCCCTTAATAGTTTTTTAGTTTTTTGTTTTAAAAGTAGGCTATACAAGTTATTGAAATTTACTTATTTTATTTAACTTTATTACTAGTAGCCCTAAAGAGTGAATATATATATACATATATATATATACCGGTATATAAGTCATTATTTAGCTTTTTAGTTTTAGCGCTTGCGGACACATTTTGAGGTTTTCACAGGCCGTTGCAGACACGTAGGAACCATTCTGCTTTGGGGAGATGTTTCTGAGTCACAATGATGAAATTGTATATTTCATTATTAGTACCGAAAGGGCAGTTTCCGCTGTGCGCTCAAGTTTCATGTTTGAGGCGGAGGCGAACACAGGAACTCCGAGGTCAGAGATTGTCAGCTAAATTTAGGGGATTTAATTTTTTTTGCTTTGGCAGTAGTCTGCTATTTAATATACATCAACAGCTGCTATTTAATACCCGTCAGCTAGAATTAAATCTATAGATTTAAAATTTAAAACCCTAACCTGTGCCTATAGTTAAAATAATCTGACTTTACTTCTTACTTAGGTATAAATTAATTGATTTGTGCTTACCTAGAGGATGATAAATTGGTTTATGTGAGCCTTTTAGATATTTCGCCAACACTGGTGCGGATATGAATGGATTCTGCCATTTTGCATCGAAAAGATGCCACATTTGAGCAAATGTGTTCCATTGCTGAAAAAAATGATCAAAATGTTATGTCAATGTTTTTTGTTTTTCAAGTGTGTTTATAAATCTTGACCTTTCCATACTTTTGCTTTTGAACTGGAGAATGGTTAGAAAACTGGGATAAATGGAGGTTCTGAGGGAGTGGTCTTCTTTCCAAAGCACCAATAAGAAGATAAATTTGTTTTTACTAAATTCTTAAAAACCTAGTTTTGTATAAACTGGTTAACTTAATATAAAGCAATATTCTGTCAAAAAAATGTACGAGTATAATATCAAGTTAAGAAATTAGGCTACATGGACTCTTTCATGAAGCTACAAGAACCTAACTAGATGCCAAATTTTGTATTTTTGATCTGATAACATCTAGGAACAGATTAATAATTATAAAGTAAAACAAACCTTCACTCTTTGGTAGGCACTCATTATTGGGAAGTGGAGGTTTCGAGCAATCAGCAAAAATGTTTTGCCTCTAGCTAATTACATATGGATGGTTGTAAGAATGGTTTCTTATCTGGAACTCAACTGAAACAAACATGGACGTACTTACTATTCAGTAATTATTTAGTTTTGAACAATCATATGATTTATGAGTTAAGACATCACATTTAAATTCTTGATTCTTAACCAAATGTCTGGACCCATTCATATCTCATTTAAAAACAATCCATGACACTCAATGAATTTACAGGCCTACTGTAATGAATCCTAATTTATTCTTAGCTAAAAGGCCAATCATCCCTTTTGGTTTAGATATTTTTAAATATCTTGCTTGTAAAGGTTGGCAATGTTTGATTGAGACATGAATATTAACTATTATACTGTATTTTTAAATATCTTGCTTGTGAAGATTGGCATTGTTTGATGTAGACTTGAATAAATTAAGAAACTAAGTTAACGCCAAATCGTTTCTAGAATCCAGCAAAACTAATCTCAGTAGGAGGGCATTTGTGAGGTCTGTCAAAAACCAGAAGTCATTTAAATAAGTTACCTATGTCTCCCATTTTAAAATATAAGACTCATAATTGAACTTTCTTTATTTACTTACTTACTTAATCAAATCAAAACGGGTATCTCGAGAAACAAAGGACCAAAACCCCATACATTTACAGAATCTAGGTGCCTTCCTTTATAATTAATAGACAAGCATGGTTTTTGTGATCCTTTTTCTCAGCCTGGTGTAACGTAGAAAAAAATCTTAAGACACCATAAGAAAGGTACTTTCTTACAGGTGTGCACAACCCCATTTAAATTTATAGTTTATGAAATTTGTAGCAAAATTTATTTGAATGTATAAAATGTTAAAAAAAAGTAGGCTAGGTATCACAAGGGACTATTTTCGTGATGACATTGACTACCTACCTACTCTCTCAGTTCAGGCTAAGACGTAATGTCTAGAGCGATATTATTTCCCATGTATGTGACACGAGGTCACTCTTTGTAAGCTGACGATTCAACATCATATTTCTAAGAAAACAATATCAAATCGAATAATCTACCGAGAGTCGAACTTTGATATAGGCTATAGGTTGTTTGACAGAACTCAAATAAGTTACCGTATCTGATTCCATTGTATTTATTACTGATTGATTTGTTGCTCAGTGAAAGTATTTTTATCAATAGATACCCTTCGTGAGAGAATCGAATGATACATTTGACAATGGATTCGGTTATTGGTTGTTATCGATGTTCCTGATTACTAATGGTTGTCAGTATATCGTTTGCCTAAAACACAAATAAGTTGATATTTTATATCAGATTACCGAATCCTAAGCAGAGTACACTTAACTTACACGATAACAAAAGTGATTTTCGCCTATGTTATTTAAATAGTTATCTAAATTTTACTTTTGACCTGATTTGACAACAATGTTTGTAGGACATACTGAAACATTTATTTATAAACTTTGGTGGTGATAAGAGGTCCCGTTTCACTTTCCACATCACATAGGCCAACCATTTAATGGAAATTAATGCTATGGTTACTTCGTTTGGCTAGCCAAACGTAAAAACATTTCTTAAACAAATGAATGAATAAGCAGGCGACGATACATACCATACCTAAGAGGGTAGCCTAAGTAGTTTATGGGCCTCCAAAAAAACCTTGACAGAATTAATTAAAACCTGCTGTCACTTTATCTTTACCCAGCAAAACATATCTTTGGAAAGGATTATAACAAGTTTTCAAAAGTAGGCCTAGATAAATTAGTGCTTTTATTTCAAACAACTAAAATACTAGGTCATTCAGCTCCCATTGCTATCATGAAGATGCAAGGAACACAGTGCAAAAGTAGGATTGTCGCCTAAATTGTAACTTCTGCTTAAATTATAAACCAGGCGAAATTGTGGTTCGGATGTAGGTCCCTTAGTTGCCATTGGCTGTTGGGCTATTAATTAATAGTCCAGACTAAGTACCATGTCGGCCTTAGTCAGTAACAAGACTACAAGATCGCGCCACAATCATCCTACACTCATCCTTCCCTCACATTCTGGTTGAAATATGCAGTTAGTGCTACTTCCCAGTCTTAAGAGGTATCAAAGGTATTTACACCTAAGTCTTAAGTTTGATAATGAAGCAAACCACAATAGAAAATCTATATCTTAAAGGCCTAATTATAGGCCGTAAGGCCTAGGTATATTTGGAGTGGAACAAACAAACTTAGGATGCTCTATTGAAAAATATAATATAGCTTATAGTGAGTTGCACAATGAGATTTTAAAATTTATAGAATGCAATCGTGTTTGTTCAGTCAATCATGATAATAACAGAGACGCTTACCTAATCCACAATAGAAGTATCACTTGCACAAACATAAAACATAATACAATACAAAATCGTAACCTCAACTTCTAATGAAGTCAATTTGATTTTTCAAGAATGGCAGGCAGTTTGTCGATTGGATGTTCTGTCACGAAACCTAGAAATTCACTGTAACTGGCTGGCTACTTGTATACTATATGGAATTTAAGGACCAGCGTCAGATCATAGATAATATATACTTGCTGGGTATATTTTATCTATGGTCATATCTTTCCAACGACTATAAAGGCGGGGTCTGATTTCTGAAAAAAAACTTCAGCCCATCGTAATATTACTTTTAAACTGTATGCACAACTCTTAGACACAATAACGTTTTTTGTGTGCTTTTAAGATTGTTTCAATCAAATATCTTATCTTACATAATTTCTTTCCAAAACATAATTAATTATCTAAATAATTGATAAACTTAATGCAGGGAGTGTTTTGTTCAAAAAAATCTTGATTTATTAATATTTCCTCATTGCTATTTCAATGTTTATGTCATAAATAACTTTTCAACAACATGAAAACATATAATGTTATACTTTACATTTTTTCATATAGTTGTAATAAATTGTTAAGTTTAGTTTGGAAACTTTTACTTTTATAAATTAAAGCCTTACAAGCTTCTCCTTCCAAAACACAGTCATTTCTGTGACTGATTTCCGTGACAAACCATATTTTGCATATTTGCTTCTCATATACATAAATTGCACATATTGTGTTGTATTTTAACAACTCATTCGTGTGGACCATTCTTGATCAAAACCTAAAAAATGCCAGTGACATAAAAACACCCCAAATAAAAATAATAAAGTTTAAAAAGCGTTTATTTAGTTCATCATTGGGGAAAACATTATAAAAATCACTTCCTACAGTTTTACTATAAAATAATAAAAGAACACTTCAAAGCTATTATCCACTTTAATTTACATTATAAAAGGTAACGTCACTTCCCCAGTCCTACTTCTGTGTTTGATGTTGTCGTATTCGACACAAGACGGTGTCTCCATACTTTCACTTCTGTCACGTAGAGATTCATCTTCGAGATAGTCAGCTTTCATCCGGAGGGATTCTTCTAGAGTGAACATTTTACAAAAATTAATTCTTTATTGTTTGAACATATTGGTTGAAATTAATTTATTCATATTTGGTTCTTGGTAATATTATTTTTTTGGTGCAGCTAGGAACATAACTATCTAATTCAATGTCAGGCTAGTTAACTTAAAAGTACGATAAACTCTTTAAAACTCTCTCTTATCCGGCCATTTTGAAACCAAGTCCCGGCTGAAAAATGATTAACTGGTCAAACCAAAGAACCCATTGAATTTTTCCATCTAATACATACTGTCAAGGGCACCATGGTTCATGTCAAATCAAACCATAAAAACAGTCTTCAAATTCCATCCGTAAAAAAAGAGATAACGAGGCTAAGTGAAATATATCGTCTTTAATATTTTCCGTAGGGAATTTTCCTCTGCTTCCTGCCAAACTCAGTCGGTTAAACCATTGACTTTATAACTAAAAGGAGACTGTTCATGCTTATGGATTTTTTGAAGCCAGAAACTGAGCACTCGCGAAATTAGTCCGACACTCATCACTAGAAATTGGGTCAGGAGTGTGATTTGACACTAAAGATTTCTAGCCCTAAAATGGAAAATTTTTGCTTTTAACGGTCTCAAAAATTGTATAGGGTTAAAAAAGGGATTTCATTTTTTAAACGTAAAAACTAGGAGTGCAAACAAGAGGATAAAAAGGTATTTTTAATTTCTTTAGTACCAGAATTCTCGACCAGAATTTGCTAATTTTTGTAACAAATGATCACATTTGTTAGCTTCAAAATTTAAAATTCCTTGGACTCTCAATTTTACTTTTATGATCAGTGGCTAAACCAAACCAATGCATTTGGTTACAACAATGCATTGGTTTGCATTTGGTTTCAATAAAATCAGCTCATTAAAAACCGATTCCATGGAGTATGGACCAGTTAAAGAGATGTTCTTGTAATTTGTTAAGCATCTTAGTACACAACTGGGACACTATGGCAGCTTGAAATTATTAACAAATTGGTTCAAAAGATATTTTTTTTTTAATTTACTCATGGAACTCCCTGAAAAAGTACTGCAGTCAGCTCACGAGTGGCATCAGCCAATGCCATCATTACGGGTGTGCTTTGTGGGTTGCACTGTCTAGGTCTTATAAAACTTAAGGTCACTAGAGTATAAAAATACTCTTCCGGTTAATTCCAAACCATATGAAATTTAAGCAGCCATTAACATGATCATTGTATAAAACGTATAAGTATAAAGAATGAAAAGGGTAAATAAATATCTCACCCGATGAAACAATAATACTTTATTGTTTTTAAATATATTATATTGCTGATAAAACACAATAGATTCTAAATTTTGCATGTATTACTTCAATATAAAAATTGCAACCTAACCAATAACTTGTTTGGATTCAGGTGACAATACAAAATTTACAAGAGTTGCAATCACAATGACTTGGACTAAGATGAAAATTATCTCATAAAGTAAGAAGAAAGAATAAGCATTCATTGTTAAAAATTACTATTTAAATAAATTTACAAAAATTCATGCTGATTAAAAATAAAAACATTCATCAAAAAAGAAAGTTTCAAAATATTTAAAAACATACTGTTTTAAGTTGTACGATTTTTATATCTATCATTCAATGATAAAAAATAAAACTCAATTTAATAATATGCTTATTAAATTATTTTGAGGTTTGATTTTTTAATTAAAATCCCTGAAATATAACAACGAGCATAAATAATTCTTAAATAAGAGCATTTTATTTATCAACATAAATCTAGCAATAGACATAAATAAGTCATATATTTTAACTCAACAACTATTTACAAACAGGCCGATAATAAAACAACAAAAAGGTAAATATTTACATGTACAGAACCGTTTTATTCAGCCTAAGATATAAGAAAAACAGCCTTGAAAATTATAGATACAAATGTTTCCTGTCCTGTTGAAAAAAAACTGCCCGCAACAGGAAATAAGAAAAAGCAACAATAAAGGTATTATACACAGAATTCAAAAATTATCTTTAGTTTGATTGTCTTTTCAATAGAAAAAAAACATTAAAAATTGGGTATAAAGTTATTTTTGAAAACAACAAAACATAAAATGATACATGTTTGCAAATAAGTAGATTCATATATACATTTTTTAATCTTGATATTTAGGGTCTTTTGTATTGTTTGCAGTAATACTGAAAAGGTGACTGTGAAACGAAAAATATTTATTATTTAATCCGATGATGCTGGGAATTTATTTGTTGAGAGTAAAATAAAAAAATTCTGAAAATATTAAAAAATATCAGTTTAACATCAAAACTGCTGCTTGATCACAGACATACTAAATGTACTGCACAATTTAGTTTGAGGTGCTTAGTGTAAAGATGAAATAAAAACATATGGAGAGAAACATAACTACAGTAAAAGAGTAAAATGATCATAAGTAATTTACTTCTCAGCTTCAGACCCCCCCCCCACTTTATAAACCAAAAAATGAAAAAAAGGATTGTTAAACCAATCTATGAAATTAATTTTCACACCAATTCACTATTCACTGTATTACATAAAAAACCACTTATGTTTCTCTATTTTAAATATAAACTTAACGAAAATCACTCGATATAATTTGTTACAACATTTTTCACAACAGAGACATTAAACCAAACGGTTTTCAGTGAAATTTCTGACATCACCAATCAACGCCTGAGACAACAGCTGACTCCATCTTGTGGAATTTGAAGTGAAAAATAACTAAATTGAAAATGAAGGTGAACTACAATGGTGTATAAATAATTATGCTTTCAGCGATATAAAACTCGTAGAAATTATCCTAAACCAACTTCGATTAACCTCCTCTCATAGAGAGTTCGCCAAGCGTGTCGCAAGAGGGAGTTCTAATACTCTGTGCCTTTTGGAACAAGTCTTTGTCGCCGAAGTTGCGAGCTTTCCACAGCATCGTGTCTTCTGCAAAGCGAAACAGAGAATAATGAGAACCAGAAAGTCAGAGAAACAGGTCAAAGAGGACTCAAAAGGAGGGTGAAGGGAGAGGAGAAAAAGGGAAAAGAAAGGAGAAATGAAAGAAGAAAACCACAGCATTCCAAATGTTATAGATGACAAAATCTGAAGAATGCAAGAAATATTCCTAAAAAACATACAGTTAGATAATTGAAGCAAGACCTGTAAGAGCAATAAACATTATATGGACATCAATAAAATAAGATATTGAAACCTTGTACAATTGTGTGAAATAATTGTTAGTAGAAAACCTATGATAGTTGGTAGAAAATAAATGACAAAAGGCGAGTTAAGATTTAGTCCTATTTATAACAAACACCTCATGCCAGGCAATATTAAAAATAATTAATAAATTGAACATTAGGTTAGTTCATTTTTAGTTTTAGTTTACTTTTGTTAGTGAACAACCAAAGTAAAGATTTTAGGTATGTTATTGGTCTTAAGTCACGAATAAGAATTAATTATTTTGCTTAACCATTTTTTTATATTTATTTCTTTATTGAAATGCTGTTTGTTCTTAAACGCATCCACAAAAACAGTCCCAAATGAGATAATAAAAAGTTATACTAATGACAATTTTAGGATGACAGGGGATGGTTTTCATGCTTTATTCACTAGGAAATTTTACTTCCGAATAAAACATTGTTCAGAAATGGGAGTAAAACTTAAATTTTACTTGACAGAGCGGTTTAGTTGATTTCCCTGCCATCCTTTGCACACAATTTTGCAACTGACATTTACGCCATTACAAAACCCGGTCTTTTACTTTGACCAAATAAATTTCTAGTTCAAACTATTGTCTATCTAGAAAAGAAGTGATTGTTATAGCATGTTATCAAATAAAACTATATTTAGGGTTTTCTAAATTGTAGGAATTCAATAGTGATTTATTTATTTTGCTTCCATAAAACTCCTTTTGAGTTAAAGGACTGTTTTTGTATTGTTAAAAACACGCTGAAAGCAATTTCAATCCAAACAAACTCCTTTAATAACATGTTTTAAGTCAAAGAGAAAAGTTTGATCTATTAATGTACCATTTACAGCCAGTCCAGTAATTAATATTAACAGAATTAAAGACCCAGCTAACCATTAATACATGACAAACATTGAGAAATCAATCAAGATTTCAAAGTTGTCTTTACAAAAATGTACAGTTAGTAGAGAAATGACATAAATTACAAAAAAATTTAATTTATCAAATTATATACAGGTAAATATATTAATTCCCCAGACTTTCTGAGTAGTAAAGTAATATAATAGTTACAGTCGACTCTCGCTAACTCGAAATACCACGGGACTGCGATTTTTCTTCGTGTTACGTATAGTTTGTCGTAGGCAGAGTTTGAGTGATAGAGGTAAACCAAATGAAAATTCGTGATACAGAGGTAAAGAAAAATTATGTAGTTTATTCCCTACATCTTCGATAAATCTAAGCTTTTAACTTATTTAATATTATATATTAATGAAAAATACAGTATTTATAATATTTAACCTGTAAAACACAAAGCAGATAAGATCACAATAATTCTGATTAAAAAGTCTGTAATCTTCCTCTGCTTAAACATGTAAAACAATTACAGTATCGATCATAATTTTTATTAAAACAATAATATAAAGAAACTTTACTGTATCCCCTACAGCTACAAAAATAAACTTTTATTAATTCCACTGATTAAAAATAAGCAATCTTCCTCTTTGTAATAAAGAAAACTTTACTGTATTCCCTACAGCTACAAAAATAAACTTATAAATTTGAATCTGTATAACTTTGAATCAGTATTAATAAATAATACTTGTATACATAACAAAAAATGTGTGAAATAGAGTACACAATTCAGTCCACGTTACTGCAATCCCACTAATAAAAAAAGAAAGTCACCGACAGGTTGTATCCTGAACGCCGGGATTTCGTATTACAGAGGTCCATTCGGAAAACTTCGTGGTATGGAGGTAAACTTCGAGTTATAGAGGTAAAGCGCGAATCGAATTCGTCTTATCTACTGAACTTCGTGTTATAGAGGTAATTTTTGTGTCCCTTCGAGTTATAGAGGTAAAGTATAACCGGAAAATTAGTTTGTGTTATGTATAGTAATTTCTTCGTGTTAGACAGGTTTTTCCAAGGGGATTAAAAATAATTCGTGATGTCGAGGATTTCGTGATATCAGGGTTCGTGTTAGCGAGAGTCGAGTGTATGTGGTAAATAGACATTTGAGAGTAAATTGACAGTATAGTTCTGTAGATTGACTATACTGACTATACTGTCAATTTACTCTCAAATGTCTATTTACCACATAACTATTATATTACTTTACTACTAAGATCAAAAAGAATTAAGAATCAAAAGTTTGGTTGGTTCACAAACTAAACAAAAAAAACTATTAACAAATTAAAATCCCAATAATTACTTAGAAAACCCTAAAAATGAACAAAAAGCCAATCATAACAAACAAACACTAAACATAAAAACAAGTTTTATACTCCTCACATATTCAATGCTGCAGGGAAATCAACTACAAAAACCACCCCGAGAGGCCTTGGTATTTTTTCCTGATCTCTTGTAAAAGCTTGCAGTGTGGTTTATCCCCTAGATCTGGAAATACATACCATAACTTAAGTTCGGGGTTTTTTAAACCTTTTGTACGGTGTTATCTCAAATATCAACAACAGTACTGTATTACAAGGTATGTACATAAAAAGTTAAAGTAAAAATAGCTTTCTTTTAACATCAATATTTTCTAAACAAGTTTTCCCATTACACTACGTCTTTACAAAAAACAATAAAGAAAAGAAAAACAATTCCATGAAAATTATGAGATAAAGTTATTTTTATCCATTACTGCTGTATATACCAGTAATCGGTGCACGGCGTTATGATACCAAAAACCAAATCTTATTCATCACAAAAGATTGGTTGGTGGTACACCATTCTTTGGTAAAATCTGCTAAGGGGTCCTTATAACACCTAGCTATCCTGAAACATAACATTCTTGAAATAACCCTTACTTATTACTTTCTCTTTTACTCTCATCACGTAAAAAATATTAAATTTGGGAACAATGCAAACGATCCCTCACAAGTGGTCTATCCTGCAGTGATGCCAGAAATTACCCGTTATTTGAATATTTTGGAGGTAGTTCAGGGATTTTGAAGGGATTAAGAATCAATGGGGTAAAACCAGGGATTTTAGACTTGAAAGTTGGTATTATGATTTTGGTATGGCTTTAGGGTAGTCAACCTGCTAAATAAAATTAAATAAATAGACAATATTGGCAAAAACCTGATTACCTGGCTTTCAGCCATTTGTAAGGTTGTTTTGAGATTTTTCCGGGGATGAAGAAAAACTTTCAAACTTAGACTTTGGAATTTATCTGAATCTGTGGAATTTACCTGAATATGAGAAAAAATGGTTGGATTTTTACTAAAATATAATATCTTTCAAGTTGAGGAACGCGAGATGACAAAAAGAATTTGATAATCACACAAAACTCCCTATTTTTCCAGTATTTTTAAAGTCATGCAAGGATTTTTTAGGATGATTACCCGTTTTTGGTACTTTCAAGGGGTATTTTGATGCCCTGCCTGGTAAAAGCCGGGATTTCATACGATATCGGCGTGTGGTGCAGAGGGAACAGTCTGGCAACACTGCTCCCCAGTTTGACCACGATTGCTTCCCCTTCAAGGTTATTCAAGACCATTTCCTTTCTCCCGGGGTCTCGAAAGAGCAATACCCCTTAGTGATAAGCTAATACTGGATAATCTTAATCTGTGACATGAAAATTGGGATCTTTTCCGTTATACGTATACCACCATTCCAAATTTACTTTTCAAGCTTGACTTTTTACCGAGCACCATAATCTTGGTCAAATAATTGTTATTATTCATTTTAAAGTGGAAATTCCTTGTAAGAATATTTCACCTGCGGTTTCGATATCTTATCTACCGTTATCTCTGAGGACCGTTATCGTTATTATTTTTGAGGACATTTGCCATCACTGATTGGTAAAAAACAAGTTTCACTGGTTTACTAATCAGTGATGGCAAATGTCCGCAAAAATCCAAATCAAAATATAAAATCACCATCACCAAAAATGAATTTCAAACAAAGAATCTCTCTCTACGACGAGAGGCCAGCGTCTGCCCGTCTATCGGTCCCACTTCCAGTTGCTTAGGTCAGGTTAGGTAAGGTTACGTAAGGTTAGGTTACGTTAGCTTAGGTTATGTTACCTAACCTAACCTAACCTAACCTAACCTATCCTAACCAAACTTACCAAAATCAAGCATGCAAGACAACCCCGAAACAGTGGTATACGTATAACGGAAAAGATCCGAAAATTGTCATTTGAAAGTGACCACAGTAGAACTCCAATCATCCGAACCCCAATTATCCAAATCCTTCATCATCCAAATTATTTTTGGCGAGATTAAAGTATTTAATGTGCAGGTAAAATATATGCTTATAGAAAGAACAACCATAGTTAAAGAATAGTTCAATAGGTTTGTGCAGGTAAGATATAGGCTTATAGAAAGAACAATTGTTATAAATAACAGTTTAAGTAATAGGTTATTTTAATTTAACAGTTACTATTATAACAGTTATCAAATCCTCCTTTGGGATCCTATAGCCTACTATCAACTAGCTTTCGCTAGTTTATGTACCAGTACTGGGTACAGTAACAGAAGTTGTCACGATTGGAGGCAGTGTTGTAGCTGACTTCCAATGGGTAACTACAGTTCCCCACAGGGGAGGCTGAGCTTGACGGCAGGGTGGGCGAGGGTGTACTGGCGACCAAGATGACGGCCAATATGAGTGCCACCTATGCCTTGAAGCCCTATTCCTTCATCTATTGGATAAAGGTATATCTTTGCCCAACCAGCCTAATCTCGGCCAAACCTATTCTTCTACTCACTCCTTTTTCCTTTTGCTTCCCCTGTATTAATCTGCTAAAGGGTTACAGCCTCTGGGATATTACAGGGAAAGCTTCTTTCCTTTCCAGTAGCTGTACAAAAAAAAGTAATGAATGAAGTACCCTCACAGGATTTTCCTATAGGATGGAGCAACAGACTACCAAATCCCTCTCTAAAAAAAAAAAACAAAAAAAAACAGTTATCGAAAAATCACTCCTTCCCGTCCCCTGCATATCAATACTCACTGTAGTTCTTCTCCCGGTAGCAGGCGTGTCGCAGGTTGGTAACATACTCTTCTTCAACCGAAGCCTCCAGTCTACGCAGCGAGCCCTGATACTCGCTGTGGAAACTCTCCTTCACGTAGTACGGCACTTGCAGGTTCATCGTGTTCCGCATCACGGGGAACTTTCTGCGAACAGAATCGGAATATTCTTTATCGCCTTACAATAGTATATTTCAATACTAGGGACTAAAGTGACGCTTTCCGTATGAGGTCAAGTTTTTGACCGAGGCTCTTGAGCAGAGGTCGAAAAATTATTAACGAAAAACAGCTTTAATCCCGTTTGATGAACTATATTTTTCATTATACCGCTTTATATTTTCGGCGATCTACTAAAAAAACAAAATTTCACGCTTGTTTACTTTTAACAGATTCCTCCGAACGAGACTTTCATCTTGTTCTTGCTATTTCAAAGAATCACCTGATTGTCTGTTTCATTTGTGTTTAAGTTACTCTGACAGTTACCCCTCATGTTTTGAGGTTTAGCAAATGAGTGGCAGTACAATAGTCCACCAAGGACTAGCACTAATCTCATACAAACGGCTGTTCGCTGATCATTCAAACTTTACTATTTCCATAACTAGACACCAGACAAATTTACAACTATCAGTGGAATTATTAATGTTTACATAGATAACATGTACATGTTAATGCTTGGTTAAAATATTAATTTTGAATGCCACCACACTGTTTTATTCATTTTGAAGCTTTTGGTTTTGGTTAGTCAATAATAAACAGAATAATAACAATATTTCAGAACATGCTTAAAGAAAAATTGAATTACAGCTCAAACAAGATATTTAATATAATATTAGATCGTTTAGGCAACAGTTATTTTTGGCAGCAGAAGTCCTGGAGGAACAGCTGATAAGAGGAGTGGAGTGGGCTAAGCTGCTAAGGAACCAACCAGTTCAGTGACGGGTGCCAACCAGCGAACTGTTTTTAATGTTTAAGAGTTGTACAGTTGTGTTGTGTTCATGTGATTTTAAACACAAGACAAAATTCAGAAGAATTATATTTTAATGTTCTTGGTTTTGATAATGTCTTCGAAGAAGTTGATAACGTAGTCAAAAATAATAAGTTGTACTTTTGTGGAATTGTGACGTCAAGGTATGTAAACCTGTTTACAAATGTTTTATTTATATATGGTAATACATACCAATTTTCAGACATAGCTGTATCTTGTAAGATAAAAAAATACAAGCTGTTTCTTGAGATCGAAAAAAATAACATTAATGATAAAATATAACATCCAAACAATAATTTCCAAACTTACGAGCTTGCTGTCAGGCTGTAAACAGGGTCCGATATGAACAGAGAACTCATCATCGACAGAATCACGACTAACATTATTGGTAACATCTGTAGGAATATCGTGTAACCGTTCGCCTGTAACACAGAACAGCTGATATTAATATCAGATCAATATAAAGCCATTTCATCATCTATAGTACTCCTCGGATTATCCAGATTAATGTGAAGGAACACCGATCTGAATAACAAAATATGTGGATGATCCAAGGTTATTATAATATTGCCTAAATAGCGATCATGAACCTAGCCCCTGCTATATTGATGCAAACAGCATATTAAGTCTGTACAACATGTTAGTTTTACAGTTTTTTTATCAGTTCACACAAAGATTTTACAACTATAAACACCACAAGTGACAGTAACAAACTAACTGTTGATTACTGCCAAAGCTCATAGCGACAAACCAAAATGCTCATCTTGTAATAAATGTGAACAGACATGTATTGCAGTTGCATCTTACTTTTAGAAGACACTCTTCACAGGTAAAAATCGCTAAAATCACGTTTTTTCCGTGTAATATTATTTTCATTTCACGGACAGGCCAATCCGTATAATCCGTAATCGTATAACATAAGGTCCAGATAATCTAAGGTGTACTGTACCTCTATTAGGTAAATGGTATCAGAATCGTTTAATTTTGGTACCAACGGATCCCTAAATACGAGTAAACAAATTGGAACGGGAACAGCTGTGAACACTTCAATCTAAAATTGAGTATCGTTAGGAGTAGATTTTTTATTACTGACCAAAATATTTTTCATACCTTTTCTTTGAAACAAAACCTATTCATGTGTATTTTAAGCCAAATATGAATATGAATACATGAAATACCATTGGCAATGACTAATGTCTTCTTATCCGTACAAAAACAGGATAGGACCAATAATTTAAAAACAGTTAAAAATCACTTTCTTAAATTTTTTAAAGTTTACTAATTTAAACTTAACCCTTTGCGATCGGATTGGATATTTGCCGTTATTACGTAGCGATCGCAAGGCCAGCTCTACTGGTCGCCACCATTAGCGCGCAGAAGTCGGATTTTTTTCCACAGCAGTTGTCATATGCGATCAGACGTCCAGGACTGGCCAACGTAAAATCCAACGAACGCTCGGGTGTCCAGCAAGACTGGCCAATAAGTACCAATAACCCATGTTTTTGTTCGTTTTTCTAAATTTTGCATGATGCCTGTTGAGTGCTGCAACCTAGTAAGGAGCTATTTAACTAAATGATCAGCAGGCTTGCAATACTGAATCGTAAAAATATCCTCTGATAACATTGCAGGGTTTCAATAAAAACAATCCCGAGCTGCCGGGCGTGAAAATAATTCCGAGCTGACGGGGGTGAGCCGCCGTGATGAATGCCGAGCTGACGCGGAGTGGGGCTTGGCCAACAGAGCTGGCCGTCTGTGACCGTCAGAACCAAGCCATATGGAAATTAATTCCGACTGGCTGCTGACTGTGTTGTGGCTACTCCAGTTGGCAATACGATCGCATAGGGTTAATATTTTATTTGTTAAATTTCAATCCGCTGTTGCGTTTCTAACCTCTCTCTGCTGCTGAGTGTGGGTCTCCTGCCGCCTCCACTGGTTGCCCCGTCTCACATAAACGTTGTTGGGGCTCGCGAAACCGCCGCCGAAGAACATGTTGAACAATTCCTCCGCTGTCACATCCGCTGAAATCAATCGTAATTTTTATTGCATGGATGATAAAAATAATAGGACACCCACTTCCTTCATTACTTTCTTTCTACTTTTGCTTCATCAACTTCATCAGAGGTGGGGGAGCTTCTAGCTTCTACCGAAGACCTAGGGTTTTCGGTCAGGAGAGTGCACAAACTTATCTTAACTATCACTACAAGAACAATGTAGTGAAGACATATCCTTAATCATACAATCAGGGTGTCCAATTGGTTTCCGCCACAAAATTCAAGAATTTCAGAATTTTCCAGATTTTTCACAGCTTTTCCTTTTCCGCATTGACGAAAATACTATTTTCATGAAGATTTTAATTAAAAATTTATTTGATCAAACAAACTTTACACTACATTTTAGTACCGGTATGCCAATTAAAAATTATATATAGGTCAAACATAAGTAAACAACCATCAACGATAATTTATCACTTCTTATAATAAACAATTTTCATTTCCATCACTTAGTAAGAAATGTAATGCTGTTTACCCGTTAAAAATTTTATGGATTAAAAGTGTTATTGATGAATTATTAGGCCTAGTAATATATTTTTTAATAATTTTACTATGAATCAATACATCGAATTTTCTTTGATGATACATTGACCATAATCCTCTTGATGACAAAGTTTGACCATTATCCTCTAAGAAGTTACTATTATTTTGCATCAAGTTTTTATTGCAATGAACTCAACGAGTTAGTTGTTTGCTGGTGGTTGTCAAACAGCATTTTAACCAGCAAAAAAAATTTAGGGTTTTTTACACTGCCCTACTTTGCAGGTAAACGTAAAATTAATACAAATAATCCGTTTTTCTCCTAATTCTGGATTAAATTGGATATGCTGTTTCCAAACCCAAAATATATGATTTAAATTTGATCCAAGAAATAAAAGCAACTTGAGTGTAAACTAGAAGACTCAAACAACTGAATTACAAATAGATGAACCAATACCGGTAGTTTAAAAGAGTTGACTTGTGAGGACTGTTTTCCTTATTATCAAGCTACTCTTTTTAGTTTTAGTTGATATGCCATCGGCCTTGATGAAACAAATAATTTCAAAAAAACAGTCACAACCCAGAAGCCTCAAGGTCAGTAAACATTTGTTATTTTCTTTTTTTATCAATAGCTAATCTGAAAAAAAAAACTGTCGTTTGCACCTAGTTTTGTTTTGCGAACTGAAGGGATAAAATTCCAGATTTCATGCTTTCCATTCGCGCAAAGAATTGATTATTTTTCAAAAAGAATTATCATTCATTTGATTCCCTCAATGAGTCGTTCAAATTGAACGTTTTTGATACAAATTGAAGAAACCGCTTGCCGGCTCTTCGGTTGACAGTAGATTTCTGACGGAATAAGGTATTTTAACCTCTCGAATCAAATTGAACGATTCGTTCGCGAGTCGCCCGTCACTAACGTGTGTTGGCGTCGACTCACCCTCGAAGCCGCGGGTGTAGTTGTACTCGTGGTGTGTCCGGGAGCTGCGTGCCGGGTGTTTCTCCTCGTCCGCGCCGTAAAGGTCGTACTGCTTCCGCTTCTCCACATCCGTGAGTACAGCGACCGCGTTGCCGATGGCTGGAGAAATATTCGGATATCAGTTATCCTTAAAATATTATCTTATTGACTGAAAAAGGTGAAGTTCTACTCATTAAAAGTTTGAAAGTTCTGAAACACGAATGCCGCACTTAGGCCTAAGTGCCAAATTAGTGAATGAATTTGTCAATCTTTTAGATTAGAGAAATATAATAACTTCAATACAGTAGAGCGCCGATTATATGAACGTCGGTCATCCGAACCGTCGGTTAACCGAACGCCATAATAATTCAAATTTTGAACATGATTCTCAAGCAGTTCAAATTCACGTGCCAAAATCGCATGTCAGGGCTGAAGCAACAACAAATTTTGAACTTTTTCTCTATATAAAAAGTATACATTGTACTGTATCTATGAATGATAAATTGTTCTTTAAAAATTCATACCCATGTATTCTGATCGATTTCATAATAAAATTACGTGAATAATCTTTGTTTGATCTTTTTTTAGCATTTTACTAGAAAGAATTACATTACATATATAATTTTTACATTTTGTCTTTCCATGTTCAATTATCCGAATATTCAGTTATCCGAACACCCCTTGTCCCCAATTAGTTTGGATAATCGGCGCTCTACTGTACTACCGAATTTAAGTTTAAACTATGAATAACATGTTCACAATCACATAAACTATGTATTCAGTAAAAATCCATTTTGTAGGCCAATGATGTCTGCTCAAATCCAAGGTAATGTTTACACTCCTCTTCAATTATGCCACATACATAACTTTGAAACTTTTTGCAAATCAAAATATCAAATGAAACAAAATTAAAAATTTGAACCAAGCATTACTCCTAAACCTCTGATTACCCTCTAATTAAGCAAGGGTGGACTACCCTGTATTTATAGGTTTGACAATGGACATGACTGTTTCCAAAACATTATATTCAAAACAGAGAAGTGACGAATTCACTGGTATCTTGAAAAATTACCCTGCCTGAGGGTTAACAGGGGTGCCAAATTACTCAAACTTTAAGAGGTTAAGGAACTGTCGTCAGGTAATTAAACAATTAATATTGTCTACAACAGTTCAGGGGCAATACAAATCTTCTTTAAGACACCCAGTTTTTTACTGCACTGGAGCAGCGCTCTGGCTCTGCGCTCCTAAAATACAGCAGAGTCCCGCTATTCCGAACTAATTGGGACAGACCCCAGTTCAGATTAGCGGGAAATTTGGAATAGGCAGATAATGAATAAAATCAATAGATATTTAGGATACTGTAGTAAAATTTTTATATAATACCAAGATAAATATAGGGATTTTAATTTCCGGCCGATATCTAGCTTAGTAATTGCCGTTTCCAACGGAATTAGAACATCACGATCGTAATTTTCAGTGAGGTACCAAAGTGAATTGTCATAGAGAGCCGATGTAAAGGTTGGCGTTCGTGATCGCGGCCGGTAGTTGTCATCTTTGCTGGCCGAGATAGAGTACAGAAAAAAACTATTCTCAATTCTGCTGCCGCGATATACAGTTTGATTGTCATTACACCAAATGTGCTTGGCGATCATCACTTACGGCCGCGATTTTGCA
The DNA here is from genome assembly GCA_035578135.1 of Flexamia atlantica. Lineage (NCBI taxonomy): Eukaryota > Metazoa > Arthropoda > Insecta > Hemiptera > Cicadellidae > Flexamia > Flexamia atlantica. The sequence goes on along the minus strand of JAQJVK010000015.1, from coordinate 3,012,522 downwards.
GTATAACTGCACAATACACCCTATATATGTTTTACGATTGTCACTAATGGCCACTATTAGGCAGTATAATTGCTAAATACATTTGATATGCTTTGCGATCGTCACTTACTGCTGCAATTACTGAGTAGCAGTGTGATTATAAACTACACAGGATTTGTGCTTTACAGTTTTCAATAACAATAGTGTTTTTGACGATAAAATATGTTCGGAATAGGCGGATTTTTGGATTAGCGGGATTCGGAATAGCGGGACACCACTGAATTCGGGACTAATAATAACGAATGCGGAGTGACCTTTGAAGGCCTCGGAGGCGCCGGGGGCCTTGTTCTTGTCCGGATGCAGCTGCAGCGCCAGCTTCTTGTACGCCTTCTTGATGTCTCCGTCCGACGCCTCCTTGTCCACGCCCAGGATCTCGTAGTAGTCCTTGCACTTCTTTATCCTGCAAAATGTAACAATGAGTTTCCAAGAAATACATGAGTTTCCAAGAAATACACAATAGTTATTTGTGCATCTAAGGACTGTGACGATAATCACCATTTTCCAAAATTATTTATCTAAATTATTGGTTCATTAGAGATTGAGACCTGTTATGGGAGTTTCACAATTCCCATAACAGTCTTGTGTAATTGGCACAAAGAATCCAGTGTTTGATGACACTCCACAGTTATTCTGCTGATTCTAGTGGCTAGCTCTTTCGACAGGGCCTAGTTACTAGTTCAGAGAAACCAGTGTTGCCCCCGACTTCCTTGGGAACACAGCGACCAGTTCGTTTGAGGTAAGACAGAATATTTGTTATTTTCAATTTAAAACCTTGATTGTCCAGATTATATAATCGATTTATTGATTAATAATTATTTACAACTTTTAATATTCTGATCAATTGTTCTAGATATTATTCAATATTTTATTTTATTTTTTTGAACGATACAAATCCTCTTCTTATAGTTAGAATCCAAAGCACTTATATGTTAACACTATTTTCTATATCAAATAAAGGAACTTGTGACAGTTAAGCTGATAACTTAACCCGATCCTCTGATTAATTAAATAATAAAATATCTTGATTTAATAATGCTTTATTATTGATTATGTTTTATACCTCTCATAGCGAGTACACCCATTTACTTCGAGATCACATTTATGGTAGGGAAAAGTCTAGTGTTACAGGACTAAAGTACAACTTTTCTCCCTGAGGGAAACAGTTGTCGCCCGTTGGCATTGCCGAAGGTGACAATTTTCCCAATGGAGAAAAATTACTCTAGTCCCTTGATGCACACAAAATTTGTCCTCTACCTACACCAATAACAATAGCCACGACTACATAACTTCACCTTGTTATCATCCTTTGCTCCAATAAACTGAACTAATTAGAATCTAATATCAATAAATAACATGAGGTATTTGGACTATATATACAACCATTTCATTCACACTTTCACACTATTAAAAATAAAACAATAAGCAGTTTGTCTAGGCTGTGAATTTCAAAAGTACCTCCCAAAAATGTGTAGGTTAAAAAACAACTATGTTTATACAGCATTCGCCAACAACAAGCATTGGATCATGTGGTTATATTCAGTGTTGCCAACTTAATTCAAGCATAACGATTATTACCTGACTATTAAGTGCATACGCGTTTAATTTTAATGATCAATAGCTCATATAAAAGCCGTTAAATGACTGAGTATGTTAAGTCCAAAACGAACTACATACCTTAATTAGAACCGGAGATACAAGAGATAATTCTTAAAAAATCTATAAAAAAATTAAACGTCCATAAGAAATGTATAGGGATGATTTTTTATTTGAGCATATCTTTTTAACGTATGCATATTTTCAAAAACGGATTTTAGCATTGTGTTCAGGGTAAAAATCTAGTCCATAATGATCCGTCACAACACCACCTTTACATTTGAAAAAAAAATTTATATCCAATATGGCGGATCCAAGATGGCGGCCGAAAATGTAAAGTCTGTCAAAATTTAGGACCAATCACCCAACGATGATTGGCGGCGGTCCAAAGTCAATATCTCGAAAAACATTGATACAATATGCAGTTGAATGTCTTTTATCAAAAATTTTTGTATGGTGGGAAAAGCCGCCATTTTGAAACGTGATTTTAGTGAGGTTCCCATGGTCCGATTTTGGTAAACTTTGGATATGTTAAAATTCATATTTTTTAAAGTAGAATTCCATCAAAAAACGTTTTCTTGCAGTTTTTTTGAGGTTCCCCATGTTACTTTTCGTAGAATGACTGGCCTATTAACTTTATTCAGAAAGAATAACAACTTCCCTAATGTATAGGGTTGCCATTAAAACAAAGTAGAATAATATCAAATTACTGTTAAATTTTCTAATACTTAATTTTTTGTTTGTTTTTGAGTCCGAATAAATGGTTTCTCAGGATATAGACACTATATTTATTTTAGAGTAGTTATCACTATTTTATTTATTTCTGCATTTGTCATTTTGAATTTTTTACTTACATTGCTCAGCAGCTTTATGTAAGTTTTTGTTCAGCTGTTCCTTGAAATGAATATTCCCATAAATCATATTGACAAATAAGAAACTTTAAGGGCATATATAGAGTTCTTAAATTCAGTCCAAACTTCATAAATTTCATTTCCTATAAAATTTTAGGCAGAGCTCCAACACTATTTTTTTTTTAAATCGGTTAAGAACTGTATGAGTCTTGATCACAAAAAACTCAAGCATATTAAATAAGCACTAGAGATCGCCTACTGTCGAAATTCAACTAGAAAATATTTGGGTTAAGTTTTTATTAGTTGTTGCAATAACACATGTGACTGCATTTGCTTAGCCTACCTTTGTACTGCTTCAAGTTGCTCCTTTGTGTAATCTGAATGTGACGGTTCTTCTTTCTTTGGTGCTAGAAAAAAAGGAAATATTACAAAACTGCTGTGGCTAAGTTTGTAATTTCAAATTATGAACAACTATATAAAAACTTAATATGAGCCCTAACAGTAAAATACCCATTGCTACTTTCTTTAATCATGTTTAGGCTGCTATATTATTCATAAACACATCAAAGAAGAAGATACAGAATATATTTAAATTTAAAAGTTTTGCCTAGCGTAACCCACCAGTAAATCGCTTTCTAGGAATCGATTCTTCGGTTTGAGGAGCCGATGGTCTTCTTGTGGCATTGTTAAACTGCTGCAGGCGATCAAGGAGATCTGGAAATCAGAAATAGGTATTTACCAAAATTTCTAATGAACAAAAAAAATTAAAAATTTCCATTTTAAGCGCCAGTAAAATTTTACTATAAAAGAAAAAATGGTTGTTTTATTTCTTTTAATAGAATAGAAAAAGTATAAGTAATTTAAAAACTATGATCAAGTAGTAAATTTTTGGGGGTTAAATAATACCAGCTTAGTAAGCAAGTATTGTTTAGTTTTCTTTTAGCCAAAAAAATACTTAAGTGGAAATTTCAAAACAATTAAGTTATCATACGAATAAAATGAACCCCTTAAATATATTCTACGACACAATTTTGATGAGTAAATAATAACACAACATCTAAAATATTTCAGGATTCAAAAACTAATTCCTTCAAATTCCTTCCATTCCTCACAAGGTTTGCTGTCTACAAAAATATAGAAATAAATATAAAAAATTAAGTTATTGCAGGTTTCCAATTAAATCCAACATTTATATTCATAGGGCAATTTATTTTTATTTTTTTTAAGTGAGTCGGTGGCGCAGTTGGTAGCGCACTCGGCCCCGGTTCTGTGGCGGCAGCGTCGCAGGATCGAGTCCCGATGATGCCGCATACTTTCAGCAGTACTGTTCATCCTTGTACTGTACCGGATCACTCCTTGGGTTTGCTTGATAACTTCCACGCACAGGCCTGAGGCCCATGTGGGGGGCAAATGCAAGGTAAAAAGAGGCCGCCACCCTCTTTAAAAAAAAATTCTTTCACATTTTTATTCTATCAAATAACATTATAATTATTGATTAAAAATGTTACAAGAAGATAATATGTACACAGAAGTAAGGTAATGTTTTAATAAGAAAACACTGAACTGATCACTGCTGTGATTACTCAAAGGAGCCATGAAACGTGAGTGTATGTGAGTCAAACATGTGCCCGGCTCTGAATGAAGCCCTATGTGGCTCAATCTCGTCAAGGATCTATTTTTATTCCATGACAAATACCCTAAGCCCTGCACCAACCAAAACCTTTTAAACCGACAAAACTTTATTCTTTGTTTTAAATTCATTGCTTATGATGGTGATTTTATATTTGGATTTGGATTGTTACGACCATTTGCCATTCAATAAATTTTTTGGGCTTTTCCTTTTGCTTTCGAAAAAAAGAAGCGAAAGAAAAAGTCCAAAAATATAAACAATAATTAATACATATTTTATACTAGAAAATTACTTATTATGTTCAATTAAAATATTACACCTATTAAGTTTAACAATTAATTGCATTGACGATGAAATGTGATTCCTAATGGAGTTTTTCAACATTTAAATACAATATTTCGTTATAAAACAAGTAAAATGGGTGAAATTTGTGCAATATAGTGTTGGGGAGTAAAACTCCGCATGCGCCCGCTCGCGTTTTGCCGGTGAAGCGCCCGCTCAAGGGTTAAAAGGTAAAGTTTGTTACAATTTCAAGAGAAATAAAAGGAAGTAAATGAGTGAAATAAATTTCCTTTTGTTAAATTCTTGTAAAAAAACGTCAACAACTATGGTTATTTATTTCTAGTTTTTACAGAATTAGGTGAAAAGACATGGTTATTGACATTTAACCTTGTGACGTGAAATCTGTGAAAAGAACTCGATCTGACTCTGAACATAATTGCTATTTTGTTGTGCTTTGCCTGTAGGTGATTGTTTGGGTTTAATATGACGCCCATTGACTATTGCTTTAGACTGGGGAGTTATGTTGGACATCTATTTTATTTTGTGAAATGTACTTTTAAGAACTAAAATTCATCTTGAAATCAACTTTATCAGTGAAGCAGTAGCAGTAAACATCAAGTTGCGACATGGTGTTAGAGCTGTTAGTAGTTTTATATGAAGGAAGATTTTAAAACTTGATTGTTCAGTTTGAAAAATGCTTAACACATTGGCCTACAGTACCAGTTTTGCAGTACCAGTTGATCTTTACTTAGGCTGATTTTCTGCACAGCGTCACACGAACATGTTTTGGGACCTGAGACTTGACCAACATTGGCATTGGTTACGAGTTTCCACATCAACGGTTGTTGTGGGTTTTCTTTGAATGAGAAATTAACATTATTGTAAAAATTTGGTGACACATTTTTGCTGCTGTTGGTTTTCGCAATACAGACGCGGATCGCAGGACACTCTGCATAAATGCCTCCATTTGACTATTTAGAGAGGACAGACTATTTAGTATTTGAAGAGGATCTATGACAGCTTTGAACAACTCATTTCTATTACCTGTCACCGGTATTTAGGAACGTCGTGTTTGACCAGCGGCTTATAGCAACATGGGTTTAATTAAACCCATTTTTGCATAAGTGCTCCCATTTAAAAACTCAATTGAACAAGCACCACGGAAGACGCGCAACGTGTAACCTGCCTTGAGAATTCTTTTTATCCTGGTACTTTTTTAAACTTTTGTAATAACTGCTCTAACTCAATTTATCCCATCATTATTTAAAATTTTGAAACTTGCGGAGAGTATTGATTAGTTCACCAGTTATTTAAATGTAGGCCTATACATTTATCATCATCAAAATATGTTTTAACACGTTAGCTGCCACGCCAATTTTTGGCCTGATTGCTGTATTGCCAAACACATTAGTATTTTTGTTTTGAGTTACTATGTGTTTTATATACTTGTTTAGCTTAGTTATAAGGGTTTCATAAAAAAAATTAGATTTTATCCATAAAAAACGTGGACCGATCGGGTCGGCACTAATCATTTGAAGCAAAATATTGCTTGAAAAAATCAGTGCCGACCCGATCGGTTCACGCCTAATTTTTCATTCATCTTACTATTTAACTTCGCGCAGTTGGCAATACTACCCTTTGCCGCCTACAAGGTTGGCACCAAGTTTTTTTTCACCGTTTCCCGCGTATTTGCTACCGACTACACGATTGGCAACCCAGTTTTTTTCTATCTGTTTCCCGCGTATTTTACGTAGTCTGCAGTGTGCAACCGTCCGTGTTTCATTGTGAATCAACAATTGTGATTTACTTTACTTGTGGTTACAAATTTAAAGTTTAAAAAATGAGTGATCTGGACGAAAGCGAGATCGATCGATTTCTAGAAATTCCTTTGTCGAGTGAATTGGACCGGGAGACTTTAGGTGCTTTTTATTTTCTTTTTACCATTCTTGTTCAAATATGAATTTAGAAGCCATTAATTGCCACAAATAAAAAGACTTGGTTGCTTATGTTAGTTAAAAATTCTGTGGTAAGGCAATAAATTACATTTTTCCGACAGATTATTGTTTTTATTTCAATCCTAGCAACAAAAACTCAGTAAAAGTTTTTTTTTTACTTTAACAAAATATTAAAAAGTAAAACTAAGTCATTAGTATATCCAAACCATTTTAGAATAAAATGAAACTTGCAAAACGTTTACCTACTTTGTTAATTTGTTACGAAAAAGTTAAATTATTTATAAGAAAGTAATAAGAAAACCATTGTAAAAAAACGTGCCGACCCGATCGGTTCAATATATTTTGGCCAACTTCAAGGACTTTCTGAGCCACGTGTACAGTAGACGCCCTCTAGTTCGGCCACCTCGGGACCGGACCCCTGGCCGGACTACAAAATGGCCGGACCACCCGGATGTGCTATCAAAATGTAAATTAACCCTATTAAATCCCAAAACCTATGTTTAAAAATCAACAAAACACACTATTTAATCATATTTACAGTGTTTATTTGCCAAAGAAAATATTTTGACGTCTCTTATGTTGAACTGTCATATTGCGTTCCTGGTTTTACCGATACCGTACTGAGGATATAAAGTGAGCAGAAAAACTCTTTATTTACTATAAAAACACACTAGAAATGTATTTGCCGAATTAAGTTAAGCGTATTACTTGAATCATAACCTATAAAAATGTTAAGAAACATGTTATTTTCTTTTGTTGTATACAAGTGAAATCCAAGATCAAATCTCACTGTAAAGTCCTCATATTGAAAGAATAACATCTTTTGTTAGTTGGGGTCAAGTGTGTCCATCAATTACAAGCTTGTCCGTAATCTAAACTGACATAAATAGTTTACTTCTTCGGCCGGAAACTAAAGATTCAGGATAAATACTGTCGAAGGTCATTCCCTCGCGGTGCGGCGTGGTGATATAACGGATATGATTCACCATCCTAGGACCGGCCGGACCATCCGGCGGCCGATCCGACCGAAGCCGAACTAGAGGGCGCCTACTGTATAAGCATCAGAATCTAAACTCCAACGCTATCTAGTAGCGACGTCCCTACTCTATTGTTGTAAAACGCTTGATCACCGCTAGGTGACAGTGGGAGGCATCTAGCGGCAAAATGGCGGAACCTTACATTCTCGAGGTGTCGGCACGTTGCTCCACCCGATCTACCTATGCCGACCCAATCGGGTCGGCATGGCACTTAACGTGTTAAAAGGTTCTTATTATTAGAGCTAATATTAGGCCCTAGACCAATCAGCCACTCTCCGGGGATCAAGCCTAATGCTTCCGTGCAGTCTTAGCAATAGGCCTATCATTGTCACTTCCTGATTTGTCATAATTTCTACTTTATTTTATGGAAAATGACCCTCACTTGAGAACAACCCAAGAAAAAATCAGACAAGTACTGTGCTCAAAGTTGTAGCCTACTTCTATTCCTAACATTAAAACTGTTAATTTTGTAAAGTAGGTTTACCCAGATGTCTAAAAAAAACCCTTGAATTAGAATTGATTTGAATGCCCACATGGCTACTGAAGTAAACACAAGCATGTTAGTTACCATAATACTATCAGGTACTTTTCCTTATAAGTTAATGTAAATACAGTATGAGTGTAAATCAGGAAATTATTTATCTTCTAAGTTTTATATGTGTGACTCCCCCATGTTGGAGAGTGGTTTCACCAGCTGAACATGACAGATCCTACGCCCCTGCAGGACACAGGACGCCGAACATGAGTCAAGTAAGTCAGACTGTTTTGTGTTGTAATGTGTCAAAATGTGGTAACACCATGATGACCTTCAAATCACTGAAGTAAACGGAGTCTGGCATTTCTTTATTGATTTGATGATGGCCTAACGGGGTCGAAACTAAAGGCATCGCTAATTATAATTAGAATCGACGACAGTATCTGGGATAAGTACCCTAAGTATTTTTGTTATTTAACGTCGATTCTGGAGGCAAAATCATGAATAAAATAGAAACAGATGTTAAGCGTTAAACAGGTGTTTGTGGGTAGGTATCTATTTAATTTATAGCTCCTTTCAACTATTACATGCAGCCTTGCAAGCATCAATGATAAGTTTGGAGCAGTACAGCACGGTTGTTTTTGTGGGTAAGTATCTATTTAATAGTTCCTTTCAACTATTACATGCAGCCTTGCAAGCATCAATGATAAGTTTGGAGCAGTACAGCACGGTTGTTTTTCTAGGATTATCACAACCACTATAATATATGGTAGCCTACTTGGGCATTTTAAGGTACACACGAGGCCTAGTTGATTGTGTTCAGATATTTTCAATCAAATAAAGCTGGGACTTCGGAAGCTTTAACTGAGCTTTCTACATTTAAACATAGGCCTGGCATGGAATTTTAACCCAAAAATATTCAAGGCCAACTAAAGCGATGATTTAAACGGCTAAGCCTGTAAAGATTATGCAATCTTCACTGGACTAAATATGCATGGGCCTACTCTATTCTATGTCTAATTAACTGTAGGTACATGCCCTACTTCAATCGTAGTTGGAAACAATACCTTTAGCTTTAGGAGTTGAGTAAAGTTTCTCCGCTTTAAGAAGGAATTTTTCCGCTTTGTCACGTCTTCCTTCCAAAATGCACTTTTCTGCTATTTCTATACACCTTTCAGCCTCGTCTTTGTTTACTTCCATTTTATCCAAGCGTTTACCTGATTGCTGGTTTCTGTAATCAGGACTTCAAAGTAAATCTAAACACTACTTCTAAATGACAACATTCACTTCCTAAATTTTTGTGGCCAAACAAAAACTCTTAAATTAGTATACAATAATCACTAAACGCGATCCAGGACGTGATGTGACAGACGAAATGAAAGAAAGAATCATATGATGACAGCGACAGACTACAGACAACTCGATTTTTCTAAAGACCAGTATATCCAACAATAGTTGTAATTTCCCATGGATTGACAAATCCTAATTATATATCAAGACGCTACACAATCTCAAAATGACGCATCTCAGAAACTTGATTTAAGCGATAAAATGAAACTTGGATATTATGAAATAAGTATTTATTTACTAAATTTTAACCTGTACGTTTTGATTTAGCATTATCAATAATAAAAAAACTTACCTGGACGTTTTCAAAACCTTGATTTAATGAAATATCTATTAATATTTATTTAATAAATTATAACTTGGACTTTTTGAAACCTGTAAAATTTAAAACAACTATTGTAACTTTTTTAATAACCAGACTGGACGTTTTTGAACTTAGACTTATTATTGAAATAGCTTGTAATAAATTATAACCAGGACGTTTTGAAACCTGGATTTTTGAAAGGAATATTATTAAAAAATTAGAATTACGAACCTGGATATTATGAACTAGATAATACATGTAATTTATTTAAGAAATTAACCTGGAAGTTTTGAACCTTAGTAATTAAAAAAGCAGCCCCGGACATTCTGCACCTGGACCTTTTCAAATGTCTTTCGGTTTAGGTTTTTGTGGGAATTTTCAGATTGTTTGTTTTCCCTTCTATTCCAAACTGCGTCTTCGTCATGTCAAGGCATTTATGTGTTTTGTTTACAGTGAATTGGAGAATGATCCATCTCAATTTGTAAATTGTAATAAATTAATTGACGAGTTCCTAGAGTTGCTGAAAAATTACTTAAGGGCTTGAAGTTTCATTTTTATAGAAACTAAACTCATTACACAATTTTATGTCTTTGTTATGTGTTCCGAGGAAGTAGAAGTGGTGTGGTCTTGGTGTCATTCATCAGGAAATTTTAAAAAGTTCGGCGTTTTTATCTGTAATATTTTCAAAGGAATATATACCGTATTCAGCGAGGCATTTAAATTATCGTTGATATTGGCATTCTAAAAACACTTCTTGATCCACATAGGCATATGAATAATCACAACTCATTTATCAACTCAGTAAGTTAATTTAATTTAAGTTAGGCTAATAAATGGTACAAGTTTCATATCTTATATTCTGCCTTTAAGGTTATGTTTATACTAATTATTCTTTATATATTTTGCTCAGGTTTATGAACTTCTCAAAATAATTCAACATGGGCAAAGATCAGTTTGGTAAATGTTCACTTTACGGTACTACCTCCGAAATTGAAAAATTTTTTTTTCAAAATGTAGGAAATCACGCCCTGATTCCAGAAATGATAGTCATTTTCCGCGGAAAACGTCGGAAAATGCCGGTAAATCGGAAAAACGGAAAAATATTTTTTGGCTTGGAAGTAGGTCATGTGGGTACCTCTCTACAATGAGAGCCAGCCTCAAGGCCCGCGACGAGCCTCACCGCCCTCTTTTGTAAAACAAAAAGTCGGTTGAAAGATGTTTTGTGGGCCATCCCCCACAGTATCACAGAATACCGGAGGTGAGTCTCAATGAGACCGTGGTAGACCAATTTTGAAAGACTTTTGATGCCCAGACGAGAGAAATTTCTGAGGATAAAAATTGAAGATGAAATTTTTGAGTGAACTTTTTCAATTTGAAACTCCCATGACAAATTACGGTCCAGTCTCACTCCTAGAAAATCCACCACATCCACATGGTTGAGGTCATGCTCGCCAATGAACAGATTCGGGTGGAAAGTTGAACTGAGACTTGAGTTTTGGGTTGTTTGAATATGCATAAAGTTTGTTTTCACTGCGTTGACCGCAAGTTTGTTTTCGTGAAAAAATTGTGCTGCTGTGTTTACTTTGATGTTTGTCTCGATTTCTGCCAATTATTTGTCCATGTTCCTGACAAGAATGGTCGTATCGTCCGCAAACATGAAAAGATCATTGTCCGGGACGACATCATTCAATTCATTCACATAGATTAAAAACAGTAGGCCTAGAGGCCCAAGGATTGAACCTTGCGGCACTCCGAACTGAACAGGAGATTCTTTTGATTGGAAAACGGTGTTTTTTGACATGATTTCAGTGACCTGAAAGCGGTTTTCCAGGTATAAATGGAGCCAATCGAGAATTTTTCCAGAAATTCCGACTTTTTGAATTTTTTCCAAAAGAATTGAAATGTCAACGCAGTCAAAAGCTTTTGACAGGTCAGCAAAGCATGCAATCACACACTCGCCCCTGTCAATCGCCCGGATGCATTCAGATACAAACTCAACTAAAGCAAGCTTAGATGATTTGTTTTTACGGAATCCAAATTGTTTTGAAGAAAAGAGATTGTTAGTTTCCATATATGCCATTATCTGGTCATATACGGTTTTTTCAAAAAATTTTGAGATGGATGGAAGGAGCGAGACTGGACGGTAATTGTTCATGTCTTTGTGGCAGCCTTTTTTAAAATGAGGTTTGAATTTTGATGTTTTAAAACAATCCGGAAAGATGCCACTGTGAAGTGACATATTGATGAGATGTGTGAGAGGGACGGCGAGCTCGTCGACACAATTTTTCAAAACTTTCATTGAAATTCCATCTACCCCAAAAGAATTCTTAGATTTAAAATGTTTGAAAAGCTTTACAGTGTCCTTTACTGAGATTGAAGTGAAATCGGTGAGAACATGTGGATTTACATTTAAGACTGAATTCGAACTAGGAGTTGAGTGTGAGTGGTGGGGTACCGTTCTGGTTGCAATGGTGGAAAAAAATTTATTGAAATTATTACAAATCAGATCCGGATCAGAAATTTCCACACCATCCTCATCTATGAGACAGTGAGACCCCTCGCTTTTGGATGATGGCCTAAATTCATTTATTATTTTCCAAGATTCCCTGGAAAAACAATCTGCTTCTTTAAGTCTATTTTCAAGTTCAATTTTTTTGTGTTGTTTGACAGTTTTCCTAAAATTTTTCTTTGCCCTACGATACTTTTGATCGTTTTCGAGACATTTATTTTCAGAAAAAATTTTGTAAGACTCTACCATTTTACTTTTTGCGGCAATAACTTCTTGACTAAAAACTTTTTTTTGATTGATTTTTTTACATTTCTTTGGCTTGCATTTGGATAGTGGAAAGGAGGTGTCAAAATGGTACCTGGTGGTATTCATAAAATTGCTTACGCAACAGTTCAGGTCATCACCATCCAACACCCCCTCCCACTCCTCCATTCGCAGACGGGCTTTGAATTCCTGAATGTTTAGATTGAGAAATTTTCCTAGTTTCAAAGCCTAGAATAGGGTCAGCAGAAGAAATTTTAAAAAGGCATTCCACTGCATGGTGGTCAGAAATATGAGTGGTTAATACTTGAGCACTGATGGAAAAATTGCAAAAAATATTGTCAATGCAGGTGGAAGATAAACATGTGACTCTAGTTGGTGCTAAAACAGAAGGTTTTAGGTTAAAAGCTTTTAATTCATCTAGGAAAATGTTTGTATTTTTGTCCAACTTAAGCAGGTCTATGTTGAAATCACCTCCAATACAAATATTATTGGAGGTACAAGCTAGCCTATTTAAATATTCATCAAATATTTCAATGAAAAAATCTATGTCTTTGGAGACTGGGCTCCTATAGATGCAGGATATGATAAAAATTTCATCATTTACTTTAAATTGCAATTCAGTTGCCTCAAAAAATAATTCAAGTGAAAGATCGTTACCAATTGTGAGAGATTTGATTTCTTGCAAATGAGAATCATTATTTACAAAAATGGCTACACCACCTCCCTTTATGAAGTTTCTAGAAAAAAATGAACAAAGTGAAAAATTTTCAAAAGTGAAGTTTAGGATTTCATCTTCAGTCAAGTGGGTCTCACTGATAAGCAAAATGTCGGGATTTTCTTCGAAAAGGATGTTCTCAATGACTTCTTTATTATTACCTAGACTTTGAGCATTCTGGTGGATGACTTTGCATATCTCACGCCTAGCACTAAGCCTATTACTTAACTTACTATCACTACTGGTTCTATCGCATGATTCTCTGACAAGTTTTTTGTACCCACTTCGCTTACCCTGCTATTTACGTAGGCAGCGACCAAGCCGCACACCAGATCCTTCCCCTTATTATTTAAGTGGAGCCCAAAAGAATTGAAATGTGACCTATTTAAAAGAGTGTTAATGTTAAGGAATCCCCATCTGTTTGTGAGGCACTTCTCTAGAACTAATCTATTTTGTACTTTGATACGGTTCCTAGCATTGTCATCAACATCATACCTCATTGGTGCTTCCACCCAAAGTACCTCTTTGCCCTGAAGGGGCAGAGTAATTTCATTAATCATACTGTCCAAATCTTTAAGACTACGATCGGTTATGTAGTTGACACCACCCATGATAACCACCATTTCAGCATCTTCAGCTCCACGGCCCACCTCATCCAAGACAGAGGTCAACAAGGGTCAGACCCCCCCCCCCCCCCCCGGTTGAGGTCAGAGGGGGTGCGGCCCCTGGCATGACCTCATCACTCTTTACAACATCTTCATTTAACAACTTGTTAATTTTGTCTCTACAGCCCCTACCATGGCTGTCACTAAATAGTTTAATTTTTACTCCTTTTTTAGGCTTAGGAATATTTGTGGGCCTAGGCCTACCGCTGACACTACCGCTGGGACACATCTTCAAAGACTCAGATGCACCAGCCACAGTCTGTCCTAGAATGGTTGTCTTAACTAGTTTGTCGAGACAACCATTCTAGGACAGACTGTGGCTGGTGCATCTGAGTCTTTGAAGATGTGTCCCAGCGGTAGTGTCAGCGGTAGGCCTAGGCCCACAAATATTCCAAAAGCCCACACAACCTATCATTCGATGTACTATTCCGGCAACCGTCAACCGTCAGTAATGAAGAAACATTGATAACAAACAATAACCAAAACCATTGTCAGTAATATTTTTCGATTCTCACAAACAATAAAACTTTTAAACTAATTTAAAACGTTACCAAGTTATCACTAATATCAAAATAATTGAAAACGTTAAATTATTAACTAACTAAAGGTAAATGTTCCGTATACGGTAACCTCATGGATTTTGATGAAAACTATCTTAATGTGTTCCTTTCACTATTTTATTACAGAATCAACACAAATTTTGCTGCGGAAAATCCTTTAAGTAGGCCTACCTCAAATCGAGACATTACCAGTCTTAAAACGCACTTCATAGGTGGGAAAACTACTTACTGACGGACGACTGGATTGTTCCATTGTCTAACGGCGACTAAGGATTGCAGGGGAGTAACAGCAGATTGAATCATATGTTCAGTGCAGTCGAAAAGTAAATGCCAATATGACTAAGAAAACGACCAACTCCTTTCGACTGTCACTGTTGTCTGTAAGTCGGTGGGATGGCCTCAGTGTATATTGCGCGATCAGTTTGTTACTCCGAAAACTTTGAGTTCGCATTATTCCTCAGTAACTTAGATTCTACGTTTTAAATTATGAATTTGGAATCAAATAAATAGGATAAATTCATAAATACTATAGCAATTATAGGCCTAAATCCTAAATGAAAAAATCTGAGAGAACACTACTTGCAAACCCTTGCTGTGTAACTTATTAAAAAAATAAGAGACGTGTTGTACAGGTGTATGCCAACTTAGGAAAATTTAAAAAATCTATTTTGTTGACTTGTTTAAATTAGGCTATTCTGATTTTCCTTAATCGAAAATATTGATATAACTTAGGTAATAAATGACATGAATTACAACAACTGACAATGATTTAATGACACAATTTGTTCATAGTTATAAGTTACCAAATGATAGATGAATTTTTCAAAACCTGTTGAGAGTTGAAATTAATTTAAATCTATTTATTTTCTGGAGGAGGACATGAGACATTTTTTTTGTGAGTCACAGGGTGTTGAGCCAGTTATTTATGAAGCCCCCAATTAGCCCCTCATGGAGAAATTTTTTGATTTATGCGGTGATTCTAATGGTTCAGTCTCAAAACAAACTTTATACCGGTATTCGTGTTCAGGACAAAAATCCGCACAATTTGAGTAGGTGCCCACAATGTAATATTTGAAGAAAAAAAGTTTTCTCCCATTTTCCAGTTTTTCCAGATTTTCTCACTTTTCCCGGCGTTTCCGCAGCAAATTTCGTATTGATTCTGTAATAAAATAGTGAAAGAAACACATAAAGACAGTTATCATCAAAATCCATGAGGTTACCGTATACGGGAACATTTACCTAACTTCATAAACTAGGCTACCTTATTTTTCATCATCCGCCATCTTTTACTAAGATATTATCAATATATAGGCCTATATATTTGCATAAAGGAACAAAACAATCTATAGTAAATACAGTGGATTTGTATGTCAAGTTCTGTCCAACAAACAATATTATCGAACTTCGACTATTGGTAGATCGTTCGATATGTTTTCTTAAAAATCAGATGTTGCATCAGCTGCTGTAGAAACGAACGGCATAAGATCTGATATGAAACTCGTACCTAATAAATAACTTGGCCTAAGTAATGCATTTAAAGTCTCCATGTGGAAACTGATATTTATTACAAAATGTAGGAAATAACGCTCTCATTCTGAAAATACTAGGAAATCTGAAAAATTAACATTCCTCCGAAACCTATCTTGTTGTTACCATACTCGGATGAATATCAAAAGAAACTGGACAAATATGTAAGAATTTGAAAGATCCAATAAAGACACAGCCAAAAAAGTATCAATAATCAGCTTTATTTTATAACATTTAATTTGCCTCATGTGTTGGCGCAGTTCCATCTGGAGTGGTGAAGCGCCAGCCTATTAAATCAGGCAATTATTCTGGTCTGACCCCAGAGAAAGGCTGGTTCCTATTTGATCAAGACCAGGAGCATACAGTTAGCTTTTAGATTTGCCTCCGCTGAAATTAAATACTTATAGCAAAATAGGCCCTGGTTAAACAATATTTGGTAAACTCGTTACTGTATTTGGCACTACATACACATAAGTTATTTTGTAATCAGCACCATCTGAAGTTAACCAGATCGATCCTAAACATGCATGTTGTTATTTTTAATATATTACCTACCATAAGAGGCTATTGCTACAATATTTGAAGACCCGTATCTATTTGTGCCTATTATACAGGTGCTAGTATTTGTTGTTGCTGTCTCGTGGTACTTCGTTCTGTCGGCATCAAAGAGAGCTCACATTAGATACAGCCTGGGAGATATACATAGCCAATAATTATAATGTCATACCCTCCGGATCAAGCTGCTTTCCAAGTTCAGGTAGGTAACATTGCAATTCATTACCAACAATTGTAATGTTCCATAGGTCTATTCTTTAAATCAATACCATACTCAGTTGAAAGTCTCTCAGAGAGTTCTCAGTGACTGCTAAATTGATCTTTAAGATTTATGTGTCAAATTAAAGGGGATTGTGGGGATTAAGGGGGATCAAAGGGAATTAAAGGGGGGGGTTTGCCGAATTTCTCAAGAATTCACGTTTTTCCTAGGGCTACGCTCTACAGCCCTTCAGTCTCTCAATTGAGTAGATTAAATTCTTATGGAAGAATAAAATTGCAAGTAAAACAGCTCATTGGAGTAAACATAGGAACTGAAGCTGCAGCAGTAATCTTGTATATCGTATGAGCCTATTCACACTGGTTTAACTTATGTGATGCAGTGATATAAGTTAGTGCCCAGGGTTCGCTTCCCAACAGATGAAAAGAGTGTGCTAACTGAGGCAAAGAATATCACGCACAGACTTCTGTCATAATATGCATATCATGTTGGCTAGTTCATTGCACATCAATAGACAGCTGTTTTTATGACAGATATTGGTGTACAAAACATTTATGCAAACGTCAAATATCCAGTAAATTGTAATAAAAAACAACCATAATGCTATACAATTTCTAGACAGTTCAAATTTGATACCTTTATCGCTTTTTAGTGTTTTAGCGTAAATCACTTGTGCTTACATTTTTGGTGCTTACACACTTAATTGCAAAACACAAGATAGGCCTAGTGTGTAAAAATGTGGATTCATAATGTTAATTAAAAAAAAATCATAGGCCTAGATCTCCAAAAAATAGCTGTATGATTGTCTAGAGATTCTGTACACTCCTTCTTACATGACTATTAGTTTTAGATTAACGTAAGCTTACTGATATCTTTTTTAGGAGAGACTGAAGTCTCTTCATCACACGGTGTTTGACATAGAGGAGGAGAGGAACAGAAGTGACCACACGTTGAACAATATCACCAAGACCCACGATAAAATCACCATGGAGGGCAAGCTGACCCCATACTACCAGGTGAGCGAACTGTTGTACAGTCTCGGGTATTTTAGTATGGGTGTTTAAGTCCTCGGGTGTTGAGATTTTTCCCAAAATTTCTTTACATACTCTTGAGTTAAAATCCAGAAGTTACTCCCTCTGTTTAAACTTGTTCCAGCAATGTTTTCCTTTGGTAAAAAGTTTTTTTTTATTCAATAAGTTGTATGTATTTAAGTTTTTACCCTTTAACAAACTTGAAGTTTTTCTTTACCTTCACTTTACTCCATGAATATTTTTTTAACTCGATGATTCAAATCGACTTAAAAAAAATTACTGTAACCGCAAACCTCAGCCTAAAGACTGTCAACTGCTTTTTTAAATATAAAATGATCCAGAATATAATTTCTTTCAATAATTTGAATCATTTCATGGAAAACGTGTTGCAGAACAAGCTGAAAGGGCTGTACACGACGGCAGTGTCTGACGCTGAGCAAGAGGAAACGCTAATTCGTCAGGCCCTCACGTACATCAACGAGATCCGCACGATCGTGAATGATCAGCGAATACAGGTAACTTGGTGGAGCTTTTTGTTAATCTCATAAAGGAGGTTATGTATTTAGGGAGGGATGTTTAGAAAATTAGTGGCTGTTATTTATGATGATTTTCTTAGAAGAATCATAGACATGTGGTATTGGATAAAAAACCATGAGATTAATTCAATTACATGTTGAAAAAAATTAGAAAAAACTTGTTTAAGTTTTAATAAGTTAAAATATGTAGGCCTACTTGGTAAAAAACAGATATCCACTGCAGAACAAATTAATTGTAACTAAATTCCACTTAGAGCATTTCAATTTTTCTTTTTGATGATCGTAAATACTCCCACTCATTTACTGAGTAGGGCTTAGACTTTTAGCTTCCAACTTTTTTCCTCCATGTTTTATGGAGGAAGAAATAGCCCATTACCAGCACATGGAATGTGGAAGCTCTATGCCGCTTTTACTCCTGTGAGCAAAGCATTGAACAGGAGTCACCACCTGTGAGTAATATTGACGCTATGCCTTGATGCGGCTAAGGAGGAGGCAGCCCTTGGCATACCGTCACCACATCCATTGCAATCGACCGGAACATCTGCTCTTTGCAATATCGCTATGTGAGGCTATGTCCCTTTTGCGATTCCACAGTCCCTTTCAGGATTCTTCAGTCGATGATCTACCTCTTGCAAATTCCTCAACTAATTTAGTTGTTTATAACAATAACGATTTATTTGTTACTATATTTTATTATGATATAAAAAGGACAAGTGATGTGACAGTGAATCTTTCATCCTCAAAAATTATCTACAAAATTATATTTAAATAATTTCATGTGTGACAAATTTAACTTGCTGTCTTTAGAAGGCCACGTAGGCCTGAGGCCTATGGTAAAAGGCAGTTAGACAAATAAATTATTTGTAAATAAATAAATAAATCTTTATTTTCTGCACAATATTTTGGTATATTACATTACAAATAACATTAAAAATAAGCAAGTCTACAAAACCAGGCTGATCTTTACAAAACAATAGTATGCAGAAAAATAGGGCCCCTAAGACATAGTGTCCGTTTAGGGGTTCCTTTACAAAATTCAATAATTATAATGAGTTCAGGAGCTGTACAAAATAAATATCAAATCTTATCTCCTGTAAAAATTATCTAAACAAATAAATATTATCCTATGCTCTATGCTTAAAACAATGTGAAATTGAAGATACGTTTGAATATGAGGAAAATAGCATTATTACACAAGGAAAACTAAATATACAAGCCTAAATACAATGAATCACATACATTCCATATACCTCTAGAACAAATAATATAATAATGACACCAATAACATTAGCAATCCTCTACCTAACGTAAAAATACACAAACATTACTGGGATTCCTATGCAACTACATTTAAGAACTCTTCAACATTTACGATTGTCTTTATCCACTTTCTAGTTTTCTTAACAAACTTTCTATGTTCTACAATGGATTTAATACTGTTTGGTAGTTTGTTGTAAATCCTGGGTGCAATAAAATAGTATGTCTGAGTAAAAAACGTTAAATTTGGTTTCGGAACATAGCATGCACCAGCATTTCTTAACTTCAACCTATAATCTTCAGCATCATTCCTAACCTGCAATTTACTATGGAACATTTTTAAAACTTTGTATAGGAAAAGTGATCTTACTGTGAGAACTTCGAGAATTTGAAAACATTGGTGTGAAGAATCATATCATTGTCTCATCCAACTTTTTATGGTATGCTCATCAAATGATTTACAGTGACTATACATTGCAGGCCCGAAGTGCTGGGAACAAAGAGACTTTCGGCCGGGGGGACATGATGAACATGCTGATAACGTCGGCGCTGACACTGCCACTGTGGGTGGGGCGGCCGGGACAGAAGGCTCCCCCGCTGTGTGGCGCCGTGCCCGCCGACAGCTCCTATATCGCCAAGGTATGTTGGTCGGTTCTTTGAAATATATTTCTGTTAATTTAAAATTGCAAAGATCATAGTATTGGCCCTGTGAAGAACTCTAACCAGTTCTATGGTTGGTTTCCTGTTCATTTGAACTAATAATATTAGTGGTTTAATTACCTTCGTCATACAGTTCCGTAGTGGGTCTTATTGCGACCTAGGTTTTGATGCCTATTGCATCATCTTCGGGCTTGTCGGTGGGAGAACGTCGTGATCAGTCCATTGGACGTCGTTAAAAAACAGTAAACACTTGCAACACAGTTTATGATACACCACACAGAACTTACAAAAAACGAAAAACCGATCGGTGTACATTTACACGAATAAAAACACGACACAATTGACAACGGCTGTGGCGAGTGGACTCCAGCTATCAACTCAAAGTTGTTGATCGCTGGAGTCCACTCGCCGCGGCTGTTGTCAATTTTGTCGTGAATCGGTTTTTCATTTTTCGTAAGTTCTGTTTGTGTCTGTGTATCATGAACTTTGTTGCAAGTGTTACTGTTTTTTAACGACGTCCAATGGACTGGTCACGCTGTTTACTCACCAACAAGCCCAGAGATGATGCAATAGGCATTGAAACCTAGGTCGCAATAAGACCCACTACGGAACTGTATGACGAAGGTAATTAAACCACTAATGTTGTCTATATCAGTTCAGGGGTAATACTCATCTTTTTAAGATGGCTAAGTTGAACTAATAAAGAATACAAATTCCAGACAATTAAGCTTGCTTTGATGTACAACGTTTTCTGCCAGGCAGAAGATGTCAGAAGGATTGTATGTTTTGAGTAAAATATCAGCAGCACATTTCTGCACCAGCGTCCCGTCGTAGTGTTAGGCGGAATGCAGGACAAGAGCAGTGCTGGAAGAATTGCCTCATTTGGCCTGCTTCAATATATTCTGCTGCATAGATTTGTGTTAAACGTTTGTTCTGCGGATCCCGATAGGCATCTTTTGTTCACCAGAAATTACCGTTCATAAAAGGGGCCCAAAGAAACCCTTTAATATCTCTTAAGACTGGTATGCATCACTGGCTGCGTATTTTAACCGGAATATGAGTGAAGGATGATTGTAGGATGATTGTGGCGCGATCTTGTAGTCTTGTTACCCAACAGCCTTTGACAACAATGGGACCTACATTTTAACGTGAAATCTAAACCACAATTTTGCCTCGTTTACAATTTATGAATTGGTCTAATTAAGAGGATGGTCCTATGAACGTAATACTCAATAGTACGGCCGTTAATCCCCACTAGGGAACACGCGTCCATAATTTCATTTGTCGTATTAAATCACAAAGGTATCTATTTAATGAATACATGCAAACTTAACCTATGTTTTGTGAATGAATAATATAACTTTAAGGTTGAAAACTATTAAGAGTCTTCTGCCAAAGTTATAAGATGTAGAGTCCTGAACATTGGTGTGACATATCTTTGGATAGCTCATTCTTAGATGCTTGCCAAGAAATAGTTTTGAGAAATTCCCTCGGCTTTGGCCACTCTAGGCACGAACCAAATTAAAAAGACTCATAGCCAACTTATGTAGTTTTATGATATTCTTGGTTCAACTTTCAAAATATTAACTTACTGTGTTAGGCCTAGGCCTACAGATTTTATGAAAAAAATTCTAGTTTTTAAAAACTAGAAATATGACTTACTTGAACTTAAAGGGATATTGAACTTAATCAGTGTTATTAGACTGGAGACATGGTTGCTGCTCTGGTGAAGTCGGAGGAAGAGAATTGGATTCTGGCAGAAGTTGTGTCGTTTAATCACGCAACCAACAAGTATGAAGTGGATGACATCGATGAAGAACAGAAGGTTGGGAAATGTTTATCCAAACTTACTTGGTTTTGAAATTCTTGATATGATAAGTTTTTAGAGTTCTCAAACAATAGTAGTTTATACAACGATTGTATTATGAATGTCTTTAAGCCACGAGTGAGATGTCAGTGTTCTAAATATCTCACGAGTGGCTTAAAGGCATAATACAATTGTTGTATACACTACTTTATCTACGACCAACAATATACAACAAAATTTCCCCGGAAGTTAAACAAAACTCATGACTTGATGGAATAGGTCAACACAAATTTGAGGTTAGGCACATAAGCAGACTTAACCATGAATCGTTGTGGAACAATCAGCCCATGGGATAAGTCAACTCAAACATGAATCGTAATGCAACAATCAGCTGATGTGCGAATTGCATAATTGTCATTATGACACTACTTTCGTCAAATGCTGCGCTCCCATTAGTCTAGAACCTGTATCATAAAGTGACACCAGTTGCATAATGTTAACTTTATTGCAACAGGTTTGTATTTTGGTTTAATAATGGACCTCATTATGACATTAGTTGTAACATCGTTATTGGTGATTATTGCAATGTTAAAAAAAAATAAATAAAAATATATTTCAATATTTTTTTTGAAATTGCTCTCCAGAGCTGTTTTCCAGTATCCTTACCTGGTTATTTTAAAACCAATGTCATTTTAGCGAATTTCCCCTATAGGGAAGAAGCTGTTACCGTAGTACTCATGGTAAGACCTAAGCCCGAGACCATGATAACTTTTCGTTTTGGGGCCCCCAGAAGCAAAAAACACTATTCGTTCATTTTCATACATGTATATATATATCTATGTGTCTTTAAGCACGATAGCGGCCGTAAAAATGGCCCAATCTGAATGAAATTTGGTACAGCCATGTAAAGTAGTAATTATTCGGATGAGTTCGTAAACCAGCCCGATCGGACAACCGGAAGGGGGGGTAAAGGGGGGTAAACCCCCCAAAAATGGGTTTTTTGAGTTTTTTACATAGAAAAATAAAAATAACCCAAATTTTGTTAGCACCATTGAATTCAGCTCAAAAAAACAAACAATTAAGTATTTTGAATCACTGCTCTATGTCCATTGATTACCGAGATATTGAAAGTGGTAAACACAGTACGTTGTCCCAATGTTAACCTTATGGGAAATAAGTAAAATTCTTTATCTCGCTTATTTAAATGTGGTTTAGTCTCGGTTACTTTTATACCATAATGTAGAGGGCAAAATCTCACAGTTTTTAGTGATTTTCTTTTTCTCAGTTTGTATGTGTAGCAATAAATGCATGACATTGTATAATTAATTGTCTTGGTACACATCAGTATTAATGGATATAAATGTTGAATTTTGGAATGACAATTTTTGGATAGGGATGTACAGAGCCGGCTACAGGATTCTCGGGTCCCTTTGCAATTAAGAAGTCTGGGCCCCTGGCGACTTTTTTTCACTAATCCCAGGCTCCCTGTGAGTCCGGGCCCCCATGTATTTGCCGCCTGCCGCCGCCCCCCACCGTCACCAGCCTTGCAAACTTAACCCATGTTTGCATGTATGTATGTTAGATCTGGTTCCAAGATTTCTGGTTCTGCTTGTACCTTGCATTTGGGTTGTTTGTGAGCGAATATTTTTTCTATAAATTTTGCTGCAAATAAATCTTGTAGGTAATTATTCTTTTTTCATTGAGTAACCCGATCATTCACTTTTTAACAATTCGCTTTTCACTATCCTAGACTCTTGGTCATCAAATGTTTTTTATAGTAGTATCATTACTGGTTAAACTCAAAATACAATTGACCTCCGTATTACCCAAGGTAGCCTCACTTCCGAAGACCTAAAATAATCGAGAGAGCTCTGTAGGAGTTTTATTGTGTCTAACTAGACAGTTTGTGTTTTTAGGAAAAGAAGGATAGATAGCTAGCTTACCTTTGAAAGAGTTCAGGCAGACCACAGAACACATAAAAGTCACAAATAATTACATCATAATATTTCGTCACTCTTTGGGGGACTTCTTCAGGTGATGGGGAGAAAGTTCAAAATGGCTGAAGTTCTAACTGCCACTTGCAGAGTTGCCACTTGCCACAATTCACTTCTTGTCTATTTACAGTATATACACTCACAAAATATATACAAACACCAGAACACTTGAAAATTGAATTTAAAACTTAGGCCTATTTAATTAATTAAATCTCTCCCTAAGGACCACTGCAACCCCTCCATGTCAAGGAGATGGGAACTGGCATTCCAGTACGTTACTGGCTCCAGATCTCCCCCCAACCTCAACCTCAGATAAACTCCACCTATAACAGCTAGCTTAGTTAAATAGGCCTAAGTTTTAAATTCGATATTCAAGTTGAAAACATCCTTATTAACAGTTAGAACTTCAGCCATTTTGAACTTTCTTTTCTTCACCTGAAGAAATCCCCCCAAGAGGGACGAAATATTGTGATGTATAATTATTTGTGACTTTTTATGTGTTCTATGGCCTGCCTGAACTCTTTCAAAGGTACCTAAGCTAGCTGTCTATCCTCCTTTTACCAAAATTAAAATCCTGGCCTAGAGCCTTTTTGAAAAAACAGACAGTTTGTGTGTAAGACTGATCACGTCTGTACTCACATTGCAGGACCGGCATACGTTGAGCCGAAGAAGCGTTGTTCCCTTGCCGTTGATGAGAGCCAATCCCGAGACTGACCCCAACGCACTGTTCCCTAAGGGATCCGTGGGTAAGTGGCTCATTCGATGAAAATATGATAGATCAAAAATATATTTTAGCGATTCCAGCTAGCTGAATCGGGATGGATTTAAATTTTTATTTAATTTGCTCATCAGTTTTAACATAAGGAGACATAGTTCTTTAATGCTAAAAGAGGTCGGCTCTACAAATCATGGACACTAATTAGTTTGGTTAGCAACCGAATGAGGTTAGCTGGTAAAATATTAAACTGGAAACCATCAATTTCTGTTCTATAAAATCTAGCAGAAGACCTTTCTGAATCGGGGCACAGTATGGGTGCTCATATGAATTGTGCATTTTATTAAACTTCTACTCTTTTTTTCCTAATAAGTACAGAATGTTTAGTTTATGAATTTAAAAATAACCTAAAATGCAACACTCTGTGTTATACATATTAATTTGTAACAGCTGTAATTTTTGTCCTAATATCATTAATAGTACTTAAATTAGCCTGCGAAATCATCTTTGACTTAGCATGTTCCACTGTGATACTATCAAATTTAGACCAGCAGCAGATTTACTTTACTGCTGATCCTCTACGTCCTCTTACATTTAGAGTGATCTGGTTCCAAGATTGCTTGTGCAGTAACAATAATATTATGATTGGACCGTATAGCAAAGCAATGAAATAAAGAGTTAAGAACAAATGTGTGACTTCAGTCTGAAGTGGCATTAATTGGTGAAATGGGTCTCAACATTTAATTTAATGAATTGCAATAAGGCTCAGTGGCATAGGTAGAACTTTTTCAAGGGGCATATCACTAACAGGGGCTAGGGAGGATATCAAATGCCCCCAAGCGGAAGGGGGGGTTTGGAGACATACCTCCTGAAAATTGTTGACAATGCCTACTATAAAGTCACACTTATAGGCAGTCCAAAACATGCCTAGTAAATATACAGAAAGAAAAATTCTTTATTTAACCAGCAAAGTTTGGGCCACATGGTCCTTTCTTACACTTAACCTGTAATTCAGAATGTGAGATATGTTTACAATTATATTTTACTATGTATAAAAAAACTTTACAGTCAATATACATGAAGGAGAATAGATGTTGCTAAAGCTTGTGACAGTGTTAATGACAAGGGATCGCTAAATAAATGGAAACATTATGGGATAAATGTTAAAGCCTTTAATTGGATAGAATCATTTATAACAGATAAAAGACTTAATAGTGAAATCAAAAATAATTATCACAACAAACAAATATAAATCAAAAGAATCAATTAATAATATAATAGCTACTCAAGGAACAATACTTGGGCCTCTACTTTTTATTATTTATATCGATAAATTAATTAATACTCCCACTGAAGGTGGAATCACATTTTTTGCAGATGACACAACGTTTTATAATTAAAAACTGGAAGACTCTGATCTAGAAATTTCAAATTACATTCACATTTCCAATATCCTTGATTAGTAATAAATTAATAAATAATAAATAATAAAATGGTCATTATTTTAGAGCGGTTTTCAACAAGGTTGATTTTCAAAACAACTCGAGTCATATATACAGTAAATTTACAGTGAACCACTTACAATAATAAATTAAACAATATAAATTACTAATTAATTATAAAACATAACGATGGTCTCTTATTTTACTTAATGGACAATATATCGACAACCTTTCTTCTGATGTTTTTGGTTCTTTCTGGACCATCCCTTCCGGCCGAAATAAAAGTATTAAAAATAAAGGGAGCAAAATAGCTAAAACGTTGCCGCTCTAGCTCCATACGAACGCGAAGCAGCTCAAGCACGGCATTCTGCCTTGTTATGCGGGATCGCAACAAGGCTTTAGTCTCAAGATAATAATATAAACGTAAATAACACTAAAACAAAATTTATGACATTCAACTTGATCATCAGAAGACATCCACTTGATGTTGGATGACACTATTATTTCTCCATGCAACAATGTCTTTCTTGGACTCACTATATCAAACTGTATCAAACTATTTATCCTGGGAAATAAACATAGAACACATTTGTAAGAAGATTAGCAGTAGAAT
Source organism: Flexamia atlantica (assembly GCA_035578135.1). NCBI lineage: Eukaryota > Metazoa > Arthropoda > Insecta > Hemiptera > Cicadellidae > Flexamia > Flexamia atlantica. The sequence continues at coordinate 2,985,942 of JAQJVK010000015.1, read as the reverse complement.
ATTTATGATTAAAGCTTTATTAAGATGTTGTTCCATGAATATTCCTAAACTAGTTTACCATGCCTGTATGGAATCTAAAATTTCATATGGATGGATGTTCTGGGGACTCAGTAATCTATACCTATAAGAGGCCACCTATAAGTCCCACTCACTCACTCACTCACTGATCACTAATTCTCCTATTGCCCATAAACCTAGAAATCTGAAATTTTGTAAACTCATTTTTTAGGCCATTAAATAGGACAACTATAGCTCTGGACAGCCTTACTGGCGGGTGAGGGAGTGCGCTGTTGTCGTGATTAGTGTTTATTATCTGTAATGTTTTGGTAATAAATCACATGGTCATTTGTTTATGTAGAGGTACTTTGCTCAAGAAAATATTTTGCTGCACCGCAAGTGCAACTAATTTTAAATGCTTGCAAGATCAACACAATTCATGAAGTACGACGACAAAAGTGTGGAAACACATTCGTAAATGTAAACAAATCATTTAAGATGAAAGGTTGCCAAACTAAAAGACCAGCTGATGTATTGCGCAAATATTTTCCAGAAATTTTAATTGCGTAAGAAATCTCTCGGTGAAATATTAAACGACATTCTTTTGTAGTGTAAATGAGGTGAAACGTAAACAAAGTTTTGACAGTTCTACCAAAACATGTGTTTATTTAGCAGACATTTTGGGAGATTACAATTTTCGCCACCCGCCAGTAAGGCTGTCCAGAGCTATAATTGGTTTTCATCCTGATCTGACCCTCGGGCTCCTCCACGGACCCTCTCAAAAATCCCATATTATCCTCAAGGCAGAATATAAATTGATGAAATGTTTGTATTTAAACAGATGTAAAAAGCAAGAAATTTAGTAGAGTGTCAAACCAGCTGTCAGGAACAAAACATAAAATAAATCACTGACTGGAGATACTTAAAGGACTGTCCTTCCTGCTAACAGCTGTCTTTGAAAAAGCTAATGTAAACCATTTATTTTATCTACCGCATATTCAAATTTGCCAGGTCGGCTTTGTCTTTTTTTGTTAAAGATAGAACCTAAAAATCTTAGAATTTTTTTTACATTAAATCAGGGCATGTTCTACGTTCTACATACATATACAGTACTTTCATGAAACAGAAAACTGCTTTAGGATTCGCTGAGTACGCAGGTTCTGCTGTGACGGTAGTTACACTCCTGCGTTAGGGCGAATGTCTACTGTTACATGCGAGCACATTCAACGCTGTTGGGCATAAACCTTCTTAGGGCAGTGGCACCTTGGGGGCTTTAGTGGTGGAACAAAATAAACGCAACAGTTTAATGAAACCTGTTTCACGGCCGGAACTGTTTCAGAATTTAACAGTTTCGGGGAACACCCCGTTGCAAACTGTTGCATAAGGAACAGGCTATCGATCAACAAAAATAACCCCAAAAATTAATTAACCCTGTTGTTTATAAGGAATGTATGAAGTAATTTAATCAGAAAATGAAAAGGTGAAAAAAAGGAATGTAATTTTGACACCTTACCGCTTAATAACTACTAGCCGGCATTCAACATAAATCTATATATTGGTGCAGATGAAATCGAAACGCCTGCAACGCTATAACAACGGGAACCGAGAGGAGCTACCCAAAACGTTTAGACCACAACTGGTGTTAAGCAACTGATTATCAGACAAAGCTTACAACAGTCGTGAAACCGAAACCGATCTGAAACTGAAACACTGCTGTTGCAAGTAGTTGCATGCCCAATCGTATCGTCGACGTTGTAGTCAAAACAATACTTTGCCAAAAAATCTATATTTTCTAACAGTAGGTAAATGATTAAAAATAATAAATTGGTGAGTAATTTGAAAATATATCTATACAACTGAATTAATTCATAGCAACGGTCGTCCTATAATCGGTGCAGTCGAAACGGAAAACAACACTGAAACTGTGAGGAAGGCCCGTAACAGCTATTCGCCGCAACTCCCTCAACTGCCACCGTTTCGATGCGGACTGTCTGCTGTCAATACAGCGATCTGAGACCGAAACAGTTTGCAACTGCAACCGTTTAATTAAACTGTTATCTCTACGAACCTGTTACAGTTGCAACCGTTTCGCGCGGATAACGTTTTATGCCACCACTAGGGGGCTTTGTGAGCGGGGTGCTGAATCTGCTCGCAAGTACAAGGAGTATAGAGAGCCAAACAGAAATACCTCCTGCAGGGGGCAGCAATAGAAATACTCCTGTCGCAGCAGACCTGCGGACTTAACGGATTCCTAAAAACATATTTCTGGTTCATGAAAGTTTAAATTGAAGTGTCAAATACCACTGACCTATCATTGCACAGACCAAACTACTTGACTGAGAACCATGAACCAACCTTAAAACTTTGCATGGACGTTCCTTTTAGGGCTTAAGCTATTAGAACGTTTTTTTTTATCTCGACATTTGAAGGGATTTTTTCTTTGGTAGGGTTAAAGTTTTGAAATTTGCCTATACAAATATAATGGATGTACTTTTGTTTGAATTTTCAATGTCATTCAACCAAGCAGTTGGTGCAAACTTCACATACAGATACGTTTTTACACCTGATTTATAATTAATTTGGTTCCTATCATAATGGTTTTATAGTTGTTTTGTTGATTCTTTTAGGTAATATGTACTACATAAAAGTTAAATTTAGTTTATTCAGGTAAATTAAAGTCATAATTAGTTTTTGTGCCTTATCTGTTCAATCATAAACTCAAAATGTGGCGCTATTCATTTAGGCAGTGGGAGTTATCGTTTTCATCGTGAACAAAGCCACGGGCAACTGCTAGTATATCGAAAAAGTATTTGTTCTTCAATAAAAAGCCTTACAAACACTTTTTAAGATTCCAAAAATAAATTCATGTTTTATGTAGTACATATTACCGTACCTAAAAAAACAACAAAACAACCATAAAACCATTCAATAAATAAATATTAATATTAATTTCTTGGGGCGCTCAAACAATGTATTGTACTGACCAAATTGTTCTCATCATGTTATTATAAATTGGAAATTATCACGCTTTGCATGCACCCTTGCCTTACGTACATACACTTGAACCTTAAAAACTTTGCAAAGTTAAAAAAGTTTAAAACTTTTTCAGTTTTTAATTTGTAAATTTTTCTGGCGGTTACATTTTATAACATTAACGAGTATCATCAGGATGATTAAGTTTTGATAATTAATGAGGTTAATAAATTATTATGATGAGTTTTAATGTAATTGGGCCCTTCGGCATCGACTTGTAAGCCACACCCATGCAATCGAAGCTGATCTCATTTCTATAAGTGCTGAGTAACATTTTAATCTCCACCCTTTCCGTTTACTTCCACACATCGCGGCTGGATCTTGGACTCAGTAAACCAACATTATGGACACGGTGGAAAGAAATCTTTCACAAGTTCAACCTTTGGAAAATGCAAATTTACTGGGAGAACTAAAAGAAATAAAGGAACAATTAAGTAGTTTTCAATTATCTGTGAGCAGTTACTTGACGACAGTTGACGACAGGCTCTTCCGGCTTTCCGAAGACGTGGAGGCGATGAGAAATCAGGATGCAAAATCCAGTTTGAAAAGTGTAAACTCGAAAGAAACGGAAACCTTTGCGGCAAACTCTTATTTTTCCGAGATGTTCAGCAGCATCAGCTTGCCGGGACTGCAGTACGTCTCCAGTCGAGAGCCGACTCTGCACAGGCTGTTGTGGATATTCGTGCACATGGTGGCGCTCCTTATCAGCTACACATACATTCAAGACATGTACGACAACTGGCAAAGCGCCCCCTTGTTGAGTTTGACGGTGACCCGAGCGGTAGACATTCCTGTCCCGGCCTTCAGCGTGTGCTGGTTTATAAAACTGAAATATCCCGACGAACAGTATGAAACTATGGATAGATGCATTTGGTGGAGAGAAGATAAAATGATTTGGAATTGTAGCGAGGAGGAGTTTAACATATTCAGGGTGTCTATACATGTTTATCCGATAGAGTTAAGAAATAACGCCTCTTACCCTTCAGGCGATGCAGGGGGAATATTTCGCCCTTCACAAAGATATTCGGTAGAAGTTAATGGGACAGACCAGTTCCTCCGAGCAGAATGGAAAGGATCAGAGTTTTGGAAATTCATAAAAAAATTACCCAAGCAAGTTACTTTGAAATATCGTGAGTTCAACCCTAGATCAGAAAAATTCATCAACTTTCTAAAAGGCAAAGTAATGATTTGTCACACATATAACAGTGTGAGTGGATTCGCTGGGGGAAAAAATGTGGAAGCCAACAATAATGATCCGTACTATAGATTTTCAAAACCCTCAATCTGCAGCCCCGACAAAATAATGGACAAAGTTTGCAAAGCCAATCTCATATATGGAAGTTTTTGGAAAATGGGAAGATCCTTCGCAAAAGAACCAATGTTTTCGATGTACAGGGTATTTGTCCACAGCCCGTTTGATTATCCTTGGTGTACACATTCCCCCAAAGATTTACCCAATTTCCAGCTGTCAATAAACAAAGGATATCTTTTTACGTTAAGCCCTAATTTCACAAACACTAATAAAGGCCTCATGGAATTAGATGTATCAAAACGAAAGTGTATTTTCCCTTTTGAAAGAAAACTGTCTATGTTTGAATTTTACACGGAGAGAAACTGTATATTCGAATGTCAATTGAACTGTGCTTTAACTATATGCAAGTGTGCCCCGATGATATTTGGGGTCCTCGACAATTCGTTAAACGTCTGTGACGGAAAGAGAAACTGGGAATGTCAAAGTTTTATTGGTGAACTCGGATCGCCCTCGGCAGATTGTAGGTGCGAATGCCCTGCAGACTGTGTATCAGTTAATTACGATGCTGAAGTGAATGAGATGATGCAAATGAATATTGGTTGTCCACCGAACAGAAATTCTTGCTTCCACCTCGCATTTAACTATAAAAAACCCGAGTTCATATCGAAGTACTTGTACAGTGCGACCAGTCCTGCCGAGTTCGTCGCCTATGTTTTGGGCATTCTGGGAGTGTTCAACGGCTTCAGCTTTGTGTTAGTCTGGGAGATTCTGTACTGGCTGACGCTGCGTCTGTGGTACACCGTCAAGAGATATCCGCAGTGAGTTGGAACCTTTGGAATTACTTTAAAACTGTATGTGAATTATTTATTGTCAGAGAGATGTATGTTAATGCTTTGCAGGTAGATTGTTGCATTTTGTAGTGCTTTATAGCATAAGTTTATCCCCTATCTATATATATATATAAAAGCCAAAACGGTTGACGGACTGACTCACTGATCACAGTTTCTCAAAAACGATAAAGCTTTGGACCATGAAACTTAGAACAATTATTCATTATAGGCTATAGATGCGTAAAGCCTATAGCCTATAATGAATAATTGTTGAATAATAGAAAACTATTATTCAACCAGTTCTTTTATATGGCTCAGAAACATGGACAATGACAAAATATCATGAAAACAAACTCATTATTTTTGAAAATAAAATTTTAAGAAAGATTTTTGGACCTATAACTGAAGAAGGTGAGTGGCGAATAAGAAAAAATCGTGAGCTCCGAGAACTATACCAAGATCCAGACATTGTAGCCACAGTGAAGAGTAGACGACTGAGATGGGCAGGACACATAGAAAGGAGGGAAAAAGAGAGTGTGCTGAAGAAAGTCAAAAATGGAAGGCCACGTGGTACTCGCCCGCTGGGAAGACCAAAGCTGCGGTGGAGGGACCAGGTCCAGAAAGATCTTCAGAGAATGGGAGCATCTCTTGCGCAAGCAGCAGACCGGCAGCAGTGGAGGCAACTTGTTGGCGAGACCAAAAACCTACTTAGGTTTGAGTGGCCAAGGAGGTAAGGTAAGGCTATAGATGCGCACTAAGAACGGATTTTAAAATATATCCTCTCAAAATGCTAAAATAAATGCTAAAATAGGGTATATAATAAAATTCAAAATGGCGCCAATTTTTTGTTTTCAAAGCTTATTTTCTTAAACAATGTAGAGCTTTGGACCATTAATCTTGGTTCCAATATTCTTTATAGCCTCTAGATGCATACAAATGAAGGATTTTAAAATGTTTTCTGTGGAAAGCCTCAAATAAAGTAAATTCAATTATTCAAAATAGCGGCCTTTTAGATTTTAAGAGCTATGATTACAAAATATCAATAGAAGGTTTCTAGAATATTTTAAAGAGACAAAAAAAAGAAATTCCATTGACTAAAAGAATAAATTGCACAAAGCTGTTACGGATATGTTATATTATATACCTGTCATAGGCCCTATACATAGACTACTCACGTTTTGCTGATCACCCGAAGTAATCAAACTAGAATGTTGAAACTCTGCATGGACACATCATTTTGTTACTTTTATAGAATCAGGGTTTTTCTGAACTAAACATTTTAGGAGGGTTGGCTTGCTGGCCGAGAGCGATTTAAGCCAAGTTCAAACAAATATACTACTTCTACCATAGATTTTTGCCTCAAGCTGCTAAACGAGTAATCCAATCTCCAATATGACTGAAAAATTAGAATGTGTTAGCACATGGTAGCCAATTCATATCATTTGAGGGAAAATGGAAAATTTATCGAGGAAACGTTTCATCCTCTCATGTCAATCTGGGATGGAGATACAACCTTAAGTTTATAATTAAGTGCTTGAAAATGTATACTGTAGTTCAGCAAAATTATTAAAATCATCAGTCTATTTGGAAATTTATAAAAACTGCACATTACAAATAATGTATAATTGAATCAAACATTTGTTATCCTTTCATCGAGCGAAGCCGCGGGTATATCTACTAGCTGTATGATATAATTAAAAACTTTAATGGTCTCGTTATATTTGATGGTTTGAACCCTTCCCTTTATTAGTTTCTTTTATTTTGTGACTAAATCTTACGTTTTGAAGAATGTTGTTGTTAACGGAAGCCTCTGGATCGTTGAATACCCGCCCCCCCCCCCCCCCCCCCGTTGCAGCAGACCTGAAAACTCAGTTAATTTCAAATGCTTGAAAACATTATTTCATTCCATCATAACAAGACGGACTATTCCACTATGTGATTGTGGCGGCCATATTTGGCAGCCACAATTCACCGATAGCGAAAGTATGACTCATCTTGCAATGTTGCCAAATCTCAGTGGCCGTAATACACATATTTTCTTAAGTATACGAATTGGGCACTGAGTAACTTTGGCTTCCACATGGGACTAAATTATCTGCTTTGAATCATATGTTTTGATCGTTTTTGTATTATGTTGGTTCTCTTCGTATGTCATTCTCATCTTATGTCCTCTAATCGCTTTTACGAAGGACCTCTTCCTTTGGTCTTAAAATTTTCAGAAAATACTTCGAAAAAATAACATTTTCCTAAATAATTAAAATTTGTTAGTATAAAAATGTAGAACTCTTTCTCATTATTCTTTTACAGTGCTGCATCATATCCTTTACAACTACAGTAATTAAACTCATTAATAAAGTAAAATTTTACATTTCCTTTAAATTCTAGGGTTCCCTTGTGTTCCACAGTTAAATGATAAATACAAAAAGGTTTTCTCCTCAAATCAGCTTTAAAATATTTTTTAAAAATCATTGAAATCAATCCGTTAGGAGCTGACATACGACGGATATAGTGTAATAATGCGGCGCCAGCGATAGGGATTAGAGCACTATCCAGCATCCAGCACAAATTAAGCACTAACAATTGGTATCAATTTTGAAATTAGTGCTCAAATTTTTGCACTGGGTGAGGCTAACTTTAATAAAGTTGGCCCCTCAGTTTTTTAATTGTAACTCTTGAACCGTACGAGCACTAACGAGTGGTACTATTTTTGTTGTTGCTCATTTGGGGGGCCAACTTTACTGCCCCCCCCCCCCCCAACTTATGGGGAGCAAAATTGATGTTGCTCTTTTGGAGGACATGGAGGATTTGAAGGACCGGCAGACACCCTGATAGAGCTGGTGACTTCTAAGCTGGTGCTTGACCGATCGATACTCATTCGATACTAGCCTAGGTTAAGAATGTTCTAGTTTAAGCGACCCGCATGAAAGCACTCAAGTAGTTGAAACACGAAATGTATTGAGTAAATTTATAGCATGTTTACTCAGTCCTATTAAACAAGTGTATTAGGCATTAAACAAGTGATGTCTAATACTTAAATAACTTGTAATAAAATTTCTACGATACAAATTTCATATACTGGTGATGCGCTTACCTATTATTTTACGATAACTAAGATTTAATTCCCCAGTCTGTCGAGTTGAGTATAAATAGCCGCTTGAATATCGAATAAATGATCTGATTAATATCACAAACCCACTTTAAAAATATTTATAGCGGCCTCTGGGCTTTGAATTCCTCTCGGCCCTTGAAAAATCTCGATCGTGTTTTGAGACAAATACCTCAAATATTTGCAGCAGACGAATCTTTGGTAGGATTACAAAACAAATCTTTAGAATTTTTAGCGATCGGCGAAATTCCTACGGTCATTTCGCGGCAATAAAATCTTAACGGTTGTATCGCAGCCGGTAATCTCGGTTGTATCATGGTGGATGTAATAATTAAATCTCTTGGTGGTACTGTATCGCAACCGCGTTTAACTCTCAGCTGTAAAACTCTTGGTAAAACTCTCGGACATTTCGCGGCCGTCATTTCGCATGTATTTTTTACCATAATAACAAACATATTGCCCTCCTCGCCCCCTCCTTCTTATGATCCGATTCCACCAAGACCCCGAATAAACTCAGCGCCAGCGCCCAGACCAAAAAAATAAGCTTTCGCACCTTTGAGTACAACGACTGCCACCCTTCCGCGCCAGTGACGCACTATGCAAAATAATGATGTATTTTGATATAAAAAATGATCTAATGTACTAAAACACTTCCCTTCGAACTTTTTATAATTAATATTAGTTTATAAATCTGATAGAAAACAAAAACATTGCATAAAAAGTTCTACATTATTTTAGCAAATTTTTAACTGGCCTTCAAAATTTGCCGCCCTGGGCCCGGGCCCATGTGGCCCATGCCTAAATCCGGCCCTGCAGGTCAGCCATTGGGTCGAGGCAAAATTGAAGAATATGTTCTCTTCTAAGTGCAACATATGTTCTCTTCTAAGTGTGTGTTAACATTTCGGGTAAATAATCAAGTCACGCTCACACTTGGTGGTTCGCTATCGTTTGCTCTAAAAATAATAGCAATATCATTAGAAGTTATGTCGTTGTATCGGCGCTAATATTCTTTTCGATCTCAGACTATGCACATTCCGAGTTGTGTATGCTGCTCATCAGGAGTATTTTTCAGAACGCAACTCTTCACGTTGAAAATTTGTGCTTAGGGATTAACTTTAACCAAGTGTTCAGTTAAGCTGTGCATGAGTTCATTGCTGCAAGAGTCGTTGGCTTTGTTTAGCATTCTTTCTTGATCACCAATTTTAACGTCTGAAAATAGATACTACAGAGCATATAACGAATGTTCTCCTCACAGTTGTAAAGTGCTATAATTGAGTGATAAATTGTTGCGTACACTTTATACATGAAAAACCCTCCGCCATTGTTTTCTTCAATTTAATAGCTTTTTTGTTTACCGTTGCGAGCACAGAGTTCTTGGAATTAATGTTTTCTTTGCAGTTTCTGCTCAGTCTATCGGTACCAGTAATAAGGCTTTGAATGTAATCGCTTTGTCGAGATGTAAGTAGATTTAATTTTTCCTTATGGCGGCTGTATAAAAATCTTGTATCTTCCTCTTTTTTCTCCTTGAAAATGTAGCGGTAAATTAATTAAACTCAGGTAACAAATTATTAAAATGTACAGTATTTTACATAAACTTGATGTAGAACATTAACTTATGACAGTAAAACTTACCTCCCATCTTAAGTTGAAGAAAAGACTGCTTTTTCATGGAAGTAAAACGTAGGGCGACCAGCGACATCCGGACAAGAGTTAAGGTTAAGATTGACAATCTGATCTGGCGAGCAACCGACGCGGCTTCAAAAATTTAACACAGACTTTGGTCAAAATGACACTGCAGTTTACTAAAACACTTTATGTGTGTTGAATTTATAGATTCAACACGTTTTTATTCCAACACAACGACGGCGTGTAAGTATTAATCCGTATTTACACGCGCGTGTGATGAATTCTAACACTGGCCCAGGCTTCATTTGCTGTAATGCAAGTAAGATAGATATGCTCCGTCTCTTTCTACTATGTGGTCGATGGGGTGTGCTCACTGACTACATGTCTTGGGCTGTGTGTTGTTTGGGAGCTGGGAGCTGCGAGCCGCGAGGAGTTGTTTGTGCCTGTGAGGGTTGAGAGAGAGAGACAGAGAGAGCGTGTGAGAGAGAGAGGAGGCGCTACGTCGGTGCGTGCGTGTGTCAGTCAGCCTTTCAACTAGTGAACAATAACGGTACACGACGTTGGAACTAAAAACGCTTTTTTACAAAACCGTTCAACTGATTTTTTTTAAATAAGCTTTAAAATTATTCAAAAAATGTTCCCCTCCAAATGACTATTTTAGTCAAATTTTGATTTATTATAAATGTTATCAATTGTAAAAATTTATTTAGTAATGTTTTCGAAAATTGGGAATGATAGCGCCTTTAACAACTTTATACTGATTACAAAAAAGTTTTATTTTTTCAAAACGGTGAAAAATGAATGAGTAATCAGTTGGAGTAATTTGGCCCTGACAGTGCTTCTATCTATTGAGCTGAAAACACAACTTTTTTTGTACTGTTTAGCCTTAATTCAATAAATAAATATTAATATTAATTTTTTGGGGCCCTCAAACAATGTACTGTACAGACCAAATTGTTCTCATCATGTTATTATGTTTTGGGAATTACCATGCTTTGCATACACCCTTGCCTTACATACATATACTTGAAGGTTAAAAACTTTGCAAAGTTGAAAAAGTTTAAAACTTTTTCAGTTTTAAATTTGTAAATTTTTCTGGCGGTTTATAACATTAATGAGTATCATCAGGATGATTACGTTTTAATAATTAATGAGGTTGGTAAATTATTTTGATGAGTTTTAATGTAATTGGGCCCTTCACATCGACATTTTAACCACACCCATGCAATCGAAGCTGATCTCATTTCTCTAAGTGCTGAGTAAAATTTTAATCTCCACCCTTTTCGTTTGCTTCCACACACCGCGGCTGGATCTTGGCCCAGTGAACCAACATCATGGACACAGTGGAGAGAAATCTTTCACAAGATCAACCTTTGGAAAATGCAAATGTACTGGGAGAACTAAAAGAAATAAAGGAACAATTAAGTAGTTTTAAATTATCTGTGAGCAGTAACTTCAAGACATTTGACGACAGGCTCTTCCGACTTTCCGAAGGCATGGAGGCGATGAGAAATCAGGATGCAAAATCCAGTTTGAAAAGTGTAGACTCGAGAGAAACGGAAACCTTTTTGGCAAACTCTTATTTCTCCGAAATCTTCAGCAGCATCAGCTTGCCGGGACTGCGGTACGTCTCCAGTCGAGAGCCGACTCTGCACAGGCTGTTGTGGATACTCTTGCACACGGTGGCGCTCCTCATCAGCTACACATACATTTACGACATGTACGACAACTGGCAATCCGTCCCCTTGGTGAGTCTGGCGGTGACCAAAGTGGTAGACATTCCCTACCCGGCCTTCAGCATTTGCTGGTTTATAAGACTGAAATTTCCCAACGAACAGTATGAAATTGAGGATAGATGTATTTGGTGGAGAGGAGATAAAAGGATTTGGAATTGCAGCGAGGAGGAGTTTAACTTATTCAGGTTGTCTATACATGTTTGGCCTATAGAGTTAAGAAATAACGCCTCTTCCCCTTCAAACCGTCTGGGGGGAATATTTTGGAGGCGTATATTATACCCACATACTGATGGAATACTTCACCCTTCACAAAGATATTCGGTAGAAGTTAATGGGACGGACCAGTTCCTCAGAGCAGAATGGAAAGGATCGGAGTTTTGGAAATTCATAAAAAAATTACCCGAGGAAGTTACTTTGAAAAATCGTGAGTTCAACCCTAGAATAGATCAATTCATCAACTATCTAGTAACCAAAGTGAAGATTTGTCACACATATAACAGTGTGAGTGGAATTGCCGGGGAAAAAAATGTGGAAGCCAACAATAATGATCCATACTACAGATTTTCAAAACCCTCGATCTGCAGCCCCGACAAAATAATGGACAAAGTTTGCAGAGACAATCTTAAATATGGATATTACTGGAGTCCAATTGAAATGACAAGTTTCTTCACAAATACCCCGCATGCCGGGTTTGATTTATTTATCCACAGCCCGTTTGATTATCCTTGTATGCATCCCCTTTGCCGCCATAATTTACCTCATTTCAAACTGCCTCATTTCCAACTGTCAACAAACAAAAGATATGTTTTCAAGTTAAGCCCTAATTTCACAAACGCTAATAAAGGCCTCATGGAAGTAGATGTATCAAAACGAAAGTGTATTTTCCCTTTTGAAAGAAAACTGTCTATGTTTGAGTTTTACACGGAGAGAAACTGTATATTCGAGTGTAAATTGAACTGTGCTTTAACTAAATGCAAGTGTGTCCCTATGATGTTTGGGGTCCTCAACAATTCATTAATCGTCTGTGAAGGAAAGAGAAACATAGAGTGTGAAGAATTTATTCGTCGTGTATGGCCCTCAGAAGATTGTAGGTGCGACTGCCCTGCAGACTGCGTATCATTTAATTATCATATTGAAGCGCATGATATGATGCAAAAGGATATCGATTGTCCACCGGACAGAAATTCTTGCTTCAACCTCACATTTACCCATGAAAAACCCGAGTTCATATCGAAGTACATGTACAGTGCGACCAGTCCTGCCGAGTTCGTCGCCTATGTTTTGGGCATTCTGGGAGTGTTCAACGGCTTCAGCTTTGTGTTAGTCTGGGAGATTCTGTACTGGCTGACGCTGCGTCTGTGGTACACCGTCAAGAGATATCCGCAGTGAGTTGGAACCTTTGGAATTACTTTAAAACTGTATGTGAATTATTTCTTGTAAGAGAGATGTATGTTAATGCTTTGCAGGTAGATTGTTGCTTTTTGTAGTGCTTTATAGCATAAGTTTATCCCCTATTGTATGATATAATTAAAAACTTTAATGGTCTCAAGTTATATTGGATAGTTTGAACCCTTCCCTTTATTAGTTTCTTTTATTTTGTGATTAAATCTTACGTTTTGAAGAATTGTTGTTTTAATGGAAGCCTCTGGATCGTTAAATACCCCCCCCCCCCCCCCCCGTTGCACGACAGAAACTCAGGTGACTGAGTTGTCACCTGAAAACTCAGTGAATTTCAAATGCTTGAAAACATTATTTCATTCCATCATAACAAGACGGCCTATTCCACTATGTGATTGTGGCGGCCATATTTGGCAGCCACAATTCACCGATAGTGAAAGTATGACTCATCTTGCAATGTTGCCAAATCTCGGTGCCTGTGACACAGATATTTTCTTAAGTATACGAATTGGGCACTGAGTAACTTCGGCTTCTACATGGGACTAAATTATCTCCTTTGAATCATATGTTTTGATCGTTTATGTGTTATGTTGGTTCTCTTCGTATGTCGTTCTCTTCTTATGTCCTCTAATCGCTTTTACGAAGGACTTCTTCCTTTGGTCTTTGGATTATTTGGAGCTACAAACATTTAAAATTTAATATTGACAAATGCTCAGTAGTTTCATTTACCAGAAAAACCCCTCAGCTCCAAATTGTGTTTGATTATGAGATGAATAATGTAAAGTTAAATAGGAAATCATCTTTCAAAGATTTAGGTATAATTTTTGACTCAAAATTTACATTCAACGATCATATAGTTTCTGTACGCAAGTCATCATACTCTTTGCTGGGATTTATTAAAAGATCAAGTTTATTTTTTAAAAACACCAATTCTCTAAAATTATTATTTTTCTCACTTGTGCGATCGAAACTTAAATGGCCCATTAATTTGGCATCCTCACATCAATTACCTTTCTGAAATGATTGAAAGTGTTCAAAAAAGATTTTTGAAATTCCTTCATTACAAATCTTTTGGTTTTTATACAAATTTAGTACCATACACTGAGCTACTTGAAATCTTTGAAATGTCTAGTATGGTAAAAAGATATAAGCTAAATACTTAATTGTGTCTTTACAAGTTGTTAAAGGGTCAAATAGACGATAATGCATTAATGTCACAGATCGCTTTTGCTGTCCCTCGCCTTGGCTCTCGCAGCCAATATCTTTTTTCTCAAAAATTTTCAAGGACCAATCTGGGTTTCAATTCTTCCATTAACAATATGTGTAGGCTTTATAACTGTTACTGTCATGAAGTTGACATATTTTTTGACTCAATAAATATATTCAAGACTAAATTGTTAAGTAACATAAATAATTTTTAAAATTTAAAAATCTTGTAATTTGCTAGTAATTTCTAAGTTACTTACTTACTACTTGGATACTTGGTTATCCATCCAGTTGGCTTATGAAGCATTGGATGTCGTCAAAAGAATGCCGGTATAAAAAAACCGGACATTTCGGTCGCTCCGATGGGTGAGATCGGGGATAGGTTATGTTAGATCAGTCTTACAAATTCTTCAAAGGGGTGTTCTCTGGCTGCATAATTCAAAAAATTCTCTCAAACTATAAAAACTATTACTAATCAAGAAATCTTTCAGATCATTTTTGAACTTGTTGATTTTGTTTTGTAATTTAATTTGTGCCGGAAGAATTTGGAAAATCTTTTGGCCAGAATATTTAGGTGTTTTTTCAAATGCCTTTAAATTGTGTTGTACTGCAAAATTGTTCTTGTTCCTTGTATTATATGTATGAATTGTGTTGATATATTCTGGTATTTGAGTTTTTATGTATACCGACACCTCATAAATGTAAAGGCTAGGAACTGTTAACAGTCCTAGATTAATGAAATGTTCCTTACAATGAGAGCGTGGAGGTAGTCTTAACATACATCTCAAGGCTTTCTTTTGCCAGACAAAAATCTGTTTCAAATTTGATTCAGTTGCTCCCCAAAGAACAATTGAGTAGGAGATGTGGGACTGGAAAAGGCAATAATAGGCTGATTTGAGAAGCTCGATGTTTTGGAATTTGGCAAGATTCCTCAACACAAACGTCCCCCTCGCCAGTTTCCTCTCAACCACCTCCAACTGCCCTTCCCAGTCCAAACTTCCATCCAGTCGCACCCCCAGAAAGTCAACCTGATCGGGTTCATTCAATAGAACTTCCCCAATAAAAATGTTTGGCTTTTGAAAAAATTTTGATCGTTGCTTTTGTGATGTTTGAAAACAGACATAATTAGTTTTGTCTGGATTTAATTTAAGTCTGTTTTCACCAAAAAATTGGGCCACTTGGTTAATTTTGATGACTGAATCAATTTCAAGATCTTTTTGGTTTTTATGTTTGGTTACAATAGTAGTATCGTCCGCAAACATAAAAAGGTTCCTTTCTGGGATTAAATTTGCCAAATCATTAATATAGACAATGAAAAGAATCGGGCCCATTATTGATCCCTGCGGCACGCCGTGGGGCATCAATCTTTTACTTGACAGGACGGACTTACTTTTGAATTTAGCTTCATGGTGGATCTCAGTTACCTGGCTTCTACCACTAAGATAGGAGCAAATCCAATCAAGAGCAGTGTTTTTTAGGCCAAGGCACCTGAGTTTTTCAATCAGCAGACCTGTGTCGACACAGTCAAACGCCTTGGTGAGGTCGGCAAAGCAACCCACAACCGCCTCACCCGCATCCCATGCCTCGACACAGCTGTTGACGAAATCAATTAAAGCCAATTTAGTGGATTTTGATTTTCTGAAACCATACTGCTTGCCACTTAGTAGGTTATTACCCTCCAAGTAAGCAATCAGCTGGTCACAGACCACTTTTTCAATTAATTTAGAAACCACCGGTAATAGTGAGACCGGACGATAGTTACACATCTCCCCATCATCCCCCTTCTTGTACAAAGGCAAGACCTTGGCGACCTTGCATCCGTCCGGGAAGGTGCCCGTGGATGTTGATGTATTTACAAGATGAAGTTACTTTTTAAGATTCTAAGTTCCTTGTTCTTGTTATGTTGTTTTCACTAAACTATTTATTTCTATAATGTAAATGTTAACCATAAGTTGTCTGCTGCTGTCTTCAAGCATGTTAATTTGTGATTTGTCTTAATGCTTGGTATAATTGGCAAATTTGCTGTACTGAAGCATTCAATAAAGAATTTATTTATTTAATTAAAATTTTCAGAAAATACTTCGAAAAAATAACATTTTCCTAAATAATTAAAATTTGTTAGTATAAAAATGCAGAACTCTTTCTCATTATTCTTTTACAGTGCTTCATCATATCCTTTACAACTACAATAATTAAACTCATTGATAAAGTAAAATTTTACATTTCCTTTAAATTCTAGAGTTCCCTTGTGTTCCACAGTTAAATGATAAATACAAAAAAGGTTTTCTCCTCAAATCAGCTTTAAAATATTTTTTTAAATCATTGAAATCAATCCGTTAGGAGCTGACATACGACGGATATAGTGTAATAATGCGGCGCCAGCGATAGGGATTAGAGCACTATCCAGCATCCAGCACAAATTAAGCACAAACAATTGGTATCAATTTTGAAATTAGTGCTCAAATTTTTGTACTGGGTGGGGCTAACTTTAATAAAGTTGGCCCCTCAGTTTTTTTAACTATAACTCTTGAACCGTATGAGCACTAACAATGGGAAATAGAGCACTAACGAAGCATGCTCATTTGGGGGGGGGGGCAACTTTACTGCCCCCCCCCTCCCAACTTATGGGGAGCAAATTTATGTTGCTCTTTTGGAGGACATGGAGGATTTGAAGGACCGGCAGACACCCTGATACAGCTGGTGACTTCTAAGCTGGTGCTTGACCGATCGATACACATTCGATACTAGCCTAGGTTAAGAATGTTCTAGTTTAAGCGACCCGCATGAAGGCACTCAAGTAGTTGAAACACGAAATGTATTGAGTAAAAAAAGTCCTATTAAACAAGTGTATTAGGCATTAAACAAGTGATGTCTAATACTTAAATAACTTGTAATAAAATTTCTATGATACAAATTTCGTATATTGGTGATGCGCTTACCTATTATTTTACGATAACTAAGATTTAATTCCCCAGTCTGTCGAGTTGAGTATAAATAGCCGCTTGAATATCGAATAAATGATCTGATTAATATCACAAACCCACTTTAAAAATATTTATAGCGGCCTCTGGGCTTTGAAATCCTCTCGGCCCTTTGGCTTTTGGAATCCATCCCCCCAGGGCATCGACCCCGCGAGTCAGCGGAAATGTTTGCAGACCGGTCTTTTTCTTACCTACACCCCTCTCTACCCACCCCTGCGCCTATATTGCCCGCGTCAGGCCCAAGTGCCAGCTTACAAGACACCAGCTTTAAAGGCATTATGTTAGCTGAGGTTATGGAACGCGATCGCTATTTAGGCAACCTCGGATTATCCAGATCGGTGTTCCACTACATTAATGCGGAATATCCGAGGTGCACTGTATTTTCTTTTTGTTAATGCTCATTTCGGGGGGCCAACTTTACAGACATCTTTTGGAGGACATGGAGGATTTGTAGGACCGGCAGGCCAGGGGTTAATTTCAGGCGGAGCTACGGTACTTCTCAATTCACAGGTGCGGCGTTTTTTCTGGCTACTGTTAATACTGTTCAGAAAACGATTTTTGTTAAAGTGTACAACTCTTTCCAATTTAGTTACTGCCTACTGCCTTATTCAACTTTACAGCCCTATTTTCCTTTACATAACTATACGCACCATAATAGACGGTAGCTTTTTAACCTCTGTTCTGAATACTGATCACTTAACAAACACGAGGTCTACTTAAGCGAGTGATGGCTTGTGACGAGGATGAATCCAATCCAGACCAATACGAGTGTGTACTGCATGTGTTCGGCATTACTCATTTCTACGTTGTTGTTGTAGGCCTCATGTGGCAAATAGTTTGTCAAATGTTTAGACAAGTCAGTTGCACCCTTGTTCGATGATAGTAAATTCTCACCTTGTGGTGTGAGTGGCGCTAACTAACTCAGGTAGCACTGGAGATCATGACCTACACGATTACTATGGTGCAGGTTCACTCTAGCCACAGCAAAACCTAGCTAGTGCGATAAAGTATACATGGCTTAAACATTATACGGTTGTCATAAACATAAAAAACCACCAATTTGAATTGCAATTTATAAAAATTTTCCAGGGAAGGACCCTCCAGACCCTCCCCTTGGCCCCCGGTGTGCCATAGCTCTGGTACTTTTTTCTTTAGAAATTAAGCCCTTTGGCAGACACCCTAATAAAAGCGTTTTTTTTCCAGTGATGGCGCTGTTCCCGCAGACCACCTGCTTCTACAAGGCGGTGGTGAACCAGCTGCCGCAGTCGTTCACCGACGACTACGAGCTGCTGTTCGAAGACTCGACGTATCCGGACGGCTACGCGCCGCCGCTCAACGTGCCCCAGCGCTACGTCATCCAGATCAAGGACAAGCGGGAGAAGCTCCCGGCGCCCTGACAGCAGCACAGCCTGGTCCAGCTGCTGGACATGTAGTCGGTCCGTCGTCTGCCCGCGACTGTCAATCTTTTATATGTTAGCTTTAAACGTTATAAATGTAATCTTTTTTTTGTTAATTGAGAGTTTGCCAAACATATCTGAATCATTTCTAAACATAATGTGACATACCGTAACCTAACTAGCCTAGCCAAACCTAACTTTAGAATCATTTTCGAGGTTAGGTTTGGCTAGGCTAAGTTAGGTTAGGTTATGGTATGTAACGTTATATTAGATAACGTTTGGATTTAACTGTCAATTAAATCAAGAAAAAGGTTCAAATGATCGTTTTGACTCTTAGAACCTAACCAAATATTTGTCTCTTAGAACCTAACCAAATATAAGTAATTTCTAACCCATATTACCAACGTTTGGATCAGTTTAACTGTTAATTAAATCAAGAAAAAGGTTCAAAGGATCGTTTTCGACTCTTAGAACCTAACCAAATTTAACTAATTTCAAACCAGTATTACTAACGTTATCTTAAAATAACCAAACCCAACCTATCTTAACCTAACCTTATGCAATAGATTTCAACCCAAACCAATCTTTCCGGCCAGTGATGCTTTGTTGATGTATTGATATCTGTATATCCAACAGCTTGTAACCTAACTTAACCTAGGCTAGCCAAACCTAACCGTAACCAAACCAAACTGACAACTTTTCTCGATCCCACTATTGCAATCAAATCTAGTTGTGGGCAGATAAGGAAATTTGACTGGGGAAACTAGTTTCAGCTACAGTGGAGGGTGGTTGGGAAACTAGTTTCAGCTGTGATTTGTTTTCGTTGGTAATGTACTAATTGTCAATTCTCAGTACCACCGGTTCTTCAAAAAAGTATCAGCTCTGATGTGTTATGGTTAGTTATGTGTCCATACTGATTGTCAATTCTCAGTACCTCTGGATATTCAGAAAAAAAAACTACTGGTACGGTGGTATGTCCCGTAATCCAGCTACGTGGAGGTTACAAATTATGGATAGTTATAAGCGATGGCTTGTGGGTGCGGTGTTCCCTGGTGTGGATTAACAGACACTAGTCAATACTAAGTTAATCCATAGTCCAATTCTCATATTAGACCAATTTGTAATTCATCATTGAAATTGTGGCACATCACTAATTTCAGATTATTTTTTACTGTAGGAATTTTTTATAAGAACTTTGGAGGTGCTTGGTTTAAAAGGTCTCTTGGTTTGCTAAGTTACGATCAAATGCTAGGAAGTAAATTGACCTCAAGTTTCATAGGAGGAATGAATTAGTTCACTGCAAAAAAAGTTGTTTTTTTTAGCAGAAACAAATTGGGTAATGTGAAGGGAGGGGTGTGTCGTTGTAATGCTCAGATTGGTCATACATCAGATTTGACAGTTTTTTTTACCAAAGAAGTCCTACTTTTGAATGATAATAACACAATTCTGACTCATATCAGATATATATGTTTGTTGGTTATAGACTACAGATACAGCTCTTTCAGAATATGTATACATATTTTTTAGCCACTGTTTAGATTTATGTCGTTAGTATAAAGAAAAGAAAATTCAAGTGCCATATAAAATTATCAAACCAAAACCATCTATCATTTTGCTCTGAATGTGTCAAATAACCTTATTACACTCAACTAACCATGTGACAACAATCCTAAAGTCCCCCATACACTTGCTGAAACTAGTTTCTGTTTTAAGATCACATAACTGAGAAACAGTGGATGTCGAAATGAAAGTCCACCCGGACAGAAGTTTTCAGTGTCATCCAAGCACAAATGTGTTCATGTTTGATCTCACAGTTCTATCAGGAACTTTGTTACTATTAACTTACTTGTGGTGTCAGTGTGTCTTAAATATATCTGTGTGTTTTAAAAATGGAATGTTTTAGTTATTTTTTGCATTTTTACTGTAAATGTAACATAGTTCATAGTTTACTGAAAAGTTTTAAAATAAAGAAGATTTAATTTGATAATGTAGTAAAATTTGTATTCAAGCTACCGCAAGATTGCAATACTGGTATTTTCAGTTAATACTCTTGAATTATTGTTGCTATTACCTTACTTGTGGTGTAAGTGTGTCTTAAAAATAACTGTGTGTTTTATAAATGGAATGTTTAATCATTTTTTGCATTTTTAGAGTAAATGTAAAATAGTTCATAGTTTACTCTAAAGTTTCAAAATAAAGAAGTTTTCATTTAATAATGTAGAGAAATTTGTATTTCAAGCTACCCCAAGATCGCAATATTGGTATTTCGGTTAATACTCTCGAATTATTATTTTGTTTGATAAGAATACCCATGTTACCACTCAGTGTTAATTTTATAATCACATTACCATGTAGAAAACATAAAATGATAAATTTCTGTTATGCTCATATCTTAGTTTTGTTTTAATTAACCTTTTCATTATTAAATCCATAAAGTTTCTAAATCCATAAAGTTTTGTTCTTTTCTGCTACCTATTTTTAATACAAACAAACATCATATATAGAAAACAACTATTTTTACTTGATGCAATTCAGCATTTTTTTAGTTCCCAAGAAGTAAAACTAATAAATACAACTGTCTTGAGTTTTCTTGATTAACCTTGGTTATATTTAAAAAGTAAACAATGTAATTGAACTTCAGTACTATATTATTGAATATATTTATTATATTTTGTGATGCAGCAAGTGAAAAGGGATCTCGTCGGGGTACAACATTTTCAGTACAAAACATTAAGTAAGATCAATATATTCAATTGATACACTTTGATTGAAACAGGATTCTTCAATCTTTCATTTAACGATTTCTCTGTATATCTAGCAATCGAGAAATAATTATTTAATAAAATTTTTTTTGTTATCTAGGCATATAAAAAAAACAGTTTCTCTTATTGCTTTCATGGCAATAACGTATCCCTTCTCTCTTTCCACATTATATTTTATGCTGACGAAAAAACTTTCAGCGACGAAAGTGACGAAAAAAAGTAAATTCAGCTTCAAAACATTTTTAATAAACTTCTAAGTGAAGGTTTTCTGCTTGTAATGTTATGAAACATTGTAAACTACAATAGCAGAGCCTTGACTGCACTAGTGCCACTATCTGTACTAGTTTTAAGTGAGTGCTGATAATTAACAGGAGGACAAGTAAGGTTATATTAAAAATAAAAAAATAAACGTACTTTAAAAACTTTTATTTCATTTTGGCAAAGAATACATGTTTTTTATTTTGAAAATCATTCTATCTTTTTAAATTTTCTCCTTGGATTTTTTATGTATATGTAAAGCTAACACATTACATATACAAGATTTATGATGAAGTCAGTGAGATTATATTACCTAATTTAGAAACATAAAAATGAATTTTTATGTATTAAAAGAGAGAAAGAAGTCCAGATAATCTCATGTGCCTATGAATGTTTTTAAAAGATTAATCCTAAGAATATTTTCAAAGATAATGAGAAGCAAAACAGAAACGAAGAATTCAGTAAACATACTGTTTGAATGAAATTACCATGCTATAATTCTTAACACAGTAAGTTCAGGTCTTTACGCTTTAAAATGTTCTAACAGTGCACAAAACATTAATATTCTTAATATCATATTGTAAAAATATAAAATTTTGAAAAAATATCTAAATGAGATCTGCTGTTTAAAAAGTTATAAAACAATACACTTAACGGTTTTCTTTACGACAAAACGTAAATAAATAAACTAAATTAAGCAATCTTCGATGACTAAATTACAAAACAACCAGCGTTTCTCCAGAGCGTTTTACCACAAACTCCTCTCCCGATTTTTCTTAATACGGGAAATAATACGACCCACGCCTCCTGAAACAGAGACAAACCACTGTAAGGAGAGACCAAAAATATTCCACAGCCAAGAAAATCATTGATTTACAAATAAAATGTCGCTTCGCGAAATTTACAACACATAAGTAGAAAGTAAACATTTAGATCATCAGGTAAGATAAAATCCAGTGAAATTCTGGTACTAATCACCAGTGAATAGTATTTTAAGGTGAGTATGAATGAAAGTCGATAGGAATGAATTATTTGAAAGCTTTGTAACCAAATACCACGACCAATTAATAAAAGTCCACCAATAATCAATGGCAGCTGGGTCTAATTACGAACCTTTAGAGGCATTGAGTTAATTAACTAAATTCTAAACATTGGATTGTTGGAAAATAATGGGTGAATAAATAGTGGGTATGCTCTGGGCCACAAATATACAGTAAAACCTCCACAGTTCGACGCTTCCAGTTCTTCCTCCTAACATAATTATTATTCGCACATCACCAATCATAAAATATACAAGTCAACAGGGGGAAAAGTTTGACACCGAATTTTGCAGTTGCAGTCCGTTTGCAGTCCAACAAAAATTCTCACTGAAATTCCCTGAGTTCAACATACTGCACTAATATTTTACCGGACGAGAAAGGAAGAAAATCTTGGTAAAAAATCCAAAACCAACAATCATTACAGTTTATACGTTAAAATTTAATAGCTTAAGTACTAAAACCAATTATAACGTAAAGAAGAAATATATATCTACCGAAAAATGATACAGATACAGATTTCTAAATTAACTCACCAATGAAGTTTTATAGCCTATGGTATTGCTTGGTTAATTAATAATTGATTGATACATGCAGGACTACTAGCTAAAAAAATTCATTTACAAACTACTTATAGGCGTGTATAGGCAATATTGAGACAGTTCTTTTTCATACTTTCTATTTTTAAAGCCAAATCTTCAGCTTTCAGAAGACCAATTTGCAACATTAAGCATTCCCTGACTTTCCCCTGAATTATCAATACAATTTGAAACTCCCTGACTCCCCGATTTTCACACTTGCTAGACACCCTGAGCTACTAAGATCAACAAACGACAGGTCACCTGGGTCTCCTGATGGGACGGTAGCCGTAGTAGGCCCCGCGCGCGACCCTGGCGCGGCCCCGCCCCCCGCGGTACGGCCCCCGGTTGGTCGAGCTCAGTCCTGGCCGGTTCGTCCGCTTCGGATTCACCTGGAAAAACACATTTGATAACATTTTTGTCAGAACAATTTTGGCAACACCTAGACTGGTCTATCAATGAGTTTTTTCTAGCATTTTCTTTGCAAAACCAAAATAAAGTGCACATTTTCTTTCTAAAAACAGTTCACTTAGGATCCGGATGGCAAAAAATTTGGATAATCAAAAGTTACTTAAAATTGCATGAATCTGTTAACGTTTGTCTGCTATAATGATGCTGTAAATCAAGGTAGTCATATAATTGACTGAAATGATCCTTCTTTGTAGTAGTTTTAAACCACTACAAAATGAAAACCAAAATGAATAAATCCTTCTTTGGATTCCTAATGACTCAGCGATAACTAGTGTGTAGTCCATGAGGCAATAGAAATCATGCACGATATAGAAGAAAATACCTTTTATTTCATGAATAATGTCTTCAATGATTAATCGGTATAAAAAATATATGTGGATGGAATATCCAGCACTGGTCTTGAGCTGTCTGAAGTGCACCAGGACAGGAGGAACTCAATACTGGAAATTCCTGAACTTGATGGATAAAGTAAGTAAATAGTGCAAGGTCCTTTAGTATTATACATAGGCTGCCCTCATACAGCGCGCTGCGGCAGTTATGTCAGGTTGGGTTATCAGAAATGTTAGTGGGACTTCCCTCCTTTTGTTACGAATCGGAAAATGCCAGCTCTGGTTAACAACCTGACCTTAGCCTACTTGGAGGGGTTTTGGCAGGCACACATTTGGTATTGTCTGATTCATAACAAGACGAGGAATGTCCTACTAACAAATTTATGTTAACCCTGCCTAACATAACCGCCGCACCGAGCTGTACAGGGGTCGCGATCGGGAGTAATTGCTATCGGCGGCAACAAGTTCAACTCAATCCTCACCTACATTGTTGCCTTCTGATAGGTAGAAAAAGACTGTTCATCATAATTACATCAAAATTGGACAATAAGTCAATTAACGTATGTTCTTTGAAATTAGTTATTTTTGGTATCCAGTAAAAAAATTTCTAAAAACAGTGGCCTCCGTAAAATATTAATAAGTACCATGTGCTTTTTCACTTTAACTGGTTGATATGTCCTGTAGAAGGAATTTCTTTCATGGAGTAACCAATTTCTCCCTATTTATTGGTGTCTTTTTTACTCTGCTCCCAATACAAAACAGTCACAAATCATCCTCTCACCTTAATCTGTCTCCCTCGGAAGAGGGACTCGTCCAAAGCCATTGCTGTCTGTACGGAATCTCTCTCGGCAAACTCAATGTATGCAAACCCCTTGGGGTGCCCGTCAAATTTGTTACACAGAATGGTAACTCGGTTTATAGACCCACACCCGTGGAAATGCTGTTCTAACTCTTCCGCAGTTGCGCCGTAATCAACCTAAACAAGAGTGATATTAGTTTTTAAGTGCAAAGAATTATAATTATTTACAACCGAGATAATTTTTGCTGATTAAGCTTGATTTGATTTGATTTGATTTGATTTGAATGTCTAGCTTTAAGGGACAAATTGTGCATACCCATATGATGTGACATTACATGTACAAAAGAATATGATATGAGAAAGGATTCTGACATACGGAATACACAATTGCATTACCTAAATCAGAATGGTTAACAAAATCATATGGTTCCATTATGGTTTTAAACATATCTTCTATAACAAATTCAAGAGGTAAAAATACTTTATTTGAAAGGACTAAAGGTGATTAATTTTATTTTACTTTAGGGATGCTTATTTGTGTTTTGACCGTTTTACTCAAAACTGGAATGTGTACCTCAAAGAAGACCTAAAGCATAAAATATTTGGTTAATTTAGTACATGACATTGTAACAGTATGTGAAAATTTAAGCCACATAAAATTGACCAATTCCTCTTGGTACTTAAATAAATCCTGCCAGTAGTTCACAAAATTTAAGGGTAACAGAAACAGCAAAACAATACAACATTCCGATATGTATTTTGTATTGCTATTATTTTGCCCAGGATCAATTATTGAATTCTACTGAACACGCTCGGCCGCGCCATGTCGCATGAACTAGTTAACCGGGTAATATGATTGTACTTATTCGTCCGTCCATTAAGTGTTATGTTTTATGTAAAGTTAAATGTAATGTGTGTTTTAAATCTTCCAACGACCTCAAGAGAGTGAATCATGTTAATTGGAGCCTGATGATGAGGTTTATGTAACCTCAAAACCGGTAACGCATTAGTCTACTTCACTGGATCATTGACAGAATTAAGGGAACTTTATACCAAAGAGAATGTATTTTGTCATCATTTTTTTGGCTCCAACATGATTTCCTCAGAAATTCAACCGGTCATTCCTTTTAAGATCATATATTATTAAAACTAAAAAAAAAGTACTTACCTGCTTTACTTTTGCTTATTGCTAAATAACATTAAAATTAATGACTTGATAAAAATAACTTTAAACTACTTACGTTCCCCACATAAATCGATCTGTTATCAACCTCGATCTTCTCTTCCAAAGATAAATTCAATGGGCTTGCTGAAAAATAACTCCATACATTAAAACAAAATTCCTATCTACACATTTGGACTCATAACCGGTGGATACCAGGGATCCAGATGTGTAAACGGAAAAACAAAATTTATCTTCATTATTGTCAATTCTAAATACATTTTTATGATTAAAAACAATTTAAAGGTCTACATTATTTAAATGATAAAATCGAGGCCAGATGAATGCACACACAATAAAACAGATAAAACAGTTAATAGGCCTACTCCTTATGTTTCCGGTTTAAAACTCAGAGAACACACCAATCCTGGCAGTTTAAACTCGAGCCATCGACCGTTCACAAAGTTTCGCTCCCTCAAACAAATGAGCTCACTCACTACTAGTTTGCTGAGAAAACACAAAAGTCTGAATTCAAACCCTTGATTAGTCGTCCAAAAAAATATCAGGAGATTAGCACATTTGCTCAACTATTGGTGAGTCAATCTATCTTATAGGTCAGCGTGGTAATTATCAATAGGGAGACTTTTTAGATCGTTCTGTCTTGTCAGGTTGGACCACTTTTTGGACTAAGGTGCAGGACAGTAACTAATTCATTAAGTTTTATCATTCACTGTTAACCATTTTGGCCATCGGTTTCAAAAGCAAGTTAGAATTGGCAGCGTGTTGAGTCCACAAAACTGTGAAGGACACTTTTTAACTCATGCTTTCTTACTCTTGCGTAAATCAATCTTCTTATGAAAAAGAGGTATTTTTCTGTGGTTTTCTTTTAATCTTGTCTTCAGGCTATGATCACTCATGACTGAATTGTGGAATGAATGTGAAATAATCAATAAATAATGCAATATCCAGAAGATTACAAAAGGGGAAGAAATCCTCTTGTATCTATATCTAGAGCCCTTCATATTTGGCCTCAGTTTACTGGTCCTTGGTTTATCCGACCACTTCTCGGAAGCCTTTCTCAAATTATATTTCCTACACTTACACATCATTCTCACTCGGTGTGATTTGTCCTTCACCACTCTCAAAAGCCTTCGTACAGCAAATTGCTCATCGATCATTTTGGCAAGTCGTATTCACCCTGATTCGGCAATAGTGAACGAAAGGCCAATAATTTGTACTACTATGTGTATATTACTCAGTTGAGCTCCACGTATCCTCTAAATGTTGTTTACTATGTATCCTATTCCTATGTACTATAAGTTAAATGTTAATTGTTTTGTTAAATCACATATGATGACAGGCATACAAACACCGATGAATGATATGGCGCAAGCAAATACTAATAAATAGGGAAATGATTTTGTTTGAAATTCATTAAAAACCATGGCTGAAATGAGATTCATTAGTGTTCAAGTGATGTGTTGGTTTTATTTACATGTATATTTTTGAAATGACCCTAAAAGACACTTTTAGTTCTACTTTGGACTTAATTCAATAGCTATTAATTATTGTTTTCATAATAGGTTGGATTATCCGGCCTGGGCTTGGGCCCATGGAGGGCTTCTGAAGTAAGCAGAGTTTCACATTTAGGTCTATTGAAATTCTTTCTAAGTAATCTTGAAGTTAGCATATTAAATGTTTATTCTTCATGCAAATTTTATGACTTGAGTGTAAAAATAGTGGAATGATTTCATAATCGAATATTATTTCCGTTTCACAAAAAGGGATGAAAATTTGAGGAAAATTGTTTATCAATTAGACTTGATAAAGTAGGTGGGAAATTATGGACAGGATAAGCAGGCTTACCTTTGAAAATGTAGGCATCCCAGATAGAACACATAATGCACACACAAAAATATAGGATATTTCGAGGCCACTGGCTTCCTTACCAACTTGAAGGAGAAAGGAGAAAGGTATCAGCCTTAATCCTTCAAGTTGATAAAGAAGCCAGTGGCCTCGAAATATCCTATATTTTTGTGTGTGCATTATGTGTTCTATCTGGGATGCCTACATTTTCAAAGGTAAGCCTGCTTATCCTGTCCATAATTTCCCTCCTAATTAGGCAAAAAGCCCTTTCCAAACAAGACTTGATAAAGTAAGTCATTGAGAAACATGGGAAAATGTGTGAAATTAAATCATGAGTATTAAGTTCAATGAACACCTTGGTTGAGTTTGAAACAGTTATAAAGAAAATCACTATCGTTAGTATTAGACTTATTATCAAGCACACTTCATCACCTAACACACAAAAAATACTTTAAATACTTTAAATTCATTAAATCCAAAATAAATGAAACTACAATTTTTGTTTTGTTTAAATTTACACTAATTAAATTTATCTTGGGATTTAGTTAGATAAGTGTACCTGATTAGTATTCTTTTATGTGGAAAATGTTGTACCTCATTATTGAAACCTTATTTTTTTACAAAGCCAAAATATCCTATTTACACTGTTTGTCTGTAATCCTTTTAATTACTTACTAACTTGATAACTTCTCAAGCCTTTATTACAATTTTGTAACAATGATTTTGGAAATTTGTTTATCAAGGGCCATAAAATTTTCGACTGCCACCATCTATAGTTAAACCTAACGCAATAAAAAATATATTTATTTTTGCTAAAAACTAGTACTGGAAAGTGGAAATAAATTGATTTTTCAAAAATTGTCCTTAAAAATATTGGATTTTTATATGCATACTAAAGCATATTACTGATTTCAAAAAATTATACAAGCAAAATTTATTATAACATATACTCATGTTTCACGCTCATAGACTATGCACTCCATATCAGACCACTGGTTGAATATTTTAAATAGTCGTCTCTTTTTCCTCAACTGCCAAGAATAAAATTTCCTTTTGTAACTTGTTTAATGGTTTGAACAGTTACAACAAATATAATCAATAATAACATTTCATTACGATAAAATTACCAAGACTCAGGGCATTTTAATAAAAATTTGTCTTTTCTGATGCTTACAGTATGTGTTTACAAATCCTATTACAAATTACTGAATTGTGAGAAAACTCACTTAGGATCCTTAATTTTTTCATTCTGAAAATCCTCACAACTCACAAGATAGTATTTATTTTTCAAACATTTCAAATAAATGTCAACACAGACAGAGAGTGAAGAGTCAATAAAGTACACAGTTGAGGTATATATTTTATTGCGTAAAACAAATTTATAATATTATTTTTTACCCTGTTTGGACAAGGAAACATATAACCAATCATAAACTATATTTTAAAGTATCAAAAACTTTACAAATAATTGTATCACTTATACTTTTTGTGTCAAGAGTTACTCTCTGATGTATATTTTTATTTTTTATTTTTCCATTTTTTTCTTGTGTCTATTTTCTTTTACACTATCTTTTGTATATTTTTATTTTTTGTTTTCTCTCTTTTACATTGCATCTTTTTTTTTTTAACTTGTTTGTATTTTTCTTTCTTTTTTATTCTGAAATCTTTTTTAATATTTTGTTTCTTTTTCCTTTCTTTTTTGTGCATTTTTTAACTTTTTTTGTTTTTTCTTTTTTGTTTTCTCAAAACTTTTTTATACTTTTTAGTTTCTTTTTTCTTTTTTCATTTTTTTGCTTGAGCAAGTAAGTTGAACTTATTTACACAAAAAGTATTTACATAAGATTTACAACAGTCTAATACCATAAAAAGGGCAGAAAACTACAAAAGTTATCCAGTACACTCTAGGATAGTCTAGTTTGTCAATTCAAGCGATTTTGACTAATCAAATATTTTTGGTATAAACAAAATCAATTTTGATTTTTTTCTAGCGCTCAAGCGGGCGCTGTGGAGTTTTACACCGCAACACTAAATCACACAAATTTAACCCATTTTACTTGTCTAATAACGAAATATTGACAAACTTCATTAGGAACCACATTTCATCGTTGATATAATTAACTGTTCAACTTAATAGGTGTAATAATTCAATTGAACACAGTATTTTCTAGTATACACTAACTATCATTGTCTGCGTTACGGAAGAGGGCACTCTGCAACCTAACACGGCATCACTGAATTGCAAATAACAAGGTACCAAGGGGGTGTGGTAAGGTATAACTTTAGGGAATTCCTGGAATGAGGTGCGTGAGGTATGGAGCCAAACACGACTGCCGACACCCATTATGCCTGTTTATTTTAATAATAAAAAAAACACGTGCGGAGGAAAACTCCACATGCGCCTGCTCGAGGGTTAAATACTTGAAAGTTATTGAAGTTTTAATTTTTGTCAGAAAGTTACACTAAAAATTATGGCTGAAACCTAAACTCACATTTAATTGTTTTCATTTAGATCCATCTAGATCATCCGAGAGGATACTCTACAATTACTGATGCCACTGAAGAAAACAAAACCTTATGGTAACACCATATGACTACAACTATAAAATTTGATAAAAAAAATGTAAAAATGCTTGATAAAAAAATTGTACTAGTCAGTCTGAGTTGAAAGAAGGTTGTGCTTTTAGGTGGCAAACAATAATCATAAATATAGAATGTGAAGTTAAAAAATTTGAATTCCTTAATTTTCAATTATATTATTGGGAGGATAACAGAGACATGTTAGTTATTAACTAGCTTATTTGGAAAAGAATAAAATCGCTTATGGAAAAGAAAAGAATCTATTCATTATACTCGTCTTTCTCTGATGATTAGGATGGTTTGTGTCAACAATTTAATTTCTAATTAATTACAGACGTTATTGAGTCTTTTCGATAACGTTAATGACATTACAAACTTTTATATTTTTAAAGCAAAGAAGAAAAAGGGCAAAACTGGCCAACCTCGAAATTGAGAAAGCCTCAAATCACACTTAATAACCTATAATAATTTTCACTTAAAGAAAGAATGATAAATTAATTAAATGATTACAGTTTAATTTTAAATCAAGTTTTCAACTAACAAATTTTTTGTTTGAAATAAGTTGGTAAAACTACAAGTGTAAAGCCAATTTTTATAATAAACTAAAATTAAAACCTGAGTGAAAATTTCAAAAAAATATTCATTTTGCAAAACTATGATTTTTATTATTACTTCAGAGAATTCCTGAATCTTTTCACACCAGTTAAAAACTGCTCTGCATCTCTCTGTAATTCCAATCGGCCCTCCCAATAATATAAACGAATCAAATGAACGGTTTATCTCACTGATTGACGGAGGACTTCCGAGATTCATCTGTTTGTCGACCTCTGATTGCAGTTGCTTCAACTTCTCCGCTTCTTCTTTCATCTCCCGCACTCGAGCTTTGATAGCTTCCAGCTCCTACAGCAAATGTCCAATTCATGTTTAGATTTGATCAAATGGTTGATTTTCAAAGCTAAAGAACGCTTCCAACACTTACGGTAAAAGTCCAATTCATGTTTATGTTCTATTGTTTAGATTTTAGCAAATGGTTTGTTTTCAAAGCTAAAGAACACTTCCAGCTCCTATGGCCAAAGTCCAATTCATGTTAATGTTCTATTGTTTGGATTTGATCAAACTGGTTGATTTTCAAAGCTAAAGCAGCGTGTTAGTGATTCATCCTAGTTAAGACAATAATAGAAGGTACTAACAATCAATGTAAGACAGTCTGGGTAATTTAGTAATTCAACATGGGCCACGTGGTATTAGATATGACCACAAATTGCCATCTTCAGATTCCTAAACTCAAATTGTTGATGATAAAGTTCATGAAACAAACACACATTAAACATTAGTAAAAGGATATGTAATAAACAAATGTACGCGTAAGCCCACTTGATAACCGAACTGGTGCAAGGTGTCTTCAGAGTCGTACACTATTTCAAATTTAGGGATGTCAAAAGTTTCTAAAATATATTTCCCAATGAAAGTCCAAAATCAAGCGAGGCTTCTTAAACATTATCAACGTGAATCAAAATACACAAGAAATCTGAAAAAAAACATGGAAACGTTGAGACAATTTTAATATGGTCAACATTGCACGAGAATATTTTGCTGAACTCTCCACACTTTATATTCTGCATTGAAATAACACATGGTAAAAATTTAATAAATACTTGCCTAGCGTACAGCGTACAGCTGAATTTTCAGATTTGTTGCGATCAATGCTTTTTTATGATAGCTTCGAATAATCGATGAAATTACTTACGATAACTACATCTGTCACCTTAATAATTGGTATTTCAGAACATGATTCAACCTATAGTTAGGTCATCTTCACGTACTGAGATAACAATCATTGAGTTGATATAGGCCTATGTCGCAAGTGATTTAGATAGATAAAGATCATCCTACCGTCATAATCCTCCTGACCCCCCCCCACTACCACTGAAAAATTACATCATAGAGGACAAACTCCTGAAATAATGCCAAACTTTTGGAAAGAACTACTTAAAGGGTTCTTCTATTGGGTTGTTAAAACCATCAAATTTAGTTTTAAACCCATTTTGGGCTAATTTGATGTTCAACGATTGAAACCAGAACTTTCTGAACCTTGTAGTAGTACAGTATTTACTGTCGTGACGGATGCTGACGCTGCCTGGAAATCTAAAAACATATTGACCATGGGCATTTTTAACTGTAGATTTGTTTTGACCTGAAGCTAAAATTACCATTCAAACGGATATTGTAAAAATTGAGTAAACAGTTTCTAGGCTAGTTAGCTTTAATTTAATGAATTTACATAAAAGGTTTATATTTTTCCTATCTTAATTTTTTTTAATTTGAAAACTGACATCATCTCATCATTTACCCCCCCCCCCATGCACATCATCCTACCATCATTTCCATTCTGGACCCCTCCCCACCTATTTACAGGAGACATAATTTATGGACAGCCCCTATGAAGTCTCAGTCTACTCACAGGGTCGTCGACTCGGCCGGACCGGTTGCTCTCGTCTCCGCCGTCCGTTTCCTCCGTCGCCTCCGCATCCGCTCCGTTTTCCATCCGCTCGAACACATCGTCCGATCCTGCCTCCTCGCCCATCTCCCTGTGATTGACAACAAAAAGAATAACAATACTTTTTTCATCATACTGTATCAGAAACATCTGTTTTCTGTTCCTTTTTGTTGGCTCGAAAGTTACCCATTGTCATCCTAGTCCAGGAAAAACATTTTCCCGTACTAGCCCACGAAAACAGAAGTAAACAATCAGCTGATCTGCAGCAAACCAACGTTTAATGCTTGTTTATTGGTTACTTTTAAGAGGAATGTAGTGTCTGCACTGGCAGCAGTAGCAAATATCTGCCTTGTTTTTTATAGGTTAGCTGAGAAGAATTGCGAAACATATTGGTTTATGCAAGGACTACGTTATGACTGAAAGTATGTTTTTTTCCGAGTAGTATGATGAAAAGTATGGTACATTATACTGCCACAAAGTTTCATCGTACTCGCATGACAATCCCACACTCGCTTTCGCTCACACGGGAACTATCATGCTCGTCTGGCAAAACAGTACTTTCCAGCCTAGTAACGTAATACACTATATTGTCATTCGATTCATAAAGCACAATAAACATCAACAATACACAATGATGAAATGATCCTGTAAGCGACCAAAAATCGAAATACATAGAATTTATTTTACCTCGCGGCTGCATGGCATAGACCTAAGCCGGCTAATTTTGGCAAACAAGAAAAAATTGTAAAAATACATAGATTTTCCTTTTCAAACATTATTAATAAAAGTATAGTTACTGAGCAAAGTATAATTTTATGCTTGCTAAAAAAGTTTGCGAGTGTTTCTGCTGGATGATATAAAAAATTCTTGACACATTTTTTGCCAAGTAATGAAAATCTTAGGAGATGTTCTTTTAAAATTCATAATAGCGAGGGATTTGTAATTATTATTTAATTTTTTGGACTTTTCCTATTGCTTATAGTGTTTAAACTACACACTTCGAGAGGTATTGAAACACCTCTTGTTTCCAAGTGACCCTCCTTAAAACGACATTAAGTACCTACCTACTCATTTCTACTTAACCTACTTTATTTGGGTTTGTTTTTTGTTACACAATTCACAGTCATCCAACATTCAACAACACAGAAATCTCATTCACACAAAAATTCATACAAAACACACCGAAAATTATAAAGAATATACAGATAAGAAAATTAAAACAAAAACATATACCTTACTGACAGCAATGCCTCCAAGCTGGCAGCGGCACGACACGCACACACAACCACTCGCACCCACGCACGCTCACCCTTGTTGCCATCCCTATCTCCTAGCATTAGTCATTTGAGCAGCGTGCGTGGGTCAAAAAGCCTTCTAGGGCTTCATACACTGAAACTCACTTACACTTTGGTTTGCGAAGCTTTAATTTTAATGCTACCTTTAGTTGTTAATGGCCTAACATCATGACAAAAATTTAGGCAAACCTTTTTTGAACAGATCATCTAGGCCTGGATGAAATTAGCTAAAGATATTTGACACTGATTCTTGTTCAAAGTGGATATGAATAGCTGTAAGCCAAATTTTGCTTATTGTTCTTCCAAGGTTTTCTGTTCAAGATGCCTTAGTTTCAATCCACATAAGGATTTTTGCCATGAGTCAAATTAGACTAATCGTAGAAAAACAATGCCAGATAGCTGATAATTGGAGTGAAAGTTAGACACAAAAGTCAAATTTTCTGTCTCAGATATTTTGTTTTCGTAAGTTGACATTTTTGATGGAATGTCATACAGTATACTCCCTCTTATCCGGACACTTAAGGACAGGCCCTTCCAGATAACAGTTATTCAGGTTAAACAGGCGTTCCCTAAATTACGTAAAGTTATAACTCTAATGCATACTATAAGCCAATACTCTTGATTTCAGACCTGAGTTAACTGGTCTGTAACCTTTCCCATGAGAATCAACGGTATTGTACTGTCCATTTCCTGCCCATCACATCCGGTTAAACCGATATGCAGATAAAAATCGTCCGGTTAAAAAGATGTAATTTCCTTGTAGACAGGTTGAACCGATCTCCAGTTAAAAGGTGTCTGGATAATATCCTTCTCCCAGACAGGAACTCACAAGGACTAAGAATATGGTGTTAGAACAAAAACATTGTTTAATCGTTTCTTAGATATAGGGTATTCCGTTAATGTTAGAAAATTAGGAAAATGGCTATCATTTTTAAACAAATTGATGATTTAGTTTTATGTTCATTAAAATATTCCTTTTATCAAAAATTGTTTTAGATTTATGAAGAAAAATGGATTAAAACTGAAGAGCTACTTTTTTGGAACACCTACCCTGTACTTCTCCTGAAGACCTTGTGGGGTGGACCTCACCCTCAGGAACTTAAAGTATGTCATTCAATAAGACTTGATGAACACCTGTACCCATTTTCAATCATCCAACGTTTTTGGCTGGACCCTCACTATTTTGTCTAATTTCACTGGTCTACATATGAACGTCACTGAGTTTACTTTGGTCGACAGTAGCAATACATTGTTACAACCATGAAATATAGCTTGTTCAAACTGCTTAATAATAATAATAATAATAATCATTTATTGTCGTTGGTATTATATAAATACATGACAATATTAAATTAATCTTATTTATAATTATAACTTATATTATAATTTTAATTAGTCCAATAATTTTCTTCTTGAACTTCTTGAATCTTATATGGGCATTTTTCAGTAAGAATAACTTCACGACTTTTGTAAAACCTTACATTGAATATGTAGTTCTCAAGGGCTCAGCTAATTATTGTTTTGAACAAGAATTCCATTAGCCATCATACAATTCTATGATTGAGAACTAAAGGCATTTACTCCAGAATTCCCCAGTTTAAGCACAACTGTCAAATGGGTAAGATTACCTCATAATATTGCCTTCACATTCTGTACATCTTAACAATTATTGTCTTATATTTGTAGACCCTCTTAATATACCTTTATCTCAGATGTGTAATTTAACACAAAATCTGATATCAATTGTACTGACTGTAAGCTTAAGGCCTGAACTTTCCCTGAGCTTTTTAGGTCTAAAACAAGAAGGAAACGGGAAAGGCCTCCTGCACATTTTGTTGTTTACCCTCAGGCCTCGATCTGGTTCCTTGACACAAAGATAAGTCGAAGATGATGGATTTTACGAATGATGGCACTGGGTTCAGCATAACGTTAATATTAGTTGTAACAGAGTAGTTAATAGTTATTTGCCTTATAATCATAAGTTTGTTTGAATTAACTGTTCCAAGGTTTATAGGTCTAAGATGAACCAACGACTGCCCTGGTCTTTCAACACCAGTTACAGGGAGCATTGAGAACAGTCAGTCATTATTTTTACCCATAAACCTGCTTTCAACTTTTGTTATGCTTTTGAAAGGGTATTCAGGAAAAATTAATCATTATAGAGTGATACAAGTGTAAGTTAGAATCATTCTGCAGCATTAGTAGCATGAATTAGGCTAGTAAACATTGTTTAATTAGGTTCAGAACTTGAATCAAGAAAAATTAAATTTTTTATGGAAGGGAGTAGGGCTAAACTGAAACACAAGTTTAACTGAAAACATGTTTTATATGGATAAGTTTGGAAACCATTCAGGTATTTAAAATCTAGTATATATAAAATTAAAGAAGCAGAAACTTTTTACAGAAATGAGACAATTTTGTAATAAATTACTAATTAATCAATTATTGAATTGAAAGGTAGTTAGGAACAAGATGACACTAAGTGATTACAAATTAATTCTAACTGAATAGGATTTTTTAATTGTAGGGACGAAATAAGCTTAAGAGCATTTGGTGATTTTTCTGGCAAGTGATTCATCAAAGAATTTCTAATTAGAATCAGCTGTTAAGAGCTAAACCAATACAATTGGTTTCTGCTTAGTTCCTGTATTCATTTTTTATGCAAACGAAAATATTGATGTGATTAAAAAAATTTTCCACTTTATAAAGTATTTCTTTAAGACCCTAAAGAAAAGCCAATATTTTCTCCTGTCAGAGTAGTATCGTAATCAAATAGCTATGTTAACTTCTCCGTCGAAGACCTCCACCCAAGTTTCACCATGTTCCTCATCACATACATAGATTTAATTTGTAGATAACAATACAAAGTAAATAAAAACTTTCAAGTAAAATGCATTTATAATACTTTGGCATATAAATTACTGACTTACAACCATAACCTAATATTTAATATATAAAACTTTGTTATAACTATAAAGAAGTTAGATATTGATAGGAGATAAAACTTTCAGAATCTCTTCAAAAACTCTTCAGCACAAATTCTCGCTCTTGCATTCACCGCTAACTTCATCTCACTGATTTCTTTGTCAATTTCCTCCATGAAATGCACCACAAAGTCCACCAGTTTGTGTTTGTACATCTGTTCGGTGTGGTTGTTCGTTATGAGAAAGCTGATATCATATCCTTGAACGGCCTTACGCCTGATGACGATAAAGTTCTCCGCTCGCATCATCATAAATCTCATGAACTTCTTGCAAAGTATTCTCTCGATTTCGTCGGCTTGTTTGACAGCGATACTGATTCTGACTGAATTGATCGATCCTTCAATCAACACCTTTTCTCTTTCGTTTCGACTGATGACAATGGGTGTGAGTAACAACTCTTTGTTGGATCGTACTTCCACTTCTGGTTTGTTGTGCCTTTCTACTTCTTGAGAGGAAAAGTTCTCCAGGCACATTGCGGCTGTCAGGCTGTGCCTAACCGCAGTCAGGTAAGGTCTCAGAGTTGCCGACATCTTTTAACTTTAAATTATTTTTTTCTTCACTTCATTAAAGTTGAGTAGAAGCTCCAAAGTTATCTGAAAAGAAAAAAGGATAAGTCAACTAAAAGTTACTCTCCCTTTTTACAAGACATTTTCGACAATTGAGGCAACGATCATTATCACATTTGTCCGAAGATGCCTACACTATGAACTAGTAAAGGCTATATACTTATTAGCCTATACATTATAGATTTTAATGTATAGACTAATACAATAAAAGCTCAATACAAAGGCTCAATAAGGCTCAATACAAACACAGCTTGCACAATAAAAATTTGTGCAAGCTGTGTTTGTATGGAGTTAAAATGTATTTAAAAAAAACATTAATTTCCTTGACGATATACAATTATAGTTGTAGCTAGTCCAACAACAGTAAGTTTAAATAAAAGAAACTTTTTTACGCATGTAACCAAACTGATTTTAAGAGCAAATAAGTCATAAAACCTAGTGATAACATCTTAAGAAGAGTTCAGTTGTTTTATGAGATTGCTTTAACAATACAAAAATTAATTTTTGACAATTTAAAAAAAGCATTTGCTTTAGACTGCTTCCTAACTCAAATACTATCACCGAAGGATATAGCTTTATAAATTACAGCATCTGTGTGGTAAAAATATAGAGAGAAAGATTGTTGAGAACATAAGTAATAATCTAAATGAAACAATAATAAGAAGAATCTGAACTAAACAAAACTCTACAAGCAAGAAAAAGTACTCACCTATATATTTTTTCCTTCAATTGGAAAAATTTTCCAACAAATGAAACATTACTTTTCAATGTAAATTGGAAGTATGTTTTTTAACTGATGAACTAAAGAAA
Organism: Flexamia atlantica; assembly: GCA_035578135.1. Classification (NCBI taxonomy): domain Eukaryota; kingdom Metazoa; phylum Arthropoda; class Insecta; order Hemiptera; family Cicadellidae; genus Flexamia; species Flexamia atlantica. The sequence goes on along the minus strand of JAQJVK010000015.1, from coordinate 2,947,389 downwards.
AAATCCACACACACGTCTTCTTTAATTAATTACTGCAACACTATAAAAACTGTGAACTAAGACTTCCAAAAAATATAACAAACAGTAAACAAAATGTCTTTTAATGCTTTACACAAAATGGTTAACGTTTAATTAGGACTGTGAAGGTATGTTTTAAACACAATTTAAAATAAATAAATGTTAGGCCTAATTTGAAAAATTAAGGCCACATTTTCACTCTTTATCACTTATCACCCCCTCTTAAGTTTTGTTCCTGGAAATGAAGTCAAGATTATTGAAATCGCAGAAAATAGTTGTGGCATTTTCAGTACAAACGTATAACGATCATTAGCCTCAATTTTTAACTCAAACACCTTAAATTAAAAGTTAGAATCTACTAACTTTTTTGAGAGGAAATGCTTAGAAGCTATTGAAATCAGAAAACATTCTAGTAAGTTTAATAAAGACCAGAGCTGGGAATTGAGCAATAATTGGACACCGGTTTTGCAAAAGATAAAACATCTAGAATGGTCGTGGAGGGAAGGTGAAGGAATTTCTTCCGGCCAAAATACAACGGAAGCCAACAATGAACAATTCGCAGCCAAACCCCTCCACCCCCTCGCGTCCACTGACATCTCCGGAAAGGAATGCATCCCAGTTGCGCCTCAAATACTCTAGAAATAGAGTAAACATCGCCTAGGCGGGCCTATCTTATAACCTGAGGCCGCGGACTGCTCCTTCAGTAATAAAATAGTTGGTGTTGTGTACAACTAGGCCTACGTTATTTGCCCTGAAGATGGAATACTGCAATGTCTCCGAAACATCATTGATCTTCGAAAATACATTGTCCTACACAGAAGTCAAGAATTTAACACATCTTGAGAATTCTCCCTGCAACCCCGTTGAAGTTTAGGACGGGATTTTTTTTCAATTTTCAATAGCTTAAGCAAATTTAATGGATGATACGTTGTAGCTCCCAACGTCTACCCGCCAAATAAAACGAGTTTGATCAATAGTAAAAGATTTAATTTTTAAACAGAGTTGAGATGTGTTTATGTTCTCTAAAATTTATTTTTTCAGCTTAGCTTAAAATATTCACATAGATTTTCACTGTATTTAAATAGGTACTTCATTATGAACATAAAAAGTTTGTTTTGGCAATTTTGTTGAAAAAGGCCTAGGGCCTATGTAACTAAGCTTAGCAATGTAGGTACCTATCTTTCTTCATTGTCGGTGGTTGGGGGGGGAGAAGACTGAAGAAAGGGGGTTTAAAGTCCTTGGGAAGAAGGATCCTGAATCCAACCAACAAAATTAAGGCAACCCTAAACCTGAAGGGCCCGTTTACACGATGCCAGCTCAAGAGCCAACCAGCACATTGAGAGTCCAACAGCAAAAAAAATAGTTCTTCATTATGTGAACATATCAGCCTTGTTCACACAGTGCAAAAAGAGACAACAAATTAGTGTTAGGCTAGATCAATGAAGAGTTAATTTTAAAAATTCATAATATGAATTTTGGGGAAGAAGCGAACATGTGCTGAAAGTAGGTTTTTAGCATTGAACTGTCTGATACCGATTGGCTCTTTGGCCGGCATCGTGTAAACAGGCCTATAAAGCTTAGATGAAACCCGAAAAGGGGTCTATTGCTGATGTCAAAGGCTTTGGATCCATAAGGTGTTGAGGAAATTAGATAACATGTTGAATTAGGCTACCCATCATTGGGACGAAATAGACCTAGAATTTAACATGGAGATAATCTTACAATGCTTTTTCCAGGAAGAAATTATAACCCTTTGCGATCAGATTAGATATTTGCCGTTATTCCTTAGCGATCGCGCGGCCAGCTCCAACTTACTGGCTACCACCGGAACTTATTAGCTTGCAGAAGTCTGATTTTATTCAGCAGCAGTTGTTATAAGCAATCGGACGGCCAGCGATGCTGGCCAACTTGAAATCCAACGAGCACTCTGGTGTCCTGTAGGGCTGGCCGATAAGTGAAAATAATGTTTTAATTTGTTTAGGCCTATCCTAATTTAGCAAGATGCCTGTTCAGTGCTAGGCCTAGTGAGGAGTTAAATAACTCAGTGATCAGCAGGCTTGCAACATTGAATCGTAAAAATTATCTGTTATAACAAGAAGATTTTCAATAAAAACAATTCCGAATGGTTGGGCATGAAAAAAATCCCGAGCTGGCAGGAGTGAGCCGCCATGATGAATGCCGAGCTGATACAGAGGGGCCTGACCATCCAACCGTCGGAACGAAGTCTTACGGAAAGTAATTCCGAGTGGCTGCTTACTGTGTTATGGCCACTCCTGCTTGCCTTACATTCGCAAAGGGGTAAGTCCAGTAGTAGGCCTTAACTAGAGTTATAAGAATGATAAGTAGAAGGAATATACACTGTACACCCCATTACTAAGAAAACATAGCATAATTTAGTTTTTGTTAAGCGTACCTACATACATGCAGGTCATGAGCGTTAGGCCTATTGAAAATGATTACTAGCACATCTCACCTTGCAAAAAGCCCGCCCGACAAGTCAGAAATCTTGATTATGTGAAATTTCGTAAGGATTCAACCGATTGTAAAGTAAGACTTTGAAATTTAAGAACTGATTCAGACAAAAATTATTCTACGTTCACCTTCTACTTTGGAAGTTCAATAAAAAGGGTAGATTACGCCCTAATGACAACACCGGTGGACGTGATTTCAAAATGGCCGACAGCGAGACAGGGACAAGACGAGAGAAGATGGAGGAGAGGATGGTTGGGAGAGGACGAAACGAAACGAAAGGAAACGAGGAATGACGAGGGAAGGAAGTGGAGGAATTCCATCAAGTGAACAAGCGACATCAAACGAAATGCCGAAATGAATAGTATAGAATGATCGAAAATCAGGGGCGTTTCAAAACGTCCGGGTGCAGAACGTACAAGGGCACAGGTTTGTATTTTTAATTTTTGAAATAGCTTTTTATAACATTTAGGCTGCTCGTTTTTGATTATTAATATTAGATGTTTAAAAACGTTCAGAATTCAAAACATCCACTTCATAATTGATCAAAAACTAAGTTATTTCTAGAGTCCAGCCGGTTGAATAATTCTAAATAATGAAAAGTTGTTTCGAATGGTTTGATTTTCAAAATGTCCATGCTATACAAATTATTAAAAAAAATATTAATAGATACTTTACTAGAATTGCTGACGCTTCCGAAACATGTATTGACAATTTTGTAACTAACCTAGATTCCGAAAACACTACTGTTATTCAACCGCATATTTCCGACCACCAAGCTATAGTAACAACGATAAAAATTAAAGACACAATTAAAAGAAATGAAAAATGGACTAAGAAACGTAGGATAAATCAGGAAACACTAGACGAGCTAAAAATAAGATTAAAAAATGAGTCATGGGCTGAGGTGCTAGAAGCAACAGATGTGAACGAGATTTACTCAACATTCATAAAGAACTTCTTGTTTCACTTCGATGTTGCTTGTCCGCTGGTGAGTAGCAAGCAGAAAACCACTTCTAAAATACCTTGGATAAATGATGATGTGAGAAGGGCCAAGCCAAATACAACCAGTGGAAATTACAAAGAACTGAAGCTAGCAGAATAGCCTATAACCAGGCGAGATATAACTGTAAGAATATCATAAAAAACCGCAAATCAGAATGGGCAAAAGCTAAAATAGAACAATCAATCAATAAATCAAAGACAACTTGGGAACTAATAAACACCTTCAGACAGGATAAGAAAAGTACAATAAAAAATATAAAAATTAATAGAAAATGGGCTAGAAATAAAAAATCCCTCAGCAGTCAGTGAACAATTCAATAAATACTTTACGAACATGGCAAATGATATTAAAGCTAAATTAAACCTAGGCAGTAGAGACATTATACAACGAGTGGAAGTAAACCAAGATAAACCTACCCTCGAATACTTTCAGGAGATAGATGCCAAAACACTTATGGATGCCCTTACCAGCCTAGCTCCAAAACCATCAGCAGGAGTAGATGGCATTAGCTCTCTGGTATTAAGGCACTGTAAAGAGGAGGTGATAAAACCCCTCCTCCATTTGGCTAACTCGTCCCTGAAGGAGGGGATCTTCCCAGAGGGTGGGAAAATTGCAAAAATGAGGCCAATCCATAAAAAATATGACGATAGCTGCACTCAAAATTACCGTCCAATCTCTCTCCTGCCATCAGTAGCCAAGCTGGTAGAAAAAGTAGCCTGTCTCCAAATCGCTGATTACCTCGAAGGCAACGGACTGCTTTGCAGAAGGCAGTTTGGCTTTCGAGGTAATAAGTCAACTAAATTGGCTTTAATAGAGTTTGTGAATGAGTGCTCGGAGGCGTTGGAGGCCGGAGAGACGGTAATTGGATGCTTTGCCGATCTCTCTAAGGCCTTTGATTGCGTTGACCCGCTCATTCTCAAACACAAAATAGCATTGCTAGGTTTCAAAAATAAAACCCTGGATTGGATAGAATCATATATGACAGACAGACGTCAAATCACAGAAATCACACATGAATCAAAATTCCAAATTAAATCAGTTTGCTCGGCCCCAAGGATGGTCACCAGCGGAGTCCCGCAAGGTTCAATCCTTGGGCCCATTCTATTCCTCATCTATATAAATGACTTTGATCAAAAAATACCGATTGACAACCTTTTTATGTATGCCGACGACACCACACCCTTTTGACTAGGCAAAAAGACATAGACAGACTTGAAATTGACTCGACAATCAAAATCAATGAACTTGCACAATTCTTTGCTTCAAATCATCTGGCTCTCAATCCTTTGAAAACTAACTATTTATGCATCCAAACATCTCAGAAAAAGAATTCAAAATTTCACAGAACTCAGGAAGTTTTTATAGATGAGGACCAGCTTGAGGGAGTAGATGGTGTCTGCTTCCTAGGTGTTAGACTGGACGGGAGTCTAAATTGGGGAGAACATATAAAATTTTTGGAATCAAAATTAGCAAAAGGGATTTTTGTAATAAGAAGATTAAATAAAATAGGCAACATCCCACTCCTCAGGACAGTGTATTTTAGCCTCATTGAGTCGCACATTTCCTACTCTGTGATATTGTGGGGTGCAGCCAAGACACACATGAACAAAATCTTTACTTGGCAAAAGAAAGCAATTAGGGCCATGTTAAGACTGCCACCCCGAACAAGTTGCAGAGAGGCGTTTATCAATCTGGGAATCTTGACAGTACCTTGCCTTTATATTTTCGAAGCAGTTACATATATCAAACAACAAGATCTCCATATTCAAATACCAATACATAACTATAACACCAGAAACAATAGATTTTTCTCTCAACAACACAGGCTGAAACTTTTTGAACATCAACCAAAAAACAGTGGCAAAAAACTTTTTCAAGCTCTCCCAAATCATTTAAAAAATATAAATAAAATAGAAAAATTTAAACTGGAATTAAAAAAATATCTTAAAGCCAAATGTTTTTATGACTTGGAGGCCTACCTGTCACCCACTAACAATGCCTGAACATAATATCCCGGAAAAAAACCCCGTAACCTACTAACATTTAATACCAAGCTAATTTACCTAGCCTAAGATTTGGTGATCCTAGCCTATGGGACACCTTGACGCCTTCAGTGCCTCAGAGATGGCGGCCTACGAAGAAGAGGATATGTATGTATGTCCAGGTAGCCTAAGTCATTTGAAATTGTTAACTTGCCGTTTTAAACCGTCCAAGCTATAATTACATATATAAATACTAATAGCTAAATTAAAATGTCCAGTTTTCATAACGTTCTGGTACAAATTATGAATAATACCTGTTTCAAAACGTCCTGGTTTCAGAACGTCGTCGTTTTTTAACTAATCACCGTAATTTGCCATTGGGTGCGTTCAGCCGCAGTCACCGATGGCTAACCGGTTACCATAGTCACTAATAGGCAAATCCACCGCATCTTGACAATCAACAATGTCCGGTTACTTACCGAATCCACCGTAAACATAACATCGGTGTATGCACAACAATGGTCGGTAGGTGGTACGTCCACCACTACCGTTCACTTAATATAGGTTAGTATATTATCCATCGGTGATTGTGGCCGAACGCGCCCATTTAAAAACATTACAATTTGAAAAATTAAAAAATAAATAATAGTTGATTGTTGGTTCGTTCATTAATGGCCCGCCGATATCGCCACCATAGATAAAACATACTGTATACGGTGCCGTCAACCGTTAACACCATTAATTAGTATATTATTATATATGAATGACGGGTTGTCATGAGTCAATTAATAATCTTTGATCCTAGTGTTTCAGATTCTACACTACAGACCGCTACAGACCAAGGAGGTTATATTATTATAACCTCCTTGCTACAGACTAACAGACTACTAAACAATTTTGAGGTTATGTTTATTATTATCAATCAATTGAGGTTACATTCTCAGCATGGTCAGAATAATCCTGGAATGAAATTAAATTAATTTAATTTTTTGGAAATCATCAACTTTAAAGGTTATTTAAAATGCCGAAAGTGAGAGCAGAAAAGAAGTCAAGAACCCACGTTGAAGTTGCCAAGCAAGGTAGGTCTTTCAGTGTAACAATGATTTATCAAATAATTTATTATGAGCCTCAAAATGTAAGCAATAATCATAAAAGCTGTTTTGCAAACCCCTGCAATGCAAAGTTATTTATTTAACATGTTCGCGGCGGCATGGGAGCGATTACTCATACCTCATACCTCCTTCTTCATCGTTGACCACAGAGTGGATAGATGGCGTCAACTCCCATATGTATTTCCCTAATGCCATCCTGGTGGGAGCGATCGCTCCCAAGCTGCTACACGTTACAGTAAGATTAATTTTTAAACCAGGATCTAAGCTTGAAATCTGAAACTTTAACAGCACTGCTCAATAGTAGCCTATATTGTATTCTGTGCACTTGACAAAGCTGCTGCCATGATACGCGAGGTAGTCACAGTAACTATAAGTCAGAGCACCAGGATGGCGGCGAGGAACACAGAAAATCATGCCGCCAACAACGTGTACTCTTATTTGCAATGGTATTTAAGTACCATGTAAATTTAATTGACTTGTCGCTTAAATGACTTCATATCTGTTCCAGGAATCCTGTTCAACAAGGGATTTGGCCAACATATATTGAAAAACCCTCTTGTAATTCAAGGAATGGTAGAGAAATCTGCCATTCGCCCAACAGATGTTGTTTTGGAAATCGGTCCTGGAACAGGAAACATGACAGTGAGACTCCTGGAAAAATCAAAGAAAGTCATAGCTTGTGAAATTGACACTAGGTAACTATATTTCAGTTGTATGATATAGGCCTACTTATAAATTTCATAGGTGACAGCAGCAAGAATCTCAATTCAATGATATAACTATCCTCCTCTTATCTTTGGGGCTGATAATTGACATGGCCGTTTGAAATCAATGTCCTTGATCCAATCTTACAAATAATGAATCCTTACAGTTCCGGCCACAGCATTAGGTGGGTGGCAAAACATGGAAACTCCAGCTGAGTAAATGACTTGCTCCTCTACAAATGTAAGTAGTTTAACATATTTCCATCAGATGGAAGCACACTCACTTGGGTGTGAATTAACCGAGTTCAATTATGGGGATCAACGAGAATGAGCTATTTAACAATAAAAAAAGTAAAATGAAACTAAAACGAAAAGAACGACTAAGTATGGCTTTTATACGATTAAAACTACTAAGGTTAAGTTCTATATAAATGTCAACAGATAAAATATTACAAAGCTAATAATCACATATTTCAATGATCAGCTGATTCTGGAGAACACTTTACAAAGAGCATAACTATCTATATATCAGATGGGTGAATGAATGATAACCAAATAACATATTTTAAACGCTAGCAGCTTACTTACTCACCCACCTAATAATGCTGTAGCTGGAACTTTAAGACTAATTATTTTTCTTAATTTTGTTAAAGATACTGTATAGGCCTTCTTTTACTTGCCTAATCAATTGAACATTTCTGCCTAGGTTAGTGGCCGAGCTTCAGAAGCGAGTGCAGGGCACGCCGTATCAGTCGCAGCTTCAGATCCTGGTTGGAGACGTGCTCAAGACAGAGCTACCGTTCTTCAACATCTGTGTCGCCAACATCCCCTACCAGGTAATGTTTGTGAAGTTAACGATAGTAAAAATCTATCCAGGCCTAGGGCTATAAGTAGAAACAAACTTTGAATGAGCTATTCAAGTAGGAGGTTAAGATGAAATATAAACAATAATGTTAACTTCTGTCAGCAAGCCAAAGAATACTGTACCTGTCTGCTGGATCAATGGATTACTACTTACTACTTACTGCCGTGGCTCTTGGTACCCAAGGTGGTACTTTGCCTCGCCAACACACTGCCTCCATATTTTTCTATCCATTGCCTCCTCTTCCCTTCTTCCCATTCTTCTTAAGTCTCTTCTGATCTGGTCTCGCCATCTCAAATTGGGCCTTCCTGGTGGTCTTTTTCCCTCCGGATTGTTTAAAAGGACATTCTTGATTAAGGAGTCGTTCTCTTTTCTTAGTAAATGGCCAGCCCATCTCATTCTTCTACCTCTCACCTCGGCTACTATGTCTGGGTCTACATATAGTTGCCTCAACTCCACATTATGCTTTATCCTCCACTCTCCATCTTCAAAGGTTGGTCCATATATTTTTCTCAATAATTTGTTCTCAAACATTATCAAACGTTTTTCTTTTTTTTTTTTACTTAACACCCAATTTTCTGAGCCGTATAACAGAACTGGTCTTGTAATGGTTTTATATATACGGAGTTTTGTTTTGTGTGATAGTAGTCGAGAGCTTAATAGCTTGTGGCATGCTGATAAACTTCTGTTAGCTGCGTTTATTCTTTGTTGTATTTCCATGTCTTCTTCATTATTATTCGTCAGCATTACTCCCAAATATGTGAAGTTGTTTACTTTTTCAAATTTGTGTCCTTCTAATTCTATATATTATTTTCATTGATTATTTGGGTTATTCTCCCACATTCCATTATTTTGGTTTTCTCCTCATTTATTCTTAAACCAACTTTTCGTGTAAGGTTTAGGAGTTTTGTGACCAGTATTTTCAGCTCTTCTTTATTTTTCGCTATAATTGCAACATCATCTGCAAATGCGAGGACATTTATTTTGGTCCCTATTGTAATTCCAGTTTCTGTTTGTTTTACTTCTTGTAATGCTTCCTCTAAGGCTAAATTAAATAGTAATGGGGATAATCCATCCCCCTGTCTTACGCCTGTGCTTACATCAAACTTTTCCGAGATTTCCCCATTTATATTAACCTTACACCTAGATTCTGATATGCATGATTTTGATTAATTCAATTTAAGGGATGTTATCAATTTTAAGGGATTTTCAGGTTTCGGAGAGATGGAGGATGGATTAAGAGATGTATAAAATTAGTCCTGGAAATTACCTAGAAAGGTATAGAAATCGCTTTCATTAAATTAGGAATTAATCAAATGATCCAGTGGACATTTAGGTATTCTTGCAAAATAGTAGTCCTACATCATGCATTGCGAGAAGTGCAGTATTATCTGCTTGAAATGGGGCTGTTTTGTAGATTATAAAATAATGTTTGTTGGTATGTTCTGTTTCAAGTTTTGTGCCAGAAACACTGATATTCAACCATTTGTTCTATCATATATTTATCTGAGGATGGTATCTGTCTATTAGACGTAGTTTTAATAAAACTGACACCAAATCTTAAGGCCCATTGCGGTGGATGCACAGCAGCAAAGACGGCTAGTGTGCATATGCGGCAACGCGTCGCCAGAGCGCAGCATTGTCATTCTGCTCTCAGCCGTCAACAATCATGTGTTACTACATGTTGTCCTAAAAACATTAACTGATGGAACATTGACTCTTATTTACGATTAATGATCTGTTTTAATTCTATTTAATAATATAAAATATTTTATTAGTATTTATTAAAGCGTCTCCTTACTCTGAACAACAATTGACAGATAAGCAGTAACTACATGCGAGCTGCTGAATGTATGGAGACAGGCTAGTACACCGTGGGCTCTTGTTCCTACTCCCCTCTCTTCCCAGCCTACCCACTCCCTGCCCTATGTGCGGACTGGGCCTCAAGGTTTGGCGTCAGTAATAATTGTTTTTACATACAAATTAATAGTGATTGTCACCTGAAATCAATACAAAAAAACCACTCACCCCCCAATAGTAGAAACCTGAAAAGGCTGAAGGTGAGAGCATTACACCAGGCCTGTTACAGATCTCGTCCCCGCTGGTGTTCAAGCTGCTGCTCCACCGTCCGTTCTTCCGCTGCGCGGTGCTGATGTTCCAGCGGGAGTTCGCCCAGCGGCTCGTCGCCAAGCCGGGCGACAAGCTGTACTGCCGCCTCTCGGTCAACACCCAACTGCTGGCCCGCGTCGATATTCTGATGAAGGTCAGACACATTTTTTTGTAATTTTTACTTTCTCCCCCTATACCGCACCATATACCATAGTAGGGTATATATAGACAGTACCGTATTGTTTTCGTAAAAATTTTCGAATTTGAGTTGTTAGTGGATGTATTTGTTTTAGTGCGCCCTGAATCCAAAAAAGTGGTTTTCGGAGTGGTGTCTGTCTGCATGTGTGTGTGTGTGTCTGTGTGTGTGTGACAAATGATAAATCTTTATTGTACATGCTACATCTGTTTCAGTTATTACAAAAGTAATACACAGACAGGTACGTTGTCAGGGTTTTACAGCACCAAGTAAAGTTTTTTAAATCTTAAAAAAATATTGGTTTTTGACATATCAATTTACTAGCTAAATAATCTAAAAATAATAAAATCATGCTCAGACTTGCCCTCAAGACTGTAATAAGCTTTTTCTATTAGAATTGTTTTAATATTGTGCGAAAATTTTGCTGATTTTAGTTGTTTTAAAGTATTTGGAATTTTGTTATAAATTTTTAATCCCATGTAGAGTGGACTTGTTTTATTCTTTTTTAAATTTTGAGCAGGATATTGAAACATTTCTTGTTTTCTGTGTTATATGAATGATTGAATAAATATTTTTTAAACATATCAGGATTGTTATGAACCGTTTTTAAGATTTTGAATAAAAATATTGAAGTTACAGTTAGGATTTTAAAATTTTGGAATAATTGTCTACATGGTGTTCTTTTGGGGCAATTTGCAAGCGTTCTAATTATTGATTTTTGCTTTTTGAAAACCGATTCTACTTCTGTAGCTGCTCCCCACAGTGTAATACCGTAACTTAAAATTGAGTGTATGTAAGCATATTAAACATTTTTACATACATCCAAGGAGGAAACCTTAACCTTCACACTTAAATATTGTAAGACTTTATTACTTACTGTGTAACCGTCAGGACAGCTCAAAATGATTTAAACGTGAAGAATCAGTCAATGTTTCGACGTAACAACGTCATCTTCAGCTGGTACAAAGATGTGAAGGTCATTGTCGGCTGGATGGCTTCGTCAATGAATAAATTAAAAAACACATACACATAACATTAACGACACGGACTGAAAACATTGAGACAAAAATACACAGGCCTGTTTTAATTACTTAGGACACGTCGCTCCACGGCGGTAGTGGACAGAGTGGAGTCTGTCCTCTACCACCGTGGCGCGACGTGTCTTAAGTAATTAAAACAGGCCTGTGTGTTTTCAGTCCGTGTCGTTAATGTTATGTGTATGTGTTTTTTAATTTATTCATTGACGAAGCCATCCAGCCGACAATGACCTTCACATCTTTGTACCAGCTGAAGATGACGTTGTTACGTCGAAACATGTACTGATTCTTCACGTTTAAATCATTTTGAGCTGTCCTGACGGTTACACAGTAAGTAATAAAGTCTTACAATATTTAATCGTACAACTCAGGGGCTAAAAAATGGATAATAATTCACACTTAAAGCGAATCTAGTTGAACCAAGTTTTTTATTTAAAAAATTAATATATCCTCACCACCTTTGTTTACAATCTAATTGTATTCGAAGTTGACTGAAAGGAAGATGTTAAAAGATGTTGAAATGTAAAGAAAGTGCCAAATAATTGAACGAACAAGTCAACTTCAACTCGAGCGGAACTTACAGAAACCTGTTTCCAGTAAACTTCCGGCGACCAATAGAACATAAGGATGGCCGCCATCTTCATCATTGGCCTACCGGTTTCTCATTGAGCCTAGTTATGAATGGTGTGAACAATTAAAATTGATCAAATATAACAGGTTACTCACTAAATGGCTTCAACGATTCTTGTAATCCCAATTTTGGTCATTCTACTTTCAACGTTTTACAGGTCACTTTCAAACCATAAATACAAATATATCTTCATCAGAAAGGTTGTCACAACATTAAAACAGTCCATAAACATTAGAACATACATTTAAACACATTTAAAAAATATAAACAATTCAGGAGGCATCATGATGTTTAAATTTTTAAATTAATCGTCATTTTCAATCTTTAATGTATATTTACCGTATTTTATGTGAGTGCAGCATAAGTGTTGTAAGATGTTCTAATGCAATAGAAGAGGGCAATGTTGGCATTCGTGAATGTGACATCCCTTCTAAGGTGAATTTTGATAACTCGGCGTTGCAAAACACAGAGCAGAATCGTGACATTCAAAGATTCTGAGCTTTGCCTATCTGTTTATTTTATGTCAGTTGTTAAATACGATTTCCTAGCTATGCAAATGTATATGTAGAGTTGTTCTAATAGTGAAAATAATAACCCTGCACAATTATAACCAGAAAATTGACCAGGAAAGATAACATTATATTTTCATCCGGTGTTAAAAAATTGTGTCACATGAAAAGATTAAAATTAAATTACTTAAAACAATCTAATTATTAATCACTTAATATTGTTGTCATGAATGTATTAATCGAGTTTTCACCTTGTTTCATGGGTACACCTGCCTATGATTGTTTGAATAATAAGAATAAGAATATGACATTGTATGAAGATAAGGAAAAATATTACTACCGTATCAATGAATAAAAATATGAAATAGATATATCTTATTACTGAAACTTTATATTTTGTCTCTTATAACTAAAATATATTTTATACCTAAGTAAAATCAATCAAAGTAAGGAATAAACAACATCTGAATTTCTATTAATGGGAAAGTTTTTTTCTGTAGGAAGGCCCTCAAAGGGTAGGTATTGAAATAGGATTATAGAGGATACAACTGGCTTACCTGAAGTTAAGTAGGCCATCAGAAACACAAAACACAGGAAAAGTCCCAATATTTCGGTCACATATTTGGACCTTTCTCAAGGGTGGAGGGATGAAGAAAAACTGTTACTGGTGGTGAAGTTTGAAATTGAAAAACTGCAGTACTGTGCTTCTAAATTGTGTATATAGTGTAATTTAACATTGTATGTATGTGCCAAAAAAAAACAATATACAGCCTAAAGTGTTTCATCTAGTATAGCCTTTTTAAAGACTTTTTCCTATTTGCTGTGTTGGCAGAACTGCATTTTTTCAATTTCAAATTTCACCACCAGTAAGAGTTTTTGTCCACCTCTCCACCCTTGTGTCCAAATAGGTGGACTGAAATATTGGGACTTTTCCTGTGTTTTGTGTTTCTGATGGCCTACTCAACTTCAGGTAAGCCGGTTGTTTCCTCTATAATCCTATTTTAATATTAATAGGAAAGATAATAGGCTACTTGCTATGGATTAGCCTCACTCATTTTTTACCTCATAGAAAACTCATCAATGACATGACTATCATAATAAACTATCTGTATCTGCAAATAATCGTGGTAATTTATATTGCAAATTACATGTTTTACCAAGTGTTATATCAAATGTGTTTGTTGCTTAGGTCGGCAAGAACAACTTCCGACCACCGCCCAAAGTCGAGTCCAGCGTGGTCAGGATAGAGCCGAGGAACCCTCCTCCTCCGATCAACTTCAAAGAGTGGGATGGCCTGACGAGAATAGCATTCGTGAGGAAAAACAAAACGTTAAGTGCGGCATTCAAGCAAACCGTGGTGCTGACTGCGTTAGAGAAGAATTATAAAACACATTGTTCTTTAACCAACAAGGTGAGTTCATACCACAACAATTATATAGTTTATTATTGCGGTATTGTTTTATTTAGTGAAGCCAGTTCCTTACCCAATGAATGTTTTTAATTACTGGTATCATTGCAAAAGTGACTCCAACTCACTGAGTAGTGTTCTGTAGTGAGCTCATAAGAGTGGTGAGAATTGTAGGTGCTTGGTTGTTGTTCCCCAAAAGAGATAGTACTAGCCAAACTACTGATGTGCTTTACGGCAACTGAAACCCCCTTCACCCGCCCGTTTCCTGCTGTCTAGAAATCTGTTATTAAACCAGTTTGAATGAGATTTGAACAAGTCAAATTGAGTGCAAATTGACTCAATTTTAGCACTGTATTGTTCCCAAGAGATGAACTCACTTCAGTAATTATAACAGTCTTATTTCTTGATTTCCTCTGAAAAAACTACTGATTTATTTTGATCTAGAAAGTAGGCTAAGGCCTAAAAAGACTCGGTCATACACATTATGTGAGAACCATATTTCCCCCCCCCCCCCTATAGGGGAGAGGGCCATGTGGCCCTAACTTTGCCTGGTTAAATATAGGATTTTTCATTTCATTTCATTATGATTCTGTCAAAGATTCAATTGGATTACTATAGTTCTGGACAGACTTACTGGCGGGTGGCAAAATGTGGAAACTCTACAAATCATCTGCTAAAACTCATGATTATGTCAATCTGTCAAAACACTGTTTATGTTTAAGGCACATCAACACTACGAAATTTGTCTTGCAATACTTTACCGAAAGTTGTCTTGCGCAATACGAAACGTAATATTAAGAATTGCCTCTACTAATGACAATGTAGAGAGACTTCTTAGACTTGTGGCAAGCTCTCTGAGAACTTATACCGTCATTTTACGTGTAAGTTTGAAATAGATTTCATCAAGACCTTTTTTAGATTTAATATTTATTGCATATGAGCTTGCAGCATAAACTTTTAAATTATAAGTGTGTCTTTACTTTAACATGTGATCATGTGATTGATTGCCAACACAATACAGATGTTTCACGCTAATTCTGAATACAGGGCACTCACTCACCCGCCAGTAAGGCTGTCCAGAAGTATAGCATATTTTATTTGATACTGTAGACCCTCAAGCCTGGCTTTTAAAATGTTTTCTCATGTCTTGTTTCAGGACGTCCCTGCTGATTTTGACATCAAACAGTACGTAGATGACATCTTAATGGATTGCGGATTTGCTGACAAAAGAGCGAGAACCATGGATATTGATGATTTTCTTGTGTAAGTTCTGTGCACTCCTGGCATTTTTATCCAAGAAATTTAGCCTAAAAAAGACCCTTCAGCGCCCAAAAGTTATTATTCAGCGAGGAATCGTTTTTTAAGCTTTGGGTCTCATTATATAATCTTAAAATGATTTGCCACTGGTTTCTGATTTGTTCTTAACTTTTGGGAGACTTAAAAAAAAAACATGAATTAGGCACTGTTTTTGGTTTCCTGCTTATAACTCAAATACCACCGTTGCAGCAGACCTGCATACTCAGCGAATTTCAAATGCAAAACAACATATTTCAATCCAACATAGCGAGATTTGACATTTTTAGCGAATTTCCCCTATAGGGAAGAAGCTGTTACCGTAGGTCTCATGGTAAGACCTAAGCCCGAGACCATCATAACTTTTCTTTTTGAGGTCCCGAGATGCCAAAAACACTATTCGTCCATTTTCATAAATATATTTGAAGACTATTTTGCAAATGGAGACTTAATCATCTATAAGTATAAAAGAGGATGTTGGTATATATATATATATATTTAGTTGGCAGGGATAAACACAAAAACCCCTGGACCGATGGCCACGAAACTTGGTACATACATGTAGAATTTCATGGAGTAGGTTTATACTCCTTCAATTTCGTGATAACTTTCAGGGCTTAGCCCTGGGACCGTCTTAAAGGTACTCATGTCAGGGATTTTGAAATAATTTGAGTTAGATTTGTTTACTAACAAAACATATGAAAGTAAAATTTAAAACAGGTGATGTAAATTAATGGTATTTCTTTCTGCTATTTAACTGTATTTTTGTTAAAATGAAGATTTGTTACTTGGTGCCAGGTGGTCAATGAATTAGACTTTTGCATTTTTTCAAAGTGCAATACACTATATAAAATGGTGATAATATGTAGTATAACATAAAATAAATAACTGATTACTGAAGGACTCCAGTGATCACTGATCACTTATACTTGAAGGACTTTTTTTATGACAACTAACTGCTATTTAAAGAGGAAGAGTGTGCTACTGTAAAGAATTTATTTTACCTACAACACTTTAAAAAAATTGCCGGGACGGCCAGTGGCGGCCGGCCCATAAGGACTCTCGGACGCCGCCCCCCCAGAAGATTTTCAAACATACTGAATTAAAATTGGTTTACAAATGTATCCAATAAACGTGTAAAAAATTACTATTTTTCATTATACTGACCATTAATGATAAATTAATTTCAACTGTATGCATCAAAATATGTTGCGAAAGTATTTAGGCGTCAACTGCTATTGCGCGTATATCCGCGGACTCTGGCCGGAGCGTCCCAATCCCAACGCATAGTATCTTATGGAAAATCCTGCATACAGTCGGTAGGGTGCTCTGACGTCACTGCCATGTTGTGAATAGGGAATCTCGGGCAGCGTCCGAAGATGCACGCGCACATCAGTAATCAGTGCAGCCACCACAATCCCTTTAGGGCAATAAGAAACTGAACCTTTGCTGCCGTTATGATTGCGCGATTCATGTTGGCGAACCTGTTGTTTATTCGTTTTAGTAACCATAGCAACCCGCCAATCTCTGTAACCTCCAAGACTTAACCTAAACGTTGAGGCATGGGAGCTAAATTGAGGTTATTTGTCTACATGCTGTGTTTCATGTATCTATTTTACTCCAATGAGTTGGTAATCAGTAATGGTGATAAGTGATTGTTGTGATTTTAATAGTGAATTCAGCGGATATTGGTAATATTACAGAACATAAATGTGAATAGCAATCGAAGGTAGGCCTAGGTGTACCTAATACTTAAAATCCTTAATAAATATACTCTTTTAGTAGTTAGTAGTAAGTGAGTCCTTCTGTTCATTTAACCCACCAGCCGCCACTGGGGATGGCTCATTCAAACGTTTTGCTCAATATAGAGTCTAAAAACGTAAGACAGCACTTTTTAATAATTGCTGGAGTGGCATTGTAATTTTTTGTTCAAGGTAGACCCTAAAACCTTAAGAAAATGATCTTTTACAGTGAATAAAATTTCAAGCTAACTTCTTTGATTCCTCTAACACGTATGCCTTCATGAAGGAAATAAATAGGATTTCTAATACGCAGGTCTGCTGCGACGGGGGTGCATAATATAGTTTTAATCAAGGGTAACATATGCGAGCAGATTCAAAGTGCTGTCGAAAAAGCCAAGGGTGCCGTTCCTTATATTGTGCCCCATGATCATCATCAGGGCAAGCTCAGGTACCGTGGAAACGACCATTAAATGCTTCTCGGCGTTCGTCTCTGTAAATTGGCCTCTTTAGTGTGTGAGCGCAATCCTCTTCACCTGATAGCACGATCGACTGGACAGCCGACACAAGCAAAACGCACTTGCAAGAGGAAGGACCACCGATATTGGGCATGAGCCTACCCAGGGCAGCAACACCATTTGGGACTTTGTCGGTGGGGCGTTGGATATGGTCACATTTTTTTATGTACAGGCAGTTTATGCAGGAATATAATACCCCCGTCGTAGCAGACCTTCGTACTAAGAGCGAATTTCTAAAAACGTTGGCTTTTAAGATTCTATGTTACATTTGATATGTTCAAAGAAGTAGATACATTACATACATTAGATTTTACAATAAGAAAAATAAATGGGAAAGCAAAACTATATAATTCATGGGTGATAGTGTATGTATAATTTTAATCGTGAGCGAAGCCAAGGGTTCTTCTAGTATATATATATATATATATATATATATATATATATATGTGTGTCTTTAAGCACGATAACTCGCGTAAAAATGGTTTGATCTTAATGAAATTCGGCATGGACGTGTAAAGTAGTAATTATTCGGACGAGTTCGTAAACCAGCCCGATCGGACTACCGGAAGGGGGGGTAAAGGAGGGTAAACCCCCCCAAAAATGGGTTTTTTTGAGTTTTTTACATATGAAAATAAAAGTTATCAAATTTTTGTTAGGACCATTGAATTCAGCTCAAAAAACAAACAATTTAGTATTTTGAATCACTGCTCTATGTCCATTGGTTACCGAGATATTGAAAGTGGTAAACACAGTACGTTGTCCCAATGTTAACCTTATGGGAAAATAAGAAAAATTCTATATCTTGCTTATTTCTCAACATATCTTGGTTAAACTTGGTAAATGGCTTCTTCTAGGTCAGATCTGCTAAATATTGAATTAAAACCACCCAGTTTTAATATACCCGTAGCAGCAAACCTGCATACTCATTCCCCATGTTATTCTTATGGGGCTTGCAAAAACATGTCAAATCTCGCTACGTTGGATTGAAATATGTTGTTTTGCATTTGAAATTCGCTGAGTATACAGGTCTGCTGCAACGGGGGTATTTGGTAAGCCCCATAAGAATAACATGGGGAATATGCAGGTTTGCTGCTACAGGTATATCAAAACTGGGTAGTTTTAATTCAATATTTAGTAGATCTGAACTAGAAGAAGCCATTTACCAAGTTTTATCAAGATTTGTTGAGAAATAAGCGAGATATAGAATGTTACTTATTTCCCATAAGGTTAACATTGGGCCAACGTACTGTGTTTACCACTTTCAATATCTCGGAAACCAATGGACATAGAGCAGTGATTCAAAATACTAAATTGTTTGTTTTTTTGAGCTGAATTCAATAATGCTAGCAAAAATTCAATAAATTTTCTTTTTCTTTTTAAAAAACTAAAAAAATCATTTTTGGGGGTGTTTTTCCCCCTTTACCTCCCCTTCCGGTGGTCTGATCGGGCTGGTATCGGGAAATGAGTAAAAATAAGAAAAAATTAGAATAGTTTCTGTCCGGGTCACGGGACAAGTCCGGGTTTACGGGACTCGACTGTACTCTGAGATGATCCCTCAGGGAAAATTGGCTGTTTGTGGAACGATTGGTCCGTAATCTTTAAAATAGAGGTTTCTTTTACAGACATTTCTGAGGTTGGCTGTCAAGTGATTTCTTGCTTTGGGCAAGTTCCGATGATTAACTTTGAAAAAAATCTATTGTGCTTGTTTTTCTGTACATAATTTTATGGTGAACCAAATGTCATACCTGTAAAAATGAGAGCTAGTAGAGATTAAGAATCCGACTTGCTTTTAACACTCCATTGATTCATAAAATCTTGAACTGAATGTATGGAAAAATATTTAAATTTAAAATATGGCTAACATTTTATTTTTTAGTATAATGATTACTATTGACTATTAATTATTGTACAAAAAAATAATGCTGTGATAGATTTTCAATATAGGCTATTCATAATGAGGAAAAAATGTTTCATATTTCTTAGCATTTCCTTAAAACTTTTTGACTTAGAAGCCATAATGAAAAAGAAAAGTAATTAATGATGTTCTATGTTTTCAGGGTCCTACATGCTTTCAATGTGAAAGGTATTCACTTTTCTGGTTGCTGATCTTGCAGCTTGCTCAAGTGTAAAGACTTATTTTGTAAATAAATGTATTTTTATTACCACTTTGTTCATTTTCCTCCAAGTGTCCCATGAACTCAAATAGGCATGAACTTCATATATTTCAGGTCAATGCCATTCTTTCATCTAATAAAAAATAATCGCTAGAGGAATGCTTCAAATGGCTTTTTCACTCTCAAAAAATTATTATTACATGACATTTATCAACAAAAAAGGTAATTGAGGTGGACTTGCAATATTTAACAGGACAGAGTTAATCCTGTCCTAACAGCGAGTAGAAAGTAACTTCATATACGTTTTCTATATGTACTTTTTTTTCATGAACACAGTACATTCAATTATCAGAATTTAAGTGCGGGCTTGGGTCATTCTGCTATATACTGCATGAATATTTCAGTTGTTTTCCCATTGCACAGTAGTAACAGTTGTCTGTAATATTGCAACTAGTGTAAAGCCACCCAGAGCCTAACTAAGTTTCTAACCACATTTTGGAAATCAAAATCAATTTGTTGAAAAAATATTTGTTACTATGTATTATTTCATATTTAAACTGAGGAGTTATTGAGGTTGGAGGGAGTTAGTATGTTAAATTTCAGCTTAGTAGGTTTTGAGTGAGGAAAGGGATAGACTTTCAGCTAGCTTACCTGAGAAATAATGTTCATGGTAGCAGCACATAGAAACACAAAAGGAGACACATTTAACACCTTTTTTAGTGTTAAATGTGTCTCCTTTTGTGTTTCTATGTGCTGCTACCATGAACATTATTCCTCAGGTAAGCTAGCTGAAAGTCTATCCCTTTCTTCACTCAAAATCTACTAAGCCCTTGGCTCTTCCTTAGAAAAATAAATTTCAGCTTAGTTGAATATGTGCAATAGGTTGCCAAACTGACTAGCCTGCTTTTGATTTCCCCAAATGTAGTAAATACATGCCTACCAGCAAAATAAATTTTAATACAAAAATTATTATTGGCAAAATAAGTAATGGATAGAATAAAAACAAAGGTGAAATTCAATTCAATTTATTTCAAAATAAATAACAAGGTTTATACAAAATTACTTACAATAACATGTCACTAAGTGAAGCCACAATCATCTTTCAGTAGCTTCTAATCCATGTGAAAAAAATTATGTTTGATTTTTTTTATCTTCATAAAAGTCTTCCTTACAAATACAAAATCAACGAGTCCTCTTCTGCAGTAGCAATAATGTTTTACTTTTACATCAAATTAAATTCATCAGTTTACCAAAATATGTCAGCTATGGATAGAAATTTCTTCATTGAAAGAAAACTTGCATTGAGGCTCTCCAGGCTAAAACCATTTAAAAGTATTTAAAAATCTTTTAGGCTTTACCCAAAAGTTAAGTAAACCCTCGTTTATCCGACATATATTAGTGTCACACTTTTTTAATCTTGCACTTTCATGTGGCATTGAGTTTATAATCATTGTTAGCTGAATTTAATTTACAATTACAATCAAAGACAAACTCGTAATTCATTTTGATGTTTTGAATATTTTCCTCCAATTATTAAACATTTTGTTGTAATGTAACCATTTATTTATTTTTAGGCCTACTGAATAAACGAGGGTCGACAACCTTGTTGGAAAATAACCATAAATTATGCAATACCATATCAACAATTCAAAGGACAAAACTAAGGTAAACAATGAGTATAAAGTTATTTTCAAAATAAATAATCATTAGCATAAAAATCTAGTTGATGAGGCCAAACCCTCTAAGACTCGTGAATAATCAATCAAGAGCCTTGAGATCAGTGACTGACACAAAATGAATCAAGATCTTGATTATTTTACTTATGAACAAGTAAAGATGGGCAATACTTAACATTTTTCTGTCATCTCTAGTCTGTGTGTGATTTGATTCTTACTATCTAGTCCTCATCTATTCAGTTTCTTGTTTATTAACTTCAGTAGTGGAAATTCGTGGCCAATGAATGATTTTTACAAACCTTAAAAATATCTAGTTGGAAACTTAAGGACATTGGTAAAAACTGCCCAGGGAAAATTCAACCGTGGCACCAAAGCTTAGAAAAGCTTTGGAAGCTAAGCTTGCTTTGCTTTCTTGCTAAGCTTTGGAAGCTGAGCTTGCTTTGCTTTGCTAAGCTTTGGAAGCTTAGCTTTAGGATTTTTAGCTGGTGAAACATTGTAGATGTGGACAAAATCATATTCAAGGGAAATAAAAATTCTGGCCTATCAACATTAAGGACAGCCCTGCCTTAACCGCAGGTTAAAATCAGTGCTATTTTTTGTAATAAATTTATTTAAAATTTTCAAGAGATTTTGTCAAGTTTACAGAGTATTGCTTTCATATTTTCCCTTATACTTTTATTTCACTTCCCTTTACTTTTATTTTACCATACTTTCCATTAAAAATATGGCAAAACCAAGATATTAAAACCTTAAAATTGTATGCAAATAAGCTGGTAAGTTGGCTAAAATAAAATGATATAAAATATGCAAATTATTATGGTAGTTCCAACAAAACATTACAAAATATGCAAATAAGTTGGTGCGATGGCTTCTAAAAAGGCATTAAATAATTTTAATGGACCCTAGAGTCCAGGGATAAAATTGATGGCTCTTTTTATTTGTGCGACTTTAAGTCATTCCAACTTAGTTTCAACATTTCAGACAAGATTTATACACTCCACAAAAAAAAAATACTTTAAGCTGCACTCAGAGTAAAATGAAGTTAATCACAGTATTTAACAGTATAAAAGACAAAAAAACAAATAATCTCTTGTTTTATTACTCTTAAGCTGCATAGGTCTTATTTCTTATTTATTAGTTTCAGTTAACCACAATTTCAATTAAAAAAAAATATTATGAGTTTTTGCAATTAGTTGTCAAAACAAATTTTTGTAAATTAGCATAGTAGCCTAGTTATTTTTTTGCCTCCTAAATATCCTGTAGGCTTTAGAGTCTATTATTTGACTATGTATATGAAACATTGTAGGCCTATATTATGTAATTGTATGACAAATTGTAAAATACTTGTAATTTACTGACCATGTCTATGCTATTGTTGTAAATAGTTTCTGGACAATAAAGAATTTGAATTAGAAGAATTAGAATTAGAATAAAAAGATTTGCCTGCCAATTTATTCAGTCTACTTTCCCTAAATCTTTGAATCTTGAATCAAGGTTGCCCTATATAATATTGTAAATGAAAAAGGTGGCATGAGTGAATTTATCAGTATAGCTTTTAAATCTGAATTCAGTATCTTTTCAAGCCACCTGACCTCTCTTTTGGAAATAGGAAATTGACAATCATAATATGGAGCAACATAAAATAGACACTTAAATAAACTAAAAACAGGGATTGTTTTTACAACCTTTTTCTACCCAAATCATCTTTTATTGACGTTATAAAGAATACAGCTTTGGGTGAAACCTTATGTGATTACAGTATTATGTTATTTTTACATTATTAAATTATTATGTGTTAAATGGTACAGACTTCAAGTCCTTTCATAACCGACCGATTTCAGCCTTGTCATGTTCATCAACGGAATGTAATATCGATCTGTGTGTACAATATACAGTTAACGACTCCGAATCACCGATTGTTTATCTACAACTTACTTGTCCCTCTTTGATCGTTTCTTAGAATGTTTGCACTTTTTACTCGGCAACCTCTCGGGTGTAGAGGAGCTGTCCCGGCGGCTGCGGTGGCTCTGCACGGATCTGTACGAATCGGACCGACTCCTAGAACTGGGAAGATCGGAATAACGAGAGGAGAATGGCGAGTCGTAATCACGACTCTCAGATCTGGAGTAGGAGAAATACGCGGGAGAGGCGGCCCGAGGTTCGGTCTTGACCATCGGCTCAACTTTTACAGACTTAACCACAACGCTGCGCAAGCGAGGTTTGAACTCCTCGTCAGAACTGCTAGACTCTGTAACCAAGTGCAGTCGATCACTGTCGCTGTCGGTCGATGTCATATGAGGCTCCTGCTCCCTCGGCTTTACCTCCACCCGCTCTACCGTCCTGTCACTGTCACTGTCGCTGTCGGAGGAAGAGCCAGAAGTGAGAGCCACCGCTCGACGAACCCTACCCGCCGGGATTGGGGAACTATCATCGCTCTCGCTCACCACCGCTTTCTCTTTCTTCTCTCTCGCTTTACCTTTACTCTTCCTCTTCTTGGTCTCCTTCTTCTTCACCTTGGTCGGTTTCCTCCGCACGGGCACCCAGGAGGCGGTGGAGGCTACGGACACCGAGGGGCTGACGGATCCACTAGAGTGGGCGATGCTGATGGATATCTCGCACCCGTTGACGCCCTCGCTGGAGGTCGAAGGCACTTGCACGTTGTTGACGGTGAGCCAGTTGCGTTTGAGGCGGGGCCTGCGCGAGGTCGAGGGTTTCTGTTGGCTGGTGGAAGCGACCGGTTGTGAAGATTGGTTGCTCGTTGTAGGCTGAGAATGACCGTTCTGAATGCTTATTTGAACGACGTCGTCATCGTCCGAAGAGTCCAGTGTGATCACTTCGGGTTCCGACCTCGAAGGAACGTCGAGCACGATGCAATCATCGCTGTCGTCCGTGTCTACAATCTGGATGGGAGGAGAATGTGGCCGCGTCCCTTCCCCCAACACCTGAAAACATTCTCAAATTAGACTGATTGTTACATCATTATTATAAAAATGGTAAAAATACACATGAGTGACCTATTCCAAATAGATTGTTGGCTGGTCAAGGAGGATATACCTTGTTTTTTAGTGGCAGCAGTCGCCTGCCGCTGTTCACATGTAAAAAAGTACTGTTTTTACATGTTATCAGTACTTTTATACATATGAACAGTGAAATTACAGTTTCAAGTTTTGTCACCTATGTTGGAAAACCTGTTGTAAATAGACTATATAGACTTGATTTCAAATGTTCAACTGCTGTTTCTCTTGTGGTTGAGAAAGTGGTCAGTGGCCACGAAAATTTACAATGTTGTGTGAAACCATATGTGTCCTGTGAACTTATTTTCAAGGTAAGCCTACTTTCCTATACAATTTCTAATTAATTTCTGGCAATCGCCCTAACTAAAAATCAAATAACCTTTGACACCTTTGACATACCTGGCTGTCACCTCCGACATACCTGGCTGTCACCCGACATACCTGGTGCCACCCGACACACCCGGCTGTCCCCCGACATACCCGGCTGTCACCTCCGACATACCTGGCTGTCCCCCGACATACCCGGCTGTCACCTCCGACATACCTGGCTGTCCCCCAACATACCCGGCTGTCACCTCCGACATACCTGGCTGTCCCCCGACATATCTGGTGCCACCCGACACACCCGGCTGTCCCCCGACATACCTGGCTGTTCCCCGACATACCTGGTGCCACCCGACACACCCGGCTGTCCCCCGACATACCCGGCTGTCACCTCCGACATACCTGGCTGTCCCCCGACATACCTGGTGCCACCCGACACACCCGGCTGTCACCCGACATACCTGGTGCCACCCGACAGACCCGGCTGCCACCCGACATACCCGGCTGTGTGCCGACATACCTGGCTGGCACTCGACATACCTGGCTGTCCCCCGACACACCCGGCTGCCACCCGACATACCCGGCTGTCACCTCCGACATACCTGGCTGTTCCCCGACATACCTGGTGCCACCCGACACACCCGGCTGTTCCCCGACATACCCGGCTGTCACCTCCGACATACCTGGCTGTCCCCCGACATACCTGGTGCCACCCGACACACCCGGCTGTCCCCCGACATACCCGGCTGTCACCTCCGACATACCTGGCTGTCTCCCGACATACCTGGTGCCACCCGACACACCCGGCTGTCACCCGACATACCTGGTGCCACCCGACACACCCGGCTGTCCCCCGACATACCCGGCTGTCACCTCCGACATACCTGGCTGTCCCCCGACATACCTGGTGCCACCCGACATACCCGGCTGTGTCCCGACATACCCGGCTGGCACCCGACATACCCGGCTGTCCCCCGACACACCCGGCTGCCACCCGACATACCCGGCTGTCCCCCGACATACCCGGCTGTCCCCCGACATACCCGGCTGTCCCCCGACATACCCGGCTGTCCCCCGACATACCTGGCTGTCCCCCGACATACCCGGCTGTCCCCCGACATACTTGGCTGTCCCCCGACATACCCGGCTGTCCCCCGACATACCCGGCTGTCCCCCGACATACCCGGCTGTCCCCCGACATACCCGGCTGTCCCCCGACATACCCGGCTGTCCCCCGACATACTTGGCTGTGTCCCGACATACCTGGCTGGCACTCGACATACCTGGCTGTCCCCCGACACACCTGGCTGCCACCCGACATACCCGGCTGTCCCCCGACATACCCGGCTGTCCCCCGACATACCCGGCTGTCCCCCGACATACTTGGCTGTCCCCCGACATACCCGGCTGTCCCCCGACATACCCGGCTGTCCCCCGACATACCCGGCTGTCCCCCGA
This sequence comes from Flexamia atlantica, assembly GCA_035578135.1. Taxonomy (NCBI): domain Eukaryota; kingdom Metazoa; phylum Arthropoda; class Insecta; order Hemiptera; family Cicadellidae; genus Flexamia; species Flexamia atlantica. The sequence goes on along the minus strand of JAQJVK010000015.1, from coordinate 2,921,210 downwards.
CATACCCGGCTGTCCCCCGACATACTTGGCTGTGTCCCGACATACCTGGCTGGCACTCGACATACCTGGCTGTCCCCCGACACACCTGGCTGCCACCCGACATACCCAGCTGTCCCCCGACATACCCGGCTGTCCCCCGACATACCCGGCTGTCCCTTGACATACTTGGCTGTGTTCCGACATACCTGGCTGTCCCCATCGATGTAAATAAATACAACTGGATAGCTCGCTTCCCGTAAGGCTCGTGTCGTGATTTCCGAGCCAACACAGCTGTACGTTGGGGTTGTAGCCGGGCCGAATTAAAGGGGCGTTGGGGGAAATGCGCGAAACTGTATTGTTAACCGTATTGAAACCGCACGGATTTGGGAGCAGTTTTACGGGTAAAGTTTGCTTTAATAGATGTATTGCTATAACTATTAAGTAATTACAATTAATATTTAACTAGACGGTCAGTAAAAGCTGGTCGCCAAAGGATGCGTTCCCCCATCGCCCCTGCAAAATCTTAAACACAACCACTGCCGGCGGCTCGCGACGCGGGGCCTGAGTTACCAATCCAGTTATTTACATCGATGGCTGTCCCCCGACATACCTGGCTGTCCCCCAACATACCTGGCTGTCAGTGTGGTTGCCTGGGGCCATTGAGGTCCAGGTGCTCCATTGTGGACTCGGAAGAAATTTTAGTTAGTGAGTTTTATTCTTGTTTTATAAATAAGTCCAGGTCTTATTTAACACACATTTTGCCTTTGTCCTGGACTGTTCCTATAAATTCATCTGTTTTTCAAATTAATTATACAGATTTAGGGGAGGTGTTTTACAAAAGTTCGGGGTTATTTCATGAGTATTGGGTAGTAGATTCACCAGCGTTTTTTGTTCACGCGAATATGCCTGTTTTAGATGAAGCTAAATTACATAGATGGGGGGAGGTTTTAGACACTGTATCGTTGAAATATATTGTGATTTATATAGTTATGGTTTTACAATCTTTGTTGTTAGTTTTGTGTTTGTATAAAATATTTAAATTGCAATTGACAATGGAAGGGATGAGGAGAGGTAGATAAAGTATATGTTCTTTTAATCGCTGGGGACATCGACTGGGGCCTTCCCCAGTCGATGTCCCCAGCGACTTGTTGATGGCCAGGGGTTGTGATGAGGGTTAGGATTGTGATTGTGTATAGTGTAATATAATTAATTTGAATAAATGTGGATAGGTAATTTAGATGTAGGACTGGTATGTTGGGCACACCTCCTGTTGATAAACAGCTAGCACAAGCGACACCTGGCTACCTTGAGGGCAGCCTTGCAGGGCCGCTGAGGGGGTTTGGGTTTAAATTGGTTGAAAGGTCTAGCCTCGGGGTCAGTTCGGCTCCAGGGTGGTGCAGGCCCTCGGCTGGGCATCCCTTGAGGTGAGTGGTTTGGTCGAGGAGTTAGTCTTTTGAGTCAAGAGTAGAGTCTTGAGGTCGAGTCCAATTTTTTGGGGTAAAGGAAGTTTTAAGAGTCTTAGATTTAGAAAGTCGCTTATGGTAGCTGAGAGGTGAGTCAGATGAAATTGCGAATTGACCTTTCTAAATTGTAAAGTCAGAGAGATAAGGATAAGTTTAGGGAGAAGGTTTAGTAGCTAAGAGTGTTGGTGAGGGACTACGAATTTTAGGTAGAGGACACTTTTGTAGAGGGAGAGTCAGATTGGTTTAAAACACACTTGTAGTCAATGTACCAGCGTGTGTAATCAATTAACCCTGATCATACTTAAGCTACATCCCTATTGTGAGTGTGTGGAGAGCTAAGGAGGGTGAGTTTTCTACACGCCACACCGACACACCTGGCCATCACCCGACAGACCTGGCCGTACCCCGACATACCTGGCCATCCCCCGACATACCTGGCCGTACCCCGACATACCTGGCCATCACCCGACAGACCTGGCCGTACCCCGACATACCTGGCCATCCCCCGACATACCTGGCCATCCCCCGACATACCTGGCCGTCATCCGACAAACCTGGCCCTCCCCCGACATACCTGGCCATCACCCGACAGACCTGGCCGTACCCCGACATACCTGGCCATCCCCCAACATACCTGGCCGTCATCCGACAAACCTGGCCCTCCCCCGACATACCTGCACATCACTGTCACTCTCCCCATAGTCGCCCAGTTCGCTGCGGCCCACGTAGTTGGCGTGGCGATCGTACCCCATCATGTCGAAGGGCGAGACGGCAAAGGCGTGGAACTCGTGGACGAAGTGCTCTGTGTGGCGGCCTATGTACGGAGCGATCACCGACGCAAAGCCGGGGCTGCGGATCGGCACCTGCCACACACGCGAGGTGGATGAGCATACAATTAATTAAAACCTATACTGAAACCCTAAATATGGGACACTAACCGAAACTCTTGGTCTGTGAGACTCCCACATAAAATACAACACATTGTTTTTAGTGGACAGCAAAAAAATAATCACAGCTTTTAAAATATAAAATACAAATTATGATGAGACAACATTGTCTTGAATTCAATATTCTACATTATCAAAAATTGTTTTATGAAAGATAATTCAGAATATACCATACACCAGGGGGAAATCACCTTCTCTTTTACTTTTAACTTTCAATTTGAAAAAAATTTATGCGAGATATAGCCTAAGTTATTCTTCCTCAAGATAAGTAACAACCTAACTCTTAAATTAAAATTTCAAATTAATTTGTGATGAGTTTGTTTAGTTTACTATAAATAAAGAAGTATTTTTTTAACATCACAATTAAGCTTTTATTTCTAAACTAGTTTTCATACTTGTTTATGTAATACAAAAATTAAATTATTATATTGTTTGTTTTTCTTAAATCACATGGGGCTTAAAGCCCCTAATAAGGGAAAATTTCAACAATCCTTTATTATAGTACAAAATACCTTCATAACAAACTGAATCTACGTTATATTGATATCTAGCCTACCACATGGTTTTCAATCAAGTATCAGCATCACATGTTTTATGTAAACAAAGCACACGTTTTTAGATCCCAATGTTTTTTAAATGGCAGATATTTTACGTTATATCTCATTTTCTATTAAATTTCAAGCAAATTCAGTATTTTTCCTGCCATCACGGAATAAGACCTTTAATTTGAGCCCTCTCTTATCTTTCTACAACTTGTCAGGCGCCCACAATTTTGACGCTAAGAATCGCCTTACGAAATTAAATATATGATTCAAACATCTCCCTTTATTAGTTTGTTCTTGCTTTTAAGTTTTCTGATAGGTATGGTGATTAGTTCTTCTCAAAACACTGTCATTGTTTAGTTTGACTAGATAGGAACGAGGTTCGGGTAATTTCTTGATGATTTCACCAGGATTCCACCTTCTTTCTTTCTTGACGATTTTCCACGATCTTGTTTTCATATTCTGAACCAATATAAAAACCTCTTCCCTAACATGGAATTCATCTTCCTTCTTCAAGGCTGTTCTGTCATAATTTTGCTTTAGATTGAATTATTTTTTTGTTAAATCGCATGATTTTTAAACTCTTCAATTAAATACTTATAAAATTTTAAAACTTATTCAAACAGAGTTTTTACATACTACGAGTTTTTCTGGTAATCTCGCGCAACAAGAATGGCAGTGCGTACCTGCGTGATGAGCTCTAGGATGCGGCTCATGACGTGCTGGATGTGCGGACTGTTCTCGTACAGCAGCACGTTCAGCTCCCGGTTCAGCCACGGCACCAGACGGTGCACCTGCGCCGGGTTCGCCCTGCAAACAACAACATCGCTGTTAAGTTATTTTCCTACCATTGCATGGAAATAATCACATTGGCACACCTGTAAACAATACGCAAAACGGTTCATTTCCGCTTTCATTTTCATTCCTGCTCGCAAAAGCGAGCGAGAATGTACATTCTCGCTCACTAAATCAGGGTTACTTATTAGGTTAAGGTGGCACACAAGAGAGATAACTATGACGTCAAACACCATACACCAGTTTCTATTGGTCAGAAATCCCATGACACTCACCGTACTCTAAATTCTAGTTGCCTTGCTCTAAATCAGCTGATTTCATAGTCGGTATTTCCATACACTAACTTCCGGTTCATTCCAATAGAAAAAGCAAACATAACCTCAATGAACTTTGGTGTACAGGTTAGTTAATAAGTTAAACTGTTTAAATAATGGTGATAGGAAAAATATTGTGTGTATTACGAGCATAACTCGAGTGGCAATGACGTACTTTGCGCTCTTAATACACAAATAGCTATTTCACATATGGAAAGAGCTAGCTTACCCTTCAAAGAGTTTAGGTAGGCCATAAAACACATAAGTCACAATAAATAGGCCTAACAATATTTTGTCGCATTAGGGACTTTTTCGGGTGAAGGAGAGAAAAAACAATTTTCATTTTGCTTTTAGCCTTACAGCTCGCTCAACACTTGTCCGATTTTGATGATCAATAGCTCACATAAAAGCCATTAAATCACTGAGTATTTTTACACCAAAACATGCAGCATTTCTTGTTTAGAACTGGATATATGGGATGAATAATTCAAAACAATTTTCAAAGTATGGAATGTCGATAAGAATGTAAAGGGTTAAATTTTTATCTGAGCATATCTTTTTAGCGAATCCAGATTTTTAAAAACAGATTTCAGAATTTATTTCAGGGTAAAAATCTAGTCTATAATGATGTGTCACAACGCCATCTTTACAATTGAAAAAATTATTTATATCCAATATGGCGGATCCAAGATGGCAGCCAAAAATGAGTACCCTATCAAAATTAAGAACCAACCACCCAACAATAATTGGCAGCGGTCCAAAGTCAATATCTTGAAAAACATTGATAAATAATGCAGTTGACGACTTTTTAAAAACATTTTTGTACGGTGGGAAAAGCCACCATCTTTAAACGTGATTTTAGGGGGTTTCCTGTGGTCCGATTTTGGTAAACTTTGGAAATATTAAAATACACATTTTCTTAGAAGATTTCCATAAAAAGCCTTCTTGCAATTTTTTAAGGTCATAGGGTAAATTAACTGGACTATCTAGTCTTTTTTTAACCAAAATAGAAAAAGAGAGGACCTTCAGGTCAAAATGAGGACATTGGGGGACCTTATTTCAAAAGGATGACTTTTGGAGGCTTTGAAAGAATTTAGAAGACTATGGTTTAGGGTATTCATCCTGAACCATGTACTCGGTTAACCCCTTAAAACCGCGGCGTAATTTAGCCCCCTGCGGTTTTGATGTGATCAGTGGTGCGGAATTTAATTACACAATTAACACGAACACGCAGGGTTTTCGTCTCAATGCGATGAAAACAACTACATTTGATACTGCAGAGCTCATGGCTTGGACGTAGTTCCAGAAAAATACACTAGAGTGCAGCACCAAACGGTCTACCACTTATCAGGGTCAACTGTACAGTCGTAGCATGAAAAAAAAACTAGCAAAACAGTTGTACCAACAAAATAATAAAATAAATCAGCTGAGAATGTCAAATCCAAGTATTCTTGGGCGTCGCAGTTAACAAAAAAAGGGTGTTGCACGAGATATCTTGTGTGTCGTTATATAGTGTGAAGAGAATGCTACCTCGGTACAACTCGCAAATCGCGGTTAAGGGGTTAAGTCGCTACCCTCACCTGTAGAACTCCGGGGAGCACTCGCGGACCCGCCCGGTGACATCCGCGGTCCGCAGCACCCACAGCCCCTGCTGGTAGATGTTCCTGCGGAAGTCGCTGGTGCCGCGCTGCCGCCGCCGCTGCCACAGCAGTCCCCCGCTGACCGCCGGGCCGGGCGGGATCACCCGGTGGGAGATGGCCTCCTCCAGCCGCACGAAGTAGTCCAGGTAGGAGGACACGGCCGTCGTCCTGGCGACATTCCACATCAACTCAATCAATGGTCTGGACCTCACTGTCTCAGATTAATATGATAGGGGCCTATGTTGTAGGATTGTTCCTACCACCAAAAGAAATAAAAATACAAAATTACAAAATTTTTGGACCAATTGTTTTTAAGCTATCAATGTTTTTCAACCGAAAAAAGGAGGAAATTTTCTAGCGTTCTGGTTTATTTAAATGGCTAGGATTTTAAAAACTATTTAACTTAGAGAATTGAAACTTGCACCACTTTTTATGAGCTTTAATTTGATACTAAACTTGGTCAAATTGAAAAAATTGAATTTTTTCCTCAAAATTCAAAAACCAAATTTTAAAAATTTCAAAAACGTATTTTTTAATTTTTTGAAAACATTTATTTTATTTACACAAACATTTATTTTATTTACACGCTAATACAAAACATATGAACCAAATTTTATAGTGGGTTGACAATGGTATCACATATTTCAATTAAATTTTTGTTAATCTCAACTCCTCATTTATGGATCAACCACCATCACCACAAAGTATTAAAATAAAATTCAAAGTCCATAGTTATAATATCGGTCTTATGTTTCTTTCAGAAGGCATTACACTAAAATAATTCTTTTTAAATACATAACAAATCTACTTTAATTTACCAGGTGGCGACATTGATTGGTAGGCCAATTAACAATCGTTTACATCTTCAGGTGGGTTATGTCAGGCCTAAATACAGTAGAATATTATAAGCCCAATTATAGGCCTACAGTTTCCCAATAATTGGGGTACAGTGGGCCCAATTATAAGTCCAAATAATTGGAAGCATACATATTTCAGATAAGTGGATATTTGAGATTGAGCGAAATTATTACAAAAAATAAGAACAATTACTAAAAACAGTTTTAGGTCAGGCAAAGAGGAATAGGATATACAGCTATCTTACCTGGTAGAGATGAAAACAGGTGAAGCACAGAATATCCCCGTTGCAGCAAATCTGCATACTCAGCGAATTTCCAGTGCAAAACAACATATTTCAATCCAACATAGCGAGATTTGACATGTTTTTGTAAGCTCCATAAGAATAACATGGGGAATGAGTGTGCAGGTTTGCTGCTATGGGTATATTAAAACTGGGTGGTTTTAATTCAATATTTAGTAGGTCTGAGCTAGGAGAAGCCCTTTACCAAGTTTTATCAGGATATGTTGAGAAATAAGCGAGATAAAGAATTTTACTTATTTCCCATAAGGTTAACATTGGGACAACGCACTGTGTTTACCACTTTCAATACCTCGGTAACTAATGGACATAGAGTAGTGATTCAAAATACAAATTGTTTGTTTTTTTGAGCTGAATTCAATGGTGCCAACAAAAATTGGATTATTAGCGAATTTCCCCTATAGGGAAGAAGCTGTTACCGTAGGTCTCATGGTAAGACCTAAGCCTAAAACCATCATAACTTTTCTTTTTGAGGTCCTCAGATGCCAAAAACACCATTCGTTCACTTTCATAAATATATATATATATATCTATATATCTATATATCTATATATATATCTATATATATATATATGTGTCTTTAAGCACGATAACTTGCGCAAAAATGGTCCAATCGGAATGAAATTTGGCATAGACGTGTAAAGTAGTAATTATTCGGACGAGTTCATAAACCAGCCCGATCGGACCACCGGAAGGGGGGGTAAAGGGGGGTAAACCCCCCCAAAAATGGGTTTTTTGAGATTTTTACATACAAAAATAAAATTTTTCAAAATTTTATTGGCACCATTGAATTCAGCCCAAAAAAACAAACAATTTAGTATTTTGAATCATGGCTCTATGTCCATTGGTTGCCGAGATATTGAAAGTGGTAAACACAGTACGTTGTCCCAATGTTAACCTTATGGGGAATAAGTAAAATTCTATATCTCGCTTATTTCTCAACATATCTTGATAAAACTTGGTAAATGGCTTCTTCTAGTTCAGATCTACTAAATAGTGAATTAAAACCACCCAGTTTTAATATACCTGTAGCAGCAAACCTCCATACTTATTCCCCATGTTATTCTTATGGAGCATACAAAAACATGTCAAATCTCGCTATGTTGGATCGAAATATGTTGTTTTGCACTTGAAATTCGCTGAGTATGCAGGTCTGCTGCAACGGGGGTATTTTTATTTTTTTATGTAAAAAACTCAAAAAACCCATTTTGGGGGGGTTTTAAGCCCTTTACCCCCCCTTCCGGTGGTCCGATTGGGCTGGATTACGAACTCGTCCGAATAATTACTACTTTACACATCCATGCCAAATTTCATTAAGATTGGATCATTTTTACGCGAGTTATCGTGCTTAAAGACACATATATATATATTTATGAAAATGAACGAATAGTGTTTTTTGCTTCTGGGGGCCCCAAAACAAAAAGTTATCATGGTCTTGGGCTTAGGTCTTACCATGAGTACTACGGTAACAGCTTCTTCCCTATAGGGTAAATTGCTAAAAACACTAAAAGAACAGTTCAATAGTACACTAATTCTAGTGATTCTACAATTTATGTGTATTCTTTTAGCGAATTTCCCCTATAGGGAAGAAGCTATTACCGTAGGTCTCATGGTAAGACCTAAGCCCAAGACCATGATAACTTTTTGTTTTGGGGCCACCAGAAGCAAAAAACACCATTCGTTTGAATTTTTATATATCTATCCATCTATCTATCTATCTATCTATATATATATATTAGAAAAATTCTCTTCATATTTCAGTGTTAAACAGTTTTATTAATTTTCGTCCATCTAGTGAACTTCTTCAGATAAATAAAATGTATAAAAGTGTATAAAATATAAGAAATATAAAAAATAATAATAACCAAACAAAAAATTAACAGGTAAATAAACAATAGACATATGGGAAATTAAGTTGGTGGTCAAAGATGAATGATAGAAAATTGTCATAGACCTTTAAATTATTTTGTCACACAATTTTATCGTAAATTTAAGCCACTTGGGTTTCTTGTTTTTAAAACTAGTTGGTGGGCTAATTCCGACTGTCTTAAATCAATGTTTGTTACATTTTTATTGTCATCTTCTTTTATTTTTCTTATGGCCTTCAATTTGTAACAATCTTCAAGTTTTTGTGCCTTGTGAAACATGGCATGTTTTGCTACTGGTTTGTCTTTATCTTCATGTGTAATATCTGCCCTGTGTCCAGTCATTCTCACTCGTAAGTGGTTAGAGGTTTGCCCTATGTATTGTTTGTTGCAATATTTGCAGTCCAGTTGGTAGATTACATTTTTGGAGTTGCAGTCCATTTCTCCTTTTATTTTATATTTTTTCTTTGTGCAACTGCTACCGAATTCATTTGTTTTGGAGATAATTTTACAAGTCCCACAACGTGGTTTTTTGCATGGTCTGCAAATATTTTGTATTTTGTTGTTGGGTCTTTTAGCTATGTTTGTTTTCAACATGGGACTAATTGAAAAAAACTTATACAAAATATTTGCAGACCATGCAAAAAACCACGTTGTGGGACTTGTAAAATTCTCCAAAACAAATGAATTCAGTAGCAGTTGCACAAAGAAAAAATATAAAAGGAGAAATGGACTGCAACTCCAAAAATGTAATCTACCAACTGGACTGCAAATATTGCAACAAACAATACATAGGGCAAACCTCTAACCACTTACGAGTGAGAATGACTGGACACAGGGCAGATATTACACATGAAGATAAAGACAAACCAGTAGCAAAACATGCCATGTTTCACAAGGCACAAAAACTTGAAGATTGTTACAAATTGAAGGCCATAAGAAAAATAAAAGAAGATGACAATAAAAATGTAACAAACATTGATTTAAGACAGTCGGAATTAGCCCACCAACTAGTTTTAAAAACAAGAAACCAAAGTGGCTTAAATTTACGATAAAATTGTGTGACAAAATAATTTAAAGGTCTATGACAATTTTCTATCATTCATCTTTGACCACCAACTTAATTTCCCATATGTCTATTGTTTATTTACCTGTTAATTTTTTGTTTGGTTATTATTATTTTTTATATTTCTTATATTTTATACACTTTTATACATTTTATTTATCTGAAGAAGTTCACTAGATGGACGAAAATTAATAAAACTGTTTAACACTGAAATATGAAGAGAATTTTTCTAATATATATGTCTGTCAGCACGATAGCGCCCGTAAATATGGTCCGATCTTAATGAAATTTGGAACAGACATGTAAAGTGGTAATCGAATGGACGAGTTGGTGAACCAGCCCGATCGGACCACCGGAAGGGGGGGTAAAGGGGGATAAACACCCCCAAAAATGGGTTTTTTGAGTTTTTTACATATAAAAATAAAATTTATCGAATCTTTGTTGGCACCATTGAATTCAGCTCAAAAAAACAAACAATTTAGTTTTGAATCATTGCTCTATGTCCATTGGTTACCAAGATATTGAAAGTGGTAAACACAGTACGTTGTCCCAATGTTAACCTTATGGGGAATAAGTAAAATTCTATATCTCGCTTATTTCTCAACATATCTGGATAAAACTTGGTTAGTGGCTTCATCTAGATGAGATCTAATGTATTTTAGTCTAAAATCCCCGGAATTTCAATTTTTGTGGCAGCAAACCTGCATAATCATTCCCCATGTTATCCTTATAGGAAATAAAAAAAATCTATACATTACTTATTTTTTAACATTTCTTGACAAAACTTGGTATATGGCTTCTTCTAGTTAAGATCTACTAAATAATGAATTAAAACCAACTAGTTTTAACATACCTGTTGCAGCAAACCTGCATAATCATTCCCCATGTTATTCTTATGGAGATTACAAAACATGTAAAATCTCGCTAAGTTGGATTGAAATACCGTTTGTTGTGTTGCATCTGAAATTCGCTTGAGTATGCAGGTCTGCTGCAACGGGGGTATTAGTGTTATTCCACTGCTTCACCTGTTTTCATCTTTACCAGGTAGCTAGCTAGTCTATCCCCTTTGTGGTCTTTGAGTAATGATATCTATGTCACATTTTTCCTTTCAAGGGCATGAGATTTTTACTTGGCCTACTCATTCTCAATGAGACTAATTTACTTTTATTTTTAAACCTCTGAATATATATCACAAACATCCAATTTCTTAACACGTTGAGTGCGGCATGACGCGGCATACGCGTCATGCGATTGCAGCGCGGGGGGCGGATGACGCAGACGTCGCGTCACCTGCAGCGCTCGGCTTTTTGGTTCAGTGCGAGCTCAGCTCTTGACGGAGGCGGACTGTACGCTGTCCGCTCCTCGAATACATACCACGTGTTAGTCTAGTGGCGTCAGTTTCCCGCGCCGTGCGTTTTTTTGCTTTCACCGAGTGATTTATTTACTGTTGTGGTATTCTGTGTTGTGCTATGTCCGCATTTTTGAAGACCTAAGCACTTATTTTGCCGCAGCCAACGTGTTAAAGGTATGACAGGACCAATGTAACAGAGTGTGTACCTCATCAGCCTGAGCTTTTCATAAAATATTCTGTAAAGATGGCCTAGACTTACCATCACTTTTGAGGAACACTTTAAGGTTTAAAAATGTAATAAATTATATTGCATTTGATTAGTAATAATAGTCCTAACTATTAGTTTCTCTTATGATAATTATATTTAACTATTAAACAGTGTTTTTCAAATTACTCAACTCGAAAACCACAAAACTTTCGGGTATTTTACATAAACTTGACTCAATTTCATTTATCACCACTTGAACACCTCTAGTTAAAAGCGTAAAAAACTCATCTAATATTTATTTACCAGGCCAACATTACTATTTACCACCTACAGCAACTTAATCACAAACCTGAATCTATAAGGCTCCCGGTAAGTCGCCATCGGATCGCCATCCAACCGGAATATTTCCCTGGAGACGTAAAGCGTTCCTTCCGTGGACGTCGTGCTGAGGTAATACTGCTCGTAATCTTCGATTGAGCGCACATTGTGGATTATGGACTTGAAACTCTGCTTACAAAGAGGACACTCTGCCTTGACCTGAAAACAAGTAAAAAATTAATTAATAAACAAATAAATTAATTGATGAAAAGTAATCACAAAGCAGGGAGAAACAAAGAAGATAAAGAACAATTTTATACCGCACCTTTGACCATTCTAATAGACATTTAAAACAGAACTGATGTAAACAGCTGTCGGTGAAGGATTTGTTTTCGAGCTTCCCGAGGCAAATTGGGCATCCTGGCTCGGGTGACGACCGATTGGGCGACACGCTCGCGTCGTTGTTGTCATTATTTTGAACTGGCTCTTCTTTCTTCGGACTAGCAGGACGACCACTGGTAGACACAGTCACCTCTGCACATGCCTCATTTACATTCATGACTCTTCCTGGAAACAAAAACATACTGGAAAAACCATTTGAACAAGGTAAAAAAACCAAATAACTTAGGTGAGGCAGCATAGAAATTGGTAGGCATAACATAATGATTATTGTTAGTAAGCCTACACTTGTTAGTAGACCTACAGTAGTCTGATCTATGAATAAGAATTGCAACATTTTTGTTGTTGAAAACACTAAGAATTTTATCTTGATTCTAAAATGCATAAAAAATGTGATTTAAAAATGTTTCTCATTTAGCCTAAGGCTCTTTTCAGAATGGGCATTTGAATATAATGATTAGGCATATTTAAGCATGACTGGGTAATGATAGCAGGCGAGTAAGTATTAAATTTTGTCCATTTTATCATGAGCTGTGGGAACTGTTTAGACCTGAAGCAAATGGTGTGAAGTGAAGGTCAACACAACACCACAGCTTCTGTCAGCTGTATATTTATTTTTTTTTTTTTTACTAATCAGTGATGGCAAATGTCCGCAAAAATCCTAATCAAAATATAAAATCACCATCACCAACAATGAATTTCAAACAAAGAATGTATATTTATATCTAGAATAGAATAGAATAGAATTTATTTCCGGAAAAGCTTACAATCATACATTAGGCCTAATTGACATAAAAAAATCCAAAACTATTATGATTGAATTTTAATGAGAAAATCAATACTTTCATGAGCTAAAAGCCATGATTTTAATTTTTTGGAAAATAACCTTAAACTTTTGCATTTCGTTAGTGCATCAGGAATAATATTAATCAATTTAGGACCTATGATAAAACTATAACAGTTGGTAAAAAATACAGAATTTGGTTTTGGTACCAATATCTTTTGTTTACTCCTTAATTTGTCTTTGAACCCATTAAGTAATATAGGTTCAGTACCACTTACAATATAGAAAATCCTTAACACTTTGAATACAAACAAATATTTAAGAGGAAGGATATTTAAGACTAAAAAATAATGGACAAGATGGTTCCATCTTGCTTCTCTTTTTAATAATCCTAACAAAATGTTTTTGCAATTTGAATACAGGATTCAAATTAGTTTCATATGACCCTCCCCAGAAAAATAAACCATAATCTAATCTAGAATTAACAAGAGAGAAATATAACAAGCAGATTAGAATCAGAGATAAACTTAGTAAACGTGTAAAAAAACAACCGTTTAATGTCGAATTAATAAATCGTTATCAAGAGCTAAAACATACGCTTAATAATAGTATAAAGCAAACTAAGTGGGTATATTTCCGAACAAAATTAAACGAAGCATCTAATAACCCAAAACAGTTTTGGTCATTAATTAACGAGTTAGCGGGGAAGGTTAGTAAAAAAGACTCATTTCCATTGCAAAAATTTACGTCCAATGCGCCAACATCAAATACGCTTTGTAAACAAGTAGCTGATGATTTCAATGATTTCTTTTCCAATGTCGGTAATTTATTGGCAAACGCCATTGACTCGGGCGGGGACCCAGTTGTGAATGACTCTGACTGTAGACTGGACTGCACTTTTACGCTCCGACCGATTACAGAACCTGACCTACGACGTTACGTTGACAGCTTGCAGGAAGGGTCGGCGCCGGGCTATGATGGAGTTTCAGCTGATATTCTCAAAAATAACTTTGAACTTTTAAGTAAACCACTTCTTCATATAGTCAACCTCAGTATCATATCAGGCATTTTTCCGGATTGTTACAAATTAGCAAAAGTTTTTCCACTAAACAAAGCTAATGATATTACTAACAAAAACAATTTCCGACCTATTTCTCTGTTAAGCATATTTACTAAGATATTAGAGAAAATCGTTAAAGATCAGTTGGTTTTTTATCTTCAATCGAATAATATTTTAAGTGAGCGTCAGTACGGGTTTTGAAAAGATAAGAATATTTCCGATGCACTTTTTGATATAAATAAAGAATTAAATCAAGCCATATCAGATAAACAACATCCTATGCTAATATTTCTTGACCTTAAAAAAGCTTTTGATTCTGTGGATCGTTCAAAATTATTAAGCAAATTAGAAGGAATCGGTATTCGTGGAAACAGCCTTGCGTGGTTTAAGAGTTATTCCTGTAATAGAGTTCAGTTTGTTTCAATTTGTGGGACTAATACACTATGTTATGCCAGTGGTGATGTTATGCCAGTAGACTTCGGTGTTGTTCAAGGCAGTAATCTTGGGCCGGTCCTTTTTTTAATTTATATAAACAATATATCCAAATTAAATATTTTTGGTAAATTATTTTTATTTGCCGATGATACCCTTATTTTCCTTCAGGCGAAGACTTGGCCTGAGGTGCGTGAAAAAGCAGAACACAATCTCATGATTGTAAAGAAATGGTTAGATCAAAATATATTATCCCTAAATATATCAAAAACTAAATTTTTGCCGGTTTCTATTTGTAAAACCACTGATTATAATCTCCAAGACCTTAAAATTCACACGTGTAATAATTTTCAAAACAGTAATTGCACTTGTGAAAGTATTTCATACAAATATTTGAGTGTTATTTTTGACTGTCGACTCAAATGGACTGATCATATTCAGTTTGTTAGAAATAAGGTCAGGAAATATATTTTTGCTTTCAAACAAATGAATGGAATTTTAACAACGGGGGAAATCAAATTGGCTTATTTTGCTTATATTCAGTCTTTGCTATCGTTTGGGATTGTAGCTTGGGGCGGATGCTTGAAAAGTATTCTTGAACCTCTCAATGTTGTGCAAAAATCAATTTTAAAAGCAGGATTTGGTAAAAACAAACGATTCCCGACTGACGCTCTATTTCATGAAACATCCGTTCTTTCTATTCGAAAACTTTTTATTAAACATATTCTAATTAACATTTACAAGAACTTCACTAGCATTTTTCAAGAAATTTCACATTCACATGATACACGTTATTCGTCAAGAGTCAGAGTTACTACTTTGCAACTAAACAATGCATTTTCCTCGACAAATTCCTTTTATATTTCTCATATTATTTTTCGAAACATTCGTACAAACTTTCCCGAATTAAATCTGTTTTTATCACCCTTAATGTATTTAAAGTTCGTGTAAAAAAATGGCTACTAAGTTTAAGTATCGGCGAAGCAGACCGGATTATTACGGCGGGTTACCGGCGCGCCAGACCTGACCCTTGACTTGACTGACCTTTAACCATGACCACCTCCGGCCGGCTCACGCTCACGTTCCAACTTCGTCCCAGCCACTCTATTACTTTTATATCAGACCATTATAAAATAAAGAAGCACAAACCGTAAATTAGTTTTTAAATCATACTTTTTTCTCTATTATTTTTTCAAAATAAATTAACTTTCCTCAATAAATTTCCTAATAATTATAACTTCATTAATTATTTTTATTACACACTAATTTCCAATAACGAGGTCAAACTTACGATATTTTTATACTGCAACGCAGCAGACACACAGGCATTTGCCTATGTCTGCTGATTCCGTAAGACCAATCCTTTTTTTTTTCTTTAGCAGCCAATAAAATTGTAATAAAATTCTTAATTTATTTTTTGCATTTGCCATACTTATGTTTTAATGATTATATTTGTAAAGCTATAAATCTCTTGGAATAAACGTTTCTTTCATTCATTCATTCATTCAACATTCTTAAAACATTTTCGGTACACAATTCTGTAAAAAATAAAAATATCTTATATAACTATTTAATTTTTTTCTTTAATTGCTCGATGTGACTTTTCCAGTTTAATTCTTGCTCTAAAATTAAACCTGAGTATTTTAGCTGTTTTGTTTGATCAACAATTGCACACATGGAAGAACATTGTGAATTTTTACATCTTTACTGTAATTGGAGTTGGTAATTGGAATTGGTACTGTAGGCCTAATTTTAGTGGGTGTGTGGTTATGTTCTTGGGGTGGGGGGGGTCGGTCTGTCCATCATTGCCACTGTTTTTCTCCCAGAGCAAAAATGGTCTTAATTTTTTTAAATGGTTTTTTTCTTTTTAATAATTATATGCAGCTTCCTTCCTAAACGACTCATTTCCACGCAAGGGTCTTCCCATGTGGAAATTAATTCTGCACTATATTTTTTTACGTTTATTTCTCTTGTAGAAAAATGTAGCCTACCTATTAATTTTGTTTACTCAAGCTTCCTGATTTGTTAAGTTTTTGTGTGATTTATTTTGAATTTGAAAAATTTTGAATTTTAATTTGTAAAAACAAACACAGTTGATGTTTGTTAAAATACATTTTTACACTGTTTATTGTCTCAGATCATTGGAAATAAACAATGTTTGACAGCTCCGATAATGGAGTGGGCCATGCTGAAGATAAGTTAAAACAGACAAACTGAAAAGTGCAACTAGAACTTCATAAGAGGCTTTTGAATTGGTACCGAACCAGATGATTAGGCCAAGGCCTAAGTTACTACATTAATTCTAGTGGGTACACTGTACTCATCGCCGACAAGAGGTCCCTTCTCACTTTCCACCTCACATATATACTCTTTCATTGAAATTTCAAAAATTGAGTTCAGTGTGAAAAAATAAGTAGAAAGCCATGACTAATTGGGTGATAACAAATTTTGTTCAATCACTCTAGAGATATAGCCCTTCTAGTCTGAGTATACAACAGAATTAAACACAGGCCCTAGGGCTAAGAACTTTTATGAATCATAATATCATGAAAAAGTATTCACCCAGAGAGGATCAGACTTTGAAAACATATTACATCCAACTGATTTCAAACTTACCTTTCTTGGAAAAGAAAGAAACAGGAAAACGATCTTTCTGGAAATATTAACGAGTTAAACCAACGGCAAGATAAAGAACTTCAGTGAACACTTCTACTTCTTTCATCATCATCACTACAACTCTGGTCTGGCCATTATAATTTTCCATTTTCCATTTTTTCGACTTCTTCGAAATGTTCGAAACGAGGGTTGCCAACTTAAGATTTCTTTGCCATAGAGTATGTTTAAATATTTTACAATAGTTGGATGTAAGTTGTGGACGTAATACGTCACGCCAGTTTATAAATGTCAATCCCTTTACTTATGCCGTTCGAAATGTAGATTAATAGCTCAACAGAAAAGGGATATAATTGTCGGGAACCCTTAACACTATATACAGTATGTATATTAGTTGGGAATAGTTACACTTGTTACTCCATGATTGGGAGGAGAAGGAAAAAGAATTAGAAACTAGAAACGTCATAACACATGAACACAACCTATTTTTGTTTCTGTGTCAAGTGTACTTCAAAAGTTCTGTGGTTTAGCCAATAACTCTTCCTAAACGTGACTAATAAGCGTGAATCAGTGAATCTTCTCACTAAATTATACATTAAAAATTTAAATATCATTTTAGCAAAGTTATATTTTAACCACAGTCCATCTTTGTTGGTATTTACACTCATTCAGCGAGGTTGATTGGCAGTGTTGTTCTAGCCAACCCATCCTCATTTTTTAAAAGAACCCAGCAAATAATCGTGTAGTTTTCTTAACAAGTGTTATCAAAAAGGTTATGAGATGTGTGCGAAAATGGCATTCCAGCACCAAGCCGGAACGGCTATGGAGTGCCTCAGCGTAAGTTCTTTAAAAGTTTATTATTAATGACAACACCAGTCTAAGCCAATTGTAAATCATGCTGGGCCTCATTTGAAATATAATCTAGACCTAAGTATTAATAATTAGGATTTAGTTAGCTTAACCTAGCTACAACAAGATCTACAGATCCGTAGCTTTACCTTCGACCTATCATGGTTTGGGTACCTATAAAGTTTTATTTCTTCAGGCATACATTTTGGAAATTAGGTCATGCGTTGTTAATAATAAACTTGTGCTCACTCCATACAAAATTTGAATAGGCCTAGTTGCTCAAGTGTTTTATGTTAAAAATTTCAACTTTTTAATACAAAATTTCAAAGAACCCTTTATACGTTTTAAGCATTAAGTCTCTAACTTTATTTCTCTTTCTCTTAATTTGTTAAAGTAGCACAAAATAATACTTAAAACTTCAGTTTATTTTTGTTTATGCTCAATCGGATGTCAGTAAGGGACTTTTGCCAATCGCAAGTGGCTGAATTTGATTTACCCTAGCTGACAACATGTCGACGCTCACCCAACTAGATTCAGCCACCAGCTTACTCCATAGGGCCAATTCACACTAAACGGACATGAGGCACAGCGGACGTGTGATACATGTTGTTATAAAAGGGAATGAGCGTTCTGTGCTGCGCCTCACGTCCGTTCAGTGTGAATTGGGCCTCAGGGGGATTGTAATTGTGTGTCCAGGCCAGTGGTGTTTGGCAGCCCAACATTTTCAAATCATTAGCCTACTTTATTTCATGGCGATGACATTTTATAGCAAGGAGTCTCTAGTTATTTATTTGATCAAGTGCCCAAATCAAAATATGCCAACAGGAAGTTTTTTTTTGTAGGGGGGATTTAGTAATCAGGGTTTCCCCACCCCACAGGAAAATCCTGTGAGGATACTTCAGCCATTATTTTGTCTTTTTGTACGTCTACTGGAAAGGAAAGGAAGCTTCCCTTGAATTATCCCTTCGGCTCACAGCCTTTAGTAGATTAATAAAAGGGAAGCTAAAGGAAAACAAGCTTAGACTGCATGGTCAAAAGTATACTTTTATCCAATGGATGTTGGAGCAGGGCCTCAAGGGATCAGGTGGCCCTCATCTTAGTACACCCGCGCCCACCCTGCCGTTGAGCCCAGCCTCCCCTGGTAGGGAACTGAAGTTGTTCACTTAAAGACAGCTACAACTCTTCTTCCAATTATGACAACTCCCGTTGCTGGAACCAGTATTGGTAAGCAAAAGCCAGTTAGGATCACACTGGGATTCACAATAAGTATTTAATCAGAACCAAAAATGGTTCAAACTTACCTGTTTATCAGTGATTTAAGAGAGCTTGTATCGATGAATAGATTTAAATTACTGCATTGATTTAAGAAAGCCTTGGCACATCAATTTTGTGAACCTATAGGTCTAAGTAAAGTGTTAAAATGTTCAAGAACAATTTTATTTCTCGCAGTATCAAGCATTATGAAGTCCTTGGCTCCAGGTGATTAAATTTTTTGTCCACAGATTCCAATCACTCTTCAAAAGGAAGCAGGCGTTGATCATGAAGGCAGGGAAGTCTTAAAATGTGGATTTAAAATAGGAGGAGGTATTGACCAAGATTATAGAAAAAGTCCACAAGGTTACACAGATAACGTAAGTAGGATGTAGCCTACAGCAAATTAGCTTATGGTAATATAAGGTTAGGTTATTTCTTTAATCACAGTATGGCATTGATTACAGTATTCGAAACAATCGGGGAAAGGGAGTGTTTCGATAATAATTTTTTCTGATAATCAGACATAACAATTTAGGCTAGGCTTTTTTAAGGAAATGGCTTAGAAAAATAAAGGAAGGTAAGATTTGTTTTTATAGGTACGACTCAATTTATTTATTTTAAGGTGGAAGAAGTCCGAAAACTTCAAGAAAATAAGAATTTCAGTTTTTGAGCGCTTTTCCTTTATTTCTTGTAACAATATTGAGGTTGGGATCACTTTATTGACCACTGAAACTGCAAGAATGACTTTGACTGTGAAATGCTGTTTTTTATGGCTGTAAATTTCTGCAGTCCCTATCGGATTATCATTGTTTATAATATCTGGACTTTGGATGATTTCCTTTCACTTTAATTTTATGAGGCAACAACAGCTTTTCATTCTTAAAAAAATTCTGTCGGTATTTAAGATTGTTAAGCAAATTAGTAAATTTTGTAAATGTTTTAATGTCAACTTTTTTGTGTGAATTTAACAGTGGTGTATTTTTTATAAATTTTGAAGAGGTACCTACTCTAACTATTTCTGATCAGCGATCGTGAATGTCATTTGGCAGAAACTGCAATTAATTACAAGAATGTTATCACTTATTCCATAACATTCTTGGCAAATAGTGAGCACCTGCATTAAGAACTGAAAAGCATTATGACTTAACAGAAGTCGGCATTGTTCCCCTAAATTTCTAACAAATCAAGCTTGAACTAGTACCTGAGTAAGAAGCATGGTCTCATTTCAGATTTGATTCACAAGAACTAGTTATAAAACACTGTACTCGGTAGCAGGTTTTAGTGAGGCAAGTTTAAGTGAGGAAGCTTGTCAACCTGCACGTTGACTGGGTTTTCCACCTCACTAAAATTTGCTACCAAGTTTAGTAACAAGACACAAACCATTACCTATTAAAATATCGTCATCGAATAATATTTTTGTGTTTTTCAAATTGTTATTTGACGGATTGTAAATTTCTAATTTCAGCTATTTCCTCAGTTATGAAATGAAATAGTTTAAATAATTACCAAGTCATACAAGAGCACCCAACATTGCTTGATTGCGTAAAGTCTGGTTAATGAGAATGTGGATTTTATTAGCTAATTAATACATAATCTATGTTGGTTTGAATACAAATTTTGACTAAATTTGCCATTCTTACTGTTTAGCTTAGTGAGTTTCCATAGTGTTAAAGTTATATAATTCAATTTTCACAGAGAGATTCATATATAGGCCTACCATATTTGTGCTGTTTTTAATAATCAAAATTTCTCAGAATGGTCAGGAAGTAGGCCTCAAAAGTTCTGTGGCAACACTCTTACTTCCCCCCTCCCTCTTTCTCTCACTCATATTCCAGTTAAAATACACAGCCAGTGCTGCATCTCGGTTGAGAGTGTTACGTTATAATTATTTTGTCTTAGAAATAGGCTAAGACAGTTTTGATTTGATATTTGATCATTTACCAATTGGTTATCATGAAAAAGGGGGAGAAACAAAATATAGCTATGTCCATTTTGTAGGCTCCACAAAAATTAACACATTTTTAAGTGCTTCTGAGTAAATCATTTTTCATTTTTTGTACTGGAGGCGGTAAGAATTTATCTGTAACCTAAATGTGGTACTAAGGATTTTATTTTTTTATTTTAGGGTATATATGTAACAGAGGTCCACGAAGGCAGTCCAGCTTCAAAATCTGGTTTAAGAATGCATGATAAAATTTTACAGGTAAGAGAACGATTTGTAATTCTTCTTGTGGGTTTGCATTTCTGCTCAAAATTTAATTTTGATGAGACAGTATTGATTGTTTTATTGTCAGAATGGGATTAGGTAGTTGTAGAAAAACTGAAATATTGCTTTCATTATTTTTAAGTGTTGTAAAATTCACCAGAAAGAAGGAGATAAAAAAGCCTGGAATGGGCAGTGATCCTTTTCTTGTAGAATATATTTAACTTCAAACATATCTTGCAAAGTAAGGTAAAATTTAAATAATTGCATTTACATGTTTTAGCTTTTAGCTGATTAAAAATTTTACTGTCAAGCTGGTTTTGCGTGTAACATGAGTAACATGATTGTTTTTATTTTCAGTGCTCATGATTCAGAGCAAACCACTTTTTTATGAAATGAGTAAAGGATAGGGCATTTGCCAGGCATTTCCCTAAAAATTTTTATGAAATGAACACGTTTGCAATGGCAGTGAAAATCCCCATTTTTCTTACTTGACTTGGTTGGGCCAATTTACAGAAAAAAAGACTAAAACCATAATTTAAATTTTCACAAATTTCTTTTGAGTTTGGTGGATGTAATCACATTTTTAAACAATTTTAAATTATTTTTATCTACGACCATTGCAATAATCACCAATAACGATGTTACAACTAATGTCATAATGAGGTCCATGATCAAACCAAAATACAAATCTGTTGCATAAAGTTAACATTATGCAACTGGTGTCACTTTATGATACAGGCTCTAGACCAACGGGAGTGCAGCATTTGACGAAAGTAGTGTCATAATGACAATTACGCAATTCCCACATCAGCTCATTGTTGCATTACGATTCATGTTTGAGTTTACTTATCCCATCGCTGATTGTTCCACAACGATTCATGGTTAAGTCTGCTTATTTGCCTAACCTCAAATTTGAGTTGACCTATTCCATCATTAGTAAAAGTCATGAGTTTTGTTTAACTTCGGGGGAAATTTTGTCGTATATTGTTGGTCGTAGATAAAATAGTGTATGCAACGATTGTACTGTGCCTTTAAGCCACTCGTGAGATATTTAGAACACGAGAAAATCTCACCCGTGGCTTAAAGGCATTCATAATACAATCGTTGCATAAACTACTATTCTTTATGAGCATATTTTTATTCATTTACACCACAAATATATGAAATCATGTACCATGTGCAATCATGGACATATACTAAAATGCGTCTCCTCAGTACAAAAACACAATTTTACAATATAAAAAGAATCATGTTGGTCAACAGTGGTATTTTATAATACATAGGGAGTTTACTCAATTCTGTGCAGTTTCATGAACTCATAACTCAATAACGAACCATAAAATCACTAATGGACCACTGTGCCATGTTACGATGTATTGTTATTTTATGGCATCCTTTTTGCATTTCCAGTGCAATGGCTACGACTTCACAATGGTAACCCATAAAAAAGCTGTAGACTACATCAAGAAACATCCAATTTTAAATCTTCTCGTCGCAAGAAAAGGAGTCACTTCAACATAAAATGTTCCTCGTCCACCGTTAAATGTACCTGCTTCATTGTATAGGCAACCCATACCAATGTATTTACCGATAAGTTGTACATGTATAGTATTCCCAGGAGCGTATAACTAACTTCTTATCAGTTGAATGTGAAAAATATTCCAGTAAAGAATACATGAATCACTAACTAAAGAGATCCATTTATTGTTGAAGAATAGTGTTATTTCAGAGTAAACTTTATTATATTTTATATTTGTTCAGTAGTATCAATTAAAAGAACAAAAAACACTAAGTGGTTTATTAGTTCAGTTTAACTCAAAACATTCTAACATGATAATCAGTGTGGTTATGTGGATGTATGAATTGTTATTTATCTTAGCATTCCAACTACACCCTTAAGTAGCTTCCCCTGTTAGTAGACTAACACTATTTAACTCTTCAAATGAATTAGTAAATGTTTCATCTTGCAATTTATTTTATGTTCATCACTTGGAATGGTGGTTACACAATCACCACTTCATTTACCATACTTACTCACAAAACATATAATATGTTGCATTTATACATCTTTAAATATTTTCCATGTATTTTATTCCTGCATTTAACATGTTTTTATTGTTTATTTGTTTTATTTTCAAACTGAATCAGTTTAGTGTATAGAAACAGAAGAAGTATGAAAGTGTAAGAAACAATAAATAGGATTTGCTTTATTTAAGATCAAATTGCATGTTTGTATTTTAATTGATATGAAACAAATTAAAATCTTTAAATTTTTATTGTACATTGAATTGTGTAATAAAGTGTTTTAAAAACTCTCCCGTTTAATTATTGTGTAGTATATCAACATTTAACAATGCAGTGGGTATGCTTTAAAGCATAGGCATAAGCCAAGATTGAGGACAGACAACTGGAAACAAATTCTTTTACCAAGGCAGGTTGACATGGTACGATTAATCTCAGACCAGCTTGATTTTTACTCTGTCCAAGTTAGAGCTTGCTCGGCCCGAGTCTACTTGGGACGAGTTTAATTGTAGTATTGGGGGCAAGGTAGTGCACTCGGGATTGAATTGTATAGCGCATCCAGTGCTACATCCATTTCAAATCAAAATTTGTATCTGAGAAAGTATTTCTGTTTGACTAACTTGGGCCAAGTTGATTAGAGCTACTCGTATGCATTGCTGGCATGATCCAAGTAGCGTCCGAGTGATGCGCGCTCATCTTCTGAGTTCAATCAGGCCGTAAGATTAATCGTATCGTGTCAACCCCCCTTAACTTGACTAACTTCATAGCTTCTCATGCATAGAGCCGAGGCGTAAAACACCTGGAGGGTTTGTAGTTGAGTAGAGTTGAGGCATTTCAGTTGAGGGAAAATATAAATAATCAAACTATTACCCATTTAATATACTGGGTAATACACAGTCATACACTGGGTACTGTAATTTTTTTTTTCTGGAAAATAACTGATTTGATTTGAGTTTATTTACATACTTTAGTTCAAAATTCAGATTTGAACAATTCTCATAAAGCTAATTCAATAAATCATATCTACATTTGTTTCATTCTTTATTACAGCCTAGGATTTTACAACAATAATTTAGTCATCCAACATTACTAAAAATACTAGTTTTATTTAAACAAAATACAAACTTAAGAGGTATCCTTACACATAACAAAATTAATCAATTAAAACTTAATAAATTATTACTTTACCAACTACTGAGGTTGAAATTAAAAATTAGAAGATCCATGTTTAAAGACCTGGTGTTGCAACTTTCATTGCATTCAAACTTACATAGCCACTCATTCGATCAGTGATTTTTCAAAGCTTTACACTCTATTCCAATCAGAAGAATTGCTGTGTGACTTTTCACACTCTGTTACAATCAATTAGTAATTATTAAGCATTTTACATTATTTAGCTTTTTACAATCAGCAACTCTAACTTTGACACTCTATAACAGTCAGTAATTCTTCGACTTATTACCCTATATTTCAGTCAGTAATTCTTCAACTTGTTACACTTGGTTACAGTCGGAGGCTGACTAATTCCTTTTTCAGTAAATTCAATGTCTCGACATCCAGAGAAGCCCTGCTTAGATTTTTCAGGAAGTTTCTCCTCCTGTTAAAACAATACAATTTAAGAATAACATTCTAGGTATCAAAATGTGATGAAAATCATGAGTACAGCACATTTTAAATAGCAATGAATTATTATTTCTCAATGTTACGATTCTACCCGTAACTTGTTATCAGTACTATTGTTATTAACTATATTTGAATAAAAATACAACTGGGCATCACCAGTGAAGTAGGCAGTATACCTGTCACTACTAAAAAAATATACAGGGTGTTCAGAAACTACCGGATCAAACTTCACCAGGTTATTCGGGAGGTCAAAACAAACAAAAAAAGTCATATAAACATATCACCTATCTCGCTCCATTTTCCGTCTGTCCGTGTGTATGTATTTTTAACATAAACTGCCATAACTTTGGAACCACTTAAGGTACAAACTTCAAACTTGGTACGGTTATGATGACTCAAAGTACCTATTTTCTTGCCTAGTATCAAATTTCTACTTTGTACCATTTCAAAATGGCGGTCATTTTTATTTTTCAAAGCTTAATAACTCAAGAACCGTAAGATTTATAAAAAAGTTGCAAGAGACTAAAAAGATGCAAAATTTAATTTCCTTTTCAAAAATCTAAAATTTAAATAATGGTTAATACGCAAATAATGGAGTAAATTCAATTTTTATAAAAATACTACGTGCAAAATTAATGAAATTGCTCAAATTTACAGTTGTAACTTCAGAAAAAAATAGTTTTCTCCATTATTTGTGTTATAAACCTAATAAAAGTTAACATTTTCATAAAGTAAATTAAATTTTACATCTTTTTAGTCCCTTGCAACTTTTTTATAAATCTTACGGTTCTTGGGTTATTAAGCTTTGAAAAATAAAAATGACCGCCATTTTGAAATGGTACAAAGTAGAAATTTGATACTAGGCAAGAAAATAGGTACTTTGAGTCATCATAAGCGTACCAAGTTTGAAGTTTGTACCTTAAGTGGTTCCAAAGTTATGGCAGTTTATGTTAAAAATACATACACACAGACAGACGGAAAATGGAGCGAGATAGGTGATATGTTTATATGACATTTTTTGTTTGTTTTGACCTCCCGAATAACCTGGTGAAGTTTGATCCGGTAGTTTCTGAACACCCTGTATTTTAGGACTTTTCAGAGACCTACTTACCTGACAGTTAATCGAGCTAGTTTATTGTTGCTGTCTGCAGTCAAGTTACCAGCATTCTTCAGCCCGTTCAAAATCTGCAATCAAAAGGAGTCACGGTGTATTTAAATTTATCTGTTATATGTGCTTGTTATTTTTTTCTTCCAGTAGTTGTTACAAATCAGATCGACTACATAAGCTCTCCTTTTCAACTACGGGCAAATCAAACTAGTGTATCACTCCCTCCACCCCTTACTTCCCCATTTTGCCCTTTTCAATTTAAGCGATCTGAAGTGGCATTACGTCACCAAAACAAATTGTAATTTAATGTAACGTACCAAAATGCTGTGCTCTATAATATTCTTGTAACTGGATATTTGTTTAAGTTTTGATTTGGACTTAAGTTCATTAAAAATATTGACTCTATTTATTGGAAATTCATAAAAATAAACAGAGATTTGATGTGAATCAGTTCATTCGGAAAGGGCCTCAGTCTTAAAATATGCAAAATTTAGTTAATTAATGGAAGTTTTTCTTAAAGCTTAAACACATTGAATTGCGATAAGATTAACTCAGTCCTGTATGCCACTATGGTGGTAATAGCAGGTCTGATTTCAAAAACACAGTGAAAGGGACTCAGTCCCATTGTGAACAATTTCCTTGCACTTTGGTTCCTACTTGTCTCTTTGGGGAATATTACCAATTAACTTGAATGCCCAGTTTGGTCCAGTACTCGTAAAAAGGGATTGATGGTCCTTCATGCTTGTCCAGTTACTACTCCTCCTCTTCAGGCATGTAACCAGGGTTCGCCAGACAGGTTTGTCGTTAAAAACTTTTGACCTCTAGGGTAGACAAAACTGTATATTCCTACATTTCCATTCCTACCCACCAGTGGCGACGCGTGACATTTTTGAGTGGTCATCGCTGATAGTGTAGAAGTACACGGGACTGCGCCGGCGCCGCGCGGCGGAACGGCTATATTGCTATTTATAGAATAGTCGCGACAGACCTGCGCTTAACCGGCCCGGATATCCGTCCCCCAGCGTCATTCATAGACCCCACGACCATAGATAAAAACATCCATGACTCTACTGAAAAGGCGAATGGAATAATACTGATACTTAAAAGCTCTCGGATGAAAGTTTAACATTGAAAAATGCAGCTAGCTATTTTATCAAGCAGTTTATGATTTAATTTTTATAATTTTTTAATCAGTTTAGTTTTATTTTGATAATTGTTTCGGTTGAAAAATTATATCACCTTCTCCTTCAGTCATTGTTGTGCTCATCGATTAATAATAAAACATGTTAAAATTTTAATTAAACCACTGCAACTTCACTCATTGAAACTACACAAACACAAGCACAGCGCGCGGTGCGAGAACTGTGCGCATGCGCGAGTAGCGGAGCAGGTCTCTCTGCACTGTGAAGTGAACTATTTTAGGTCTCTTTGCGCATGCGCGAGTACCGGAGCAGGTCTCTCTGCATCGTGAAGTAGCACTGACAGAAGTCTAGAGTGTTGCTCGTTACGTGGCGAAGGCTGCCGAGTACAGCCGAAGGGAGCCGGACGCCAACCGATTCTCCAGCGACAGAGAATCGCTTGGCCGCCTGTACAACAGCGGTGTGAGTGGTGGGGATGGAGGCGTGGAGGTGGGCGCTCCACTCGATTGGATTCTCCAAACTCGGAGAATTGGTTCGGATTTAGTCAATAGAGAACTACGGACGCGGCGCATCTGGCGCCCAAAGCAAAATGCCATGCATAAAAATAGCCTGATACACCGAAAATTTATGATTTTCTTTTGAAAATAATAGACATTTAGGCTTCTAACATTATGTTATTTGTAGTTTTATCTAAAATATTTACTTTTAAAATTGAGTTAGTCATCGGCGAATCTGTAGATGACCGCACGCCTCGCCACTGCTACCCACTCCTTCTTTCCAAAAGCCTATACAATATTAAAAAATAGTGGAAAATAGCGCCAGATTTTCTGAGGTCTCCTGATACCAACCTGACAATACGATACAAAGGGTCAAATTGACGGTACCCACCTGAGTCGCCCTGTCAGCCCCGGACTGAGTCAGCGTGTAGTTCTGAGCCACTCGCAGTGCAAAGCTCGTCCCCACCACCCCCTCCCGCAGTCTGTACAGATACACCAACTCCCCCCGCTCCACCATGTGCTCCAGGTACTGTTTCAGGACAGATAGAAAACATTTAGGGCATAGATAAGTTTTTATTAAGTTTTTCTGTGATGATCGAGTGCTAAGGAAAAGTGGAAATTGAATTTGTAACCTAACAACAGATCAATGGGAATCACCTGAAGTGATAAAGTAAAAATTTGCTAAAAATGAAATGCTAAAAAACAATGCTTGAAGAATGATGATTTCTTTAGACAAACTTTCAAAAGAAAAAATTTAGGTACCAGTACTTAATTTTGGGCTTCAACTGCAACGATACCAGTTGAGGCATAAAAAACAATCTAATACATTTTCAAAGTCAGCTGTTTAATAATAACGCAAAAATAACTGGTTCTTTTTTAAAGATTTTTTTAAAACGAAACTGATGTAAATGTTGCAAAAAACGTAAATGGGCAATGTAATTCGTAATAATGTAGATAGGTCCATTAGACCTCAACTGGTAACATTGCAGTTGAAGCTCAAAGTCGAGCATCTAAACTTTTTACTTTGAGAATAGGTAGTCATTTTATTATTTATTACCGGTACTCTAATCAGGCTTCTTACCTTGAATATTCTGAACAATCTCAAACTTCGATTTTAGATCAAATTCTGTTCATAATTTTAAAAAGGTGTAACATAATTTTCAATTGGGATTTTGGAGTCACTGGAATCAGTTTTAAAACCAATGTCAGTCACTTAATTGTGTATGTACAAGGGGCACCAAATAACTTGGCGGATAGCTCAATATCAGCTGAGTAGGTACTTTGACTTACATAAAATGGGAGAGGAGATGCTAAAAACATTAATGTTCTAAGTTGTTGAATACAGATATGATCATGTATTTTATCTTTTCAAAATTTTGTGTTTTAAATTACTAATATTGAATGTTCATTTTCCAAGTTGAGTGGCTAGCCTTATAGCAATAACAATACAGTTATATGATGTACAATTGTCTTTATACTAATAATTATAAACTAATACATCGAAACATTTCAACTACAGTACTTATTTCAACATTTTAACGATTTAAAGATTAACTGAATTAATTAAAGGTCCTATCAAAAAATTAAAATTAAGTTTTGTCACTGTATGCAACAGGTTATTTTCTGGATTTACCTGAAGCTTAACATTGTCCGATGGGGGGAGGAGATTTGCAAGAGAATGGAAATGTGTTGAAACAAAGAGATGGGGACAATCTTCCTTCTTGTCAATAAAGTATTCCAAAGAAGCAGCTAGGATCCCGAGTCCATCCACCTCTGATGTACCTTTCCCAAACTCATCGATAATAACTAGGGAATTCTTTGTGGCATTACGCATTGCAAGTGACATCTGAAAGAAAATTACATTTTATTTAAAGCAGAAAAATCAAATTAGTAACATTATTGTTTTTGCATTGGTCAAATTACTTTATGAGATTAAATCAATCCTAATTAATAGACCAGAATATTGTTTGCTGTTCCCTATTTGGTGAGTAGATTTTCAATTTAAATGCATTACAACAGTTTATCTCCTGTTGTTTCTTTTTCTCATCCTCAGTTACATAGATAAATTGATCAACTTATGTCTGAGTTACTTTTTTTGGAAGGGGGGCACACCTTAGACTGAGTACGAATTTGCTTAGGAAAAGAACAGAATCCTGCCGGCTTATTTGAAGGAACACACTAGCCTTGGAGCTTTTATGTACAAAGACACTTTTTTTAGAAAAGCACTTAAAAATATAAACAGTGGAATAAATTTAATTTCTTTGTGTTCAATCAGTAGCTAATGAACCGAACTAAGTGTTTCTTGTACTCTCATTGACTTTAAACCAAAATAAACTGATCTACAGCCATTCTCGCTTAAGTGCATCACACACCCCCACTCCCCTAAATCCTACATCAACCCAGGACTACAGAATACAAGGGCTGCGCCAGTCGTTTGATCTCAGCTAAAAGCCGACAGTGCCCAAACTCCCCTCCCTCCCACCCCTTAGTTGTTGAAATATATATAACTTATACATACAACTTACCATAAAATGTTTATTTTATAATCTGATTTATCCTGTAAAAGTAATATCAGCTGTACTATTTATGTTGTTGTTATACAAGGAATAAATTCTTGTTTCTTTGCTAAATTGTTTAAACTTTTCTTTGAATAAATTAATGATTATTTCGTTGTGTAAATGGCAGTATTATTGAATATGGTTGCTAAAGTCCCTTAGCTTAAAATCCACTGCCATCATCAGGTTATCGGGCCCAGGACAAATCAAATTTAGGTAAAGGAAGTATTTATTGGAAAGTAGCTGGAATTATGGCTGAAGAGGATAAATACAAAATTCCTTTATTTGATGGGACGAATTTTAGCAACTGGAAATTCCGTATGAGAATACTGCTGGAAGAACATGGTCTAGAAGAGTGTATAGAAGAACCATACTACAACAAAATAACATTGGAAGAAAACGATCCGAAAAAGGAGAAAGAATCCAAAGAAAAGGAACTATCTGATCTGAAGAAGAAGGACAGCAAATGTAAGAGCAAAATAATACAAAGAATTGCTGATTCACATCTGGAATATGTCAAGGATGCGGAAACATCATTCGATATATGGAAATCGCTGAATGATACTTTTGAAAGGAAGGGAATTGCAAATCAGTTGTTGCTGAGGAAGGCACTTCTAACAATGAAGTTTAACTCATCTACTGATAGCATGGAATCCCATTTCCTAAAGTTTGACAAACTTATAAGAGAATTAAGGTCGACTGGAGCAACCCTAGAGGAAACTGATGTGGTATGTCATCTACTGTTAACAATGCCAAGTGAGTACAATGTAGTAGTTACTGCTTTGGAAACTTTATCTTGTGACAAATTAACAGTAGGATTTGTTAAGAACCGTTTATTAGATGAAGAAACCAAAAGGAAATGTAATGTTCAGGGCAAAAGTAAAGAACTTAAGTCATCTGAAGTGTTTGTTGTTATGGAAAGCAGGCCTAGATCAAATAATGGGAATTATAAATTTGAAGGTTCGAGTAAAGTTAAAAACCAAAATCATTTTAACTTTAAATGTTACAATTGTGGTTTAGTTGGACACAAGCGCTCTGAATGTACTCGAAGGGTTCCACAGCGGGAAGGGAAGTTCAAGCCTTCTAAAGGGAACATTGCCGCTGCAGAACCGGAAAGAGCGGAAGAAGAGGAAACGGCCTTTATGGGGAACAGAGTCGAGCAGATTGAAAGGTCTGTTGAATGGTGCTTAGATTCAGGGGCTACAGAACATATGGTAAGTGACTTGAGTTTACTAACTAACATTCAGATGTTGCATACTCCAATTAAAATTAAAGTTGCCAAAAATGGCGAGACTTTGGAGTCCAAACAATTTGGAGAAATACGTTGTAACACTTTAGTTATGGAAAAAGAAATGAAAATTAAAATCAATGATGTTCTTTATGTTCCTGGTTTATCTATGAATCTCTTGTCAGTTTCTAAGCTAGATTCTAATGGTCTTAAAGTTACATTTGTAAGTGGAAAAGCAATAATATCTAAGAATAGTAAGGAAGTTGCTGTAGCTTGCAAGGTGAACAAGTTGTATAAGTTAGTAATGAACCACTTTGAGATTTGTAATGTTTCTGGTAGTTCATATGAAAATATGGGGGAACTGTGGCACAAGCGGTTAGGCCACATTAGTAACAACGGATTGAAGAAGTTGCAAGGTTTGGTAGATGGAGTAAACTTGCCAAATAAAGTTGTACTTTCTGAAATTTGTCAAAGTTGTGTAGAGGGGAAACAAACCAGTCTCCCTCACAATCAAATAAGAACTCGAGCAAAGAGACCATTACAACTTGTTCATAGTGATATTTGTGGACCAAACAATCCACAATCATATGATGGTAAGAAATATATGCTTACATTTATTGATGATTATACTCATTTCACTGCTGTTTACTGTCTGGAAGCAAAGTCTGAAGTATTTCATTACTTCAAATTGTACGAGGCAATGGCAACAACTCACTTCAATCTAAAAGTAAGTCGTTTTCGTTGTGATAACGGAGGTGAATTCATTTCGAATGAAATGAAGGAATATTTTGAAAAGCAGGGTATTCAATTTGAGTTTACGATTCGCTACACTCCACAGCAGAATGGAGTTGCTGAGCGAATGAACCGAACCATTTTGGACAAAGCTAGAAGTATGATTTTCGGTACATCCTTGGACAAACGTTTTTGGGTGGATGCAGTGAAAACTGTGGTGTATCTGATTAACAGATCTCCTACTTCTGCTTTGGATAAAAAGGTACCTGCAGAACTAATGGTATGGGAAAAAATCAAATCTACAAAAACTGAGAGTTTTTGGTTGTGTAGCTCATCTTCATATACCTAATCTTCATATACCTAATCAACTGATTAGAGGGAAGTTTGAAAAACGTTCAATGCAATGTATATTTATTGGCTATTGTGTGAATGGTTATAAATTTTGGTGTCCCAAGCAAAGGAAGGTTATTTTTGGTAGGGACGTGATTTTTGAGGAGACAAATTTTGTAATAAGGGAAGCGGAACAAGCTACGCATGATCCAGGATTGGAAGACGTAGATGAAGCTGATAAGGAAGAAGATGAAGATGAACTCAATGACAATGTAAGTATCAATGGGGAAGAGTTGAGGCGGAGCACCAGAAGTCATTTAAGACCCAAATACCTAAAAGACTATATCTGTCAAGCATTTCAGGCTGAATCGTACGTGGAATAAGTACCCGAAACCTATTCTGAAATAGCAGACAGGGCAGACAGAGAATTCTGGTACGAAGCTATAAAGGAAGAGATGGACTCTTTAGTCAAGAATGACACATGGACACTAATGGAATTGCCTCCTAAAAAGAAAGCCATTGACTGTAAATGGGTTTTTAAAATAAAAAGAGACGAAAAAGGGGAAATAGAAAGGTATAAAGCTAGGCTTGTGGCAAAAGGTTGTTCGCAGAAAAAAGGATATGACTATAATGAAACCTATGCTCCTGTTGCAAGATACACAACTGTTAGAATACTTCTTGCAGTAATCAACAAAGAAGAACTACAAGCTTATCAAATGGACGTAAAGAATGCATTTTTACATGGTTTCATAGAAGAGGAGATTTACATGAAACAGCCAGAAGGATTCGTGAAGAATTCAAACTTAGTATGCAAATTAAATCGTTCATTTTATGGCCTGAAACAAGCTCCGAGGTCATGGAATACAAGATTGCATGAGTTTCTAATGAAACAGGAGATGGTTCAATCTCAACATGATAAGTGTTTGTACATGAAGAATGAAGGAGATAGAAAGTTGTACATATTAGTTTATGTTGATGATTTGATTATCGCTGGAAATGATGAGTCGATGATCAGCCAGATGAAGAAGATTCTCTCAAGTGAATTTAGTATGAAAGATCTTGGAGAACTATGTAATTTCTTGGGAATAAAGATTGAAAGAAATTCAAATGGAATGTTTCTATCACAACCTGTATATTTAACAAATGTTTTGAAGAGATTTGAAATGGAAAATTGTAAAGGTGTAAAAACTCCAATGGAATTGAAGTTTGAGTCAAATGGGTCAAAGGAAGTCATTATCGATCAGAAGCCATACAGAGAACTCATAGGTTGTTTAATGTACGTGATGCAAATAACAAGACCAGACTTGAGTTTCGCTGTGAACTACTTCAGTCGTTTTCAAAGCAATGCAACCAAAGAGCATTGGAAAGGATTGAAACACATTTTAAGGTACATCAAACAAACATTGAATGAAGGACTTTTCTATTCTAAAGAATCAAATGAGTGTTTGGTTGGGTTTGCAGACTCTGATTGGGCGAGTGATATTGACAGGAAATCAACTTCGGGTTATGTATTTCAAGTTTATGGATCAACTGTTAGCTACAAAGAAACAAACTGTAGTGGCTTTATCGTCAACAGAAGCAGAATATGTTGCCCTTGCAACTGCTGCAACTGAAGTTGTTTGGTTGAAGAATGTTTTAAAGGACATGGACCTGCAAATAAGTGATCCAGTAATTATTTACGAAGACAATCAACCGTGTATACAACTTTTGGACAAAGTGGAGCACCGCAAGTTGAAACATGTTGATGTAAAGTATAAATTTGTTCAGGACTTACACAACAGGCATGTGATTAAAGTGAAATACACACCGACACAGAAGCAAAGAGCAGATATATTTACCAAGAGTTTGCCTTTGTTAAGTTATGAGAAGATGAAGAAGTGTTTGGGTGTGTTTGCTCTTGAATCAGGAAGATAAAATCAAAAACATTTTATGTTAATTTGAGGCGGAGTGTTGAAATATATATAACTTATACAACTTACCATAAAATGTTTATTTTATAATCTGATTTATCTTGTAAAAGTAATATCAGCTGTACTATTTATGTTGTTGTTATACAAGGAATTAATTTTTGTTTCTTTGCTAAATTGTTTAAACTTTTCTTTGAATAAATTAATGATTATTTCGTTGTGTAAATGGCAGTATTATTGAATATGGTTGCTAAAGTCCCTTAGCTTAAAATCCACTGCCATCATCATTAGTGACGTGGCGGCGGTATTCAGCTGTTGGCGGCTGCTACTTGTCTGACTGATACGCTTGGCTTTTCTTGGGTTTTCATGTCCAGAAGTAAAATAATTTGTGTGGAACCTTATATATTTATAATCTGTATGAATTGACGAATCTTATAGTGTAAATATGTTCCAGATAAGACTTATGAATAATTTTTTACAACGAATAACTTAACGTGTTGTCATAATTGTGACTTGATAAAGTTAGGCGACTACTACTTTTGTTATTTTTTGGTCAGGTAAGTTTCGTCTGCATGAAAATTGTAGCAGATGAAATGAACTTTACACTTTGTATTTAAATTTTTTTTTAGCGCGTCTGGTTTTGCCAGAAACTCAGGTTGAACAGACCAAGGAGCGCGCTGATTAATAGAGCGCGCGAAAAACTCGGGCAGGCGCGTCTAAACTCGAGCTACTGCTCCTCTGTTTCCACTTTAGGGATTTATCCCAAAGTTTGGATATGGGACAATACTTGGAGAAATGAGGAATAATTTATTGGGAATTTTTTTCGTGGGATATTATTTTACGTAAATTGGACACACTATTCTGCTTGTACACGCTGTTTCGTACGTCTACACTCTTGTAAACAATTGTTGTTATTGTCGATATAAGTGTAACATTGTAATATTTGTCTATTTAGGTTTAGTTTTGTTTTATAAACAGTTATTAGTTTAAGATGTGTTTAACTAATGATGGCCTGTAGTGTAGCTTCTTGCAGAAAAATCTCCCGCACTTCCACAAACGTTGTGTACCACGTGTTTCCGCAGAACTCATCAGTGTGAAGTGCGTGGGTAATTAAATGTAAAAGACATGTGGGTAATTAAATAAAAATTTTAGGTTTACCTCAAAAGAAAATTCTGAAGGAAGATGCAGTTCCATCCATCAATTTAAAGCTGCTGAAGTAAGTGGTGTTAATTTAAGTAATAGAGAAATGATAGATTACATAAAAGATTTATAACAAAATCGGCCTTAGAAAGGGTAAAATTGCTAAGTCGAAAGAAAACAGTAGGTCTTGCTAACCCAAGCTAAAATAAACCAAATGTAGACAGCTTGGATCAAACCGATAAAAATATTATTAGCTCAAAAACACCTGATTGTATGGATTGTACTAAAAATTTATTACGAATCAAAGCTAAGAACAATATAATAATTAAGAATTTAATCAAGCTAATTCTCAAGAATTATTAATTAAGGATTAGAACAAATCAATTAGTTTGTAGGAAAGATTTACATGTGTACTTATTTATTGCAATTGCGATATAAATAAAATTAACTCACGTTTGTTATTTCTATACATCAAAGCTTTAAAATTTTGTAATGGTAGTTATTTGTAAGACATAATGGATAGTGGTAAATAATTATAATTTATGGAATTAATTATGCTAGACCCAATGACGGGTCGGATGTGGCGGCAGGCGCGTCGCGGGCTGGCGGCCGAAGTAGTCTCCTTTGTTCAACCTGAGTTTCTGTGAAAACTAGATGTGCTAGAATAAAAGTTTAAATACAAAGTGTAAAATTCATTTCATTTGCTACAACTTTTGTGCAGACGAAACTCACCTGACCAAACAATAAAAAAGTAGTAGGCGACTAACTTTTTCAAGTCACAATAATGACAGTACAGTTGAGTTTTTCTTTATAAATAATTATTTTTAAGTCTTATATAAAACATATTTACTATGTTAGATTCCTGAATTTATGCAGATTATAAATATATAAGGTTTGATGTAGACATAATTTTTTAGAAGCATAGAGGAGTGTGTAAACGAGGCAAGACATACACTGGCGCTGCGTGGTTGCCGTAGTGAGTGTATCGCCGTGACGTCACAGCCTCTGCCGGCTGGCATCACTTTTTGACTCCGTGCGGCGCAGCCCTTGTATTCTGTAGTCCTGACATCAACCACCCACATTTCCTTGCCTTTGCTCGGGATCGGTCCAGCGAACCTTTACCTGTCTGAGGTCCACCATGAAGGAGGACAGCTGGGAACTGACTGCATCCACGGGTTGAATCCTCGTGTGGATCTGATCCACGATGCCGACTGTGGCGCTCTCGGCTGGCACGTAACTTCCGATGTGTGCTAGATACACTATCAGAGCCACCTGTGACAGAGTTATTGTATGTACAATGGTGTATTTACTTTTTCTAGGACTTTTTTACGTAGAATTATTTGAAATTATCTGTGTCTTGAAAATTTTAATCAAAATTTAGTTTATGGCACATTTTATTGGACAACAATTATTTATTACAGCTATATTAAGTTGAGACTGTTAGAGATAAGATTTTCTCCATTCGGAACTTCGGTTATGTGTTTCTGGACATAAACATTTTCAAGGACTTTTTTTGCAGAGAATCATTTGACTTTATGACCCGTATTATACACGGACACTCAGCGTCCCACGCGGTGGGGCTGCGTCCCGGAAGTGTCCGGGAAGCTGTTTAGCGGCTCGGACACAGCCGGGACATTGCAGGGACACCGCATCGGCACCGCCCCACTACCAAATATCATGCACTCAGCCGTTACCATGAACAGCGAAGATATGCTTTTGCTCGTCCTACTTCTGAAAAAAAGATGACGTCGAAGTCGACGACGAATGCAAAGGCATCCTATATTTTCTTTATGACCAAAAAAAGGATTATACTTTACACTTTTTGATGAACTGTGCGCTCATCAAGAGAAGTTTTTTAACTACTTTCGGATGTCCGTATCATTATTTAAAGAACTTCTGAAACTTATAGGAGGCATTGCTAGAACAAATACCCATTTACAAAGGTGCATTTCACCAGAAGAGAAGCTGGTCATAACTTTAAGGTAAGAGCAGAGATATTCAGCTATATTCAGATCAATGCAAATAATGTTCAAACCAAAACTCCTAATTCATGACCAGTTAGGAGTAATGAAGAGTCACATTTATATTTAGATAAGGCTATGTAACCTTGTATAAATATAAATATATCATAAACGACCAATGTATTTATATATTACAAATATAAAACAAAACGACCACTCTCGGGCGATGCGCTGCAGTCTGTGTCCGGGACACCGTGTGTCCGTGTATAATAGCTCGCGGGACACTCCCATAAGATTCAATGTTAATTTTGACTAGAGACGCTGGCGGCCCAGCTGCCGGGACAAACTTCGGACACAGATCTGCGTACGAGCCAACTGTGTCCGTCTATAATAGCTCGCGGGACACTCCCATTTGATCAATGTTAAACTAATGTCCAGGGAAGCTAACGTCCCAGCCACTGGGTTGCTGAGTGTTCGTGTATAATACGGGCCTGTATGTGTCTTGACAATTTTGATCAAAATTTAGTTGAAGGCGCATATTTATAGGACTACAGTCATTTACTACAATTAAATTTTAGACCATTAGAGATTAAGATACTCTCCCTTCAGACCTTCGGTCATGTGTTTCAATAAGCAAGAATATAATTCTTTGTCTGGTAATCATTTTTGATGATCGCAAGTTTAGGTTGTCCTTGGATTTTTGCTGAAATTGGGCATCATTGATTGGTAAAATAAATTACATGAGTTAAGCTCTAGGTCCTTTCCCCCTGAAAACGGGATCAAATCCCAGATCCTGAATTATCTCTGAAACTTTATTTACTAATCAATAATGACAAATGTCCTCAAAAAACTAAGTCAAAACAAATAAAAATATTCTCTTCATTGGATAGCTCACAGGGTCTCACCAGTATAGCATTGGCAATAATGCAATAACTTACATTAAAAATTAAATAAAAATTTACACAAGTAATAATATGTCTTACTTATAACAGTTTTTTAACTTTACATAGTTTTTTATAATTTGGTAATTGAGGAAAGGATTGCCAGAGAACCTACCCATCTGGATGACTCCTGTCCCACTAGCACATAGATACACAGAAAAATAAAAAAAATACAGAAAAACAGTTTTTTATAAGAAATAATGATGTGGATAACAAGGTAATATTTTTTCTGCTAATTTCAGAGAAGTGTTCTTAACAAGCATTCGGAAAATTTTTGTTGTCAACATTTAAGCAATAATATGTTCAATATTTACTCAACATGATTAAAGTTGCTTATTATATGGCTTAAAATAACATATTTCTTAACATAAACAACTTTCTATTTTAAACTTATCCAATACCTGTTTGAGATATACACTCTTGCCGCTGGCATTTGGACCATTGAGTATTTTGATGTACCCGTCCTCTAGACTGGAATGTGTGTCGTTGGGGACGAACATCTCCACACACAGCTCCTGCAGGATGTGGCGCCCTTTCCTGATGTGGATCTGCTTCCCCGAGGTGACGTGTGGTTCGACCAGGTTAAAATCCCGAGCGGCTTTCGCAAGCGCCAGTAAACTGTAAAGCAGGAAGTATGTGTATCGTAACAGTGAACTACAATTTCCACGAGATAGTAAAATTATTAAAATTTAGGAAGATATTTTAAAACTCGTCTTTTATTTTAAGAACTCAACAGCTTTTTCTCTTCAAATACTCTTTAAAAATAATTATAGTTATCCCAAACAATGCTCCATTTGTAGAAATCGAGGTTCTGGAACTGCGACCTACCAAGAGGTACGACCCTCACTAGCAATCATCTTCCCTAAAATAATTATTTGAGTTAATATTGGGTTAAAAAGAGGTAAAGGCTAAAACAATCAATAAAGCATCACTAGACATTTTTATTTAAAAAATAACTGGCCCTGTGTTAATACTCAAGCATCCTCCATGCTTTTTCGACTAGCTTTCAGATATTTGGCCCAACTTAAGATTAAAGAAAAAACTCAACGTTCTAGCCTAAACTAAGCATGTACATCTCAAATCTCTCATGTGATCGTCTTTTATGGCAATTTACTTCTGCCGATTATGCAAAATATCTTAAACAGCAAGCTTACTAACCCAGAGTCTCATGGCAAAAGTACTAGGTGGATTACATCATAACCATCTCTAGTACAAGGCCGCGGCGCTAGTAAATGGCAACATCGCGCCTAAGGGTTCAGCTGATTAGGTTATCCATACTCTCTTATGGCACTATTTTTTGTTTACTTGAAACCAGCTGGCTCTGTAAAAGAAAGTCAATGGTTTTACTATGCAAAAAACCCTTGAGAAGACGTTGCCAGGTCGAAGGCCGCGGCCTTATTACTAGAGATGGCTATGATTACATGCCATCATCTTTAAGAGCAAAGTTGCTACTACTGATTACATGCAATTTTTTTTGTGGCAATGTTTCTACCCCAGATCACATTTGATCATCTTTTGCAGCAAAGCTTCTATCTTTGATCACACACAAATTTATCTAGGTTGGCAAATTTATTCCTTCCGATCGATTGAGTCACAGTGATTTTCTTTTTTTAGACAAAAAACTCAAGAGAGAGGCCACATACATTATACATTGCTTAAAATGGCGACCTACCCAGGTAGGTATTTTAAGCCAAGTAAGAATGCATGTTGAGAGCCGTTACATTTGAGGCCATTTATGTTTGTACCATTAACTCACATCGCACTCCGTCTCAAATCAAGCACTGAACTTAACTACTGTAGGGCGGGAAAGTGATATTACCAGTCCAGTTCAGCGATGAGACCAGTCAGCTTGACCAATGGAGTGATGTTGCGCTGGATGTATTGCACTAGCTTCAAAATAATCTTGGACTCTATCTCCATCATCCTTTCAAGCCAATCTCCCACCGAATTGTCGAGCTCTAGAACAGGTTAACATTTTCACTATGGTAGAATTGTACCTTGATCTTTAATCCAGGGTGTTACGAGTAACAAGTTCCTTGTGGCTAGTTATTATCTGAGTGTGTCACAGTAATCGGTTCCTCGTGGCAAAGCCAACATCTCCTGCGCGATACATCAGCCGAGGGTGATGCTAGAGCACTATAGTTGCCACCACAGATTAGTTTTTCATATTGCAGCTCAGGATTTGTTTCTGACGTCATCCCACAAAGAAAATATAAAGAAACTATTGACTGTATTTGCTTGTACAGGTTATAAAAATTGACAAATTCAATATTAAATGATATGAGGAATGCTGATATTTTGTATTAATTAAATGATATCAGTAAAATGTATGTATTTTGTTTTATTGAATGTTAGCAAAAAAAATCTAAATTTAATGTTGGCTGAAAGTCCTCTGGGAAAGACTGTGAGGAGATGTCGAGTTTTGTTGTTAACGTTTCAGAGACATCGCACACAAAACCAGTTATTCAACTGAAAATTGGCGTTTGTGCCCTGAGGATGGAGAACAGTTGCCTCCGATAAGTCGGCAATGAAACTTGACATCTCCACGCGTTTTTTCCCAGAAGACTTAGAACTACCATCTTGTGAAGACAAACGTGGAAGCCTATATTCTTCGTTAAATTTAATGTTACATAAATAAGTATATGTAACCGGTTACTTGCGCAGAGTTAACTTTAACATTGTATTCTCTGAAAAATAACTAATTCGGGGATACCATATTTATAGCGATCGCTAACAAATATCCAAGTTATGCAAACACCCAGGGAATGATTGTCGATTTCAGCTACTGTACTCTACAGGCAGTGAGCGGCATGAGTAACCAGTTACTCGAGATGCAGCAAAGGTGTTAATGGTCCAGTATTAAAATCAAGATCGTTTTACAATTTTATACCTGAATAAAATATCTAACTCTAGTATCTAAAATATCTAACATTGGTATCTACTTAAAGCTCTGCTTCTGTAATAAAAATGACAATGGAAACATTTTCAATAACAAATCGAAAACAGTTTAACCCACAATATACTTACAATACATGATCACCTTCCAATTCAAATCTACTGACACTAATAATAATACTGTACATATGTCATATATTCAAAATAGACTATAGCAATTAATATTAAGTATATACACTCTAATAATTAAAAACTTAATACATATCTCAATCAAAGACTGCCTTCTCTTACCAATGCATCTTGCACTTTTGTAACAAGCTGATTCTGAAGTGCTAAACTGTAAATAAGAAACAAAAATCACAAATTATTTCAAAAAATATTCTCCAAATTACTTAATTTTTTATTGAACTCTACCCACCTTCAGATAAATAACACCATTCAATCGCTGCAGAGACTTTTGATATGTATCCAGTCCTCTTTTCTACACTTGAAAGACATAAAAACATGCACAAAATATAAAATGCACAACTAAAGGATGGTGTGTTTTGTGCTTGATTTCTCATCGTTAAAGGTTAAAAAGAGCACTGATGCATATGAATAACAGATCTGCAAAAATTGGACAGTGCCATTTACATGGTAAGAGCCCAATAAAAAATTATAACTTTAAAAAATACCTCCCCAAAAAATGTGATAAAAAATTATTCTTGCCTTTACATGTAAATTAATAACTAAATTTTCTCTTCCCTTAAACATTTTGTAATCAATTTCATAGAGTAATAATAGTTTTTATAGTTTCTCTCACAATTCAAAGCTCAGCATTCGACATTCTCTCTGTCAACTCTAGTCTTAGTTGATGTTTTTAATTTCAGGGCTTAAATTGCCTATTTTAGAACCAAAACCCAAAATCCAAAATTTTGGGCTTTAAGACCCCCCTAAATTGGGGTCAGGGGCTTCAATTTCCTCCCCAAGCTTACTGGTTAATTGGATCATCGTAAATATTATCTATACCAAATTTAAAGTAAATCAGATGAAAATTGCAGCTGCTAGAGTGCAAAATACTCTTTAGATACATGTGTTTTGTAAATTCATATTTTTGTTCATTAATCGGTTATTTTTGGTGCTATAAATTTGGGGGAAGGCTTATAATTTTCTGTTGATTATCTTTGATTAAATATATGTTTAATTTACATTCTGGGATTATATAACCCTTTTTGGACCCTAAAACCCCAAACGGGGCAACCAAGAGAGGTAAGAGGTACTCTGATTTTTTTGTTCAACGAACTTGACCTAGATGTCATAGAAAGGAATGTTTCTACCTTTGAAAATAATTGGACAACAATTGTGACCGCTAGAGTGCATACCGGTACACAAATATATATAAAGTTTTCAACAAATGGTGTTTTTGTCATCTAGGTCCCCCAAAACAAGAAGTTATCATGGTCCCATACCTCAGAGCCACTCTGTTGGAGATGCCAACTCACTATTCCTTAGGAAATTCGCTAATGAAGAAGAAGACAGTATCAATTACCCTGTATTGGATGTCAGGCAGAGACCTGAGTTGTTCCTCAGTCAAATCCTTGTCCCACAGGGGCAATGTGAGGAAGTAACCAGACTCGGGGATGTAAGTCAACATGCAGTTCTCAATGAAGGGAGGCAAGTCTTTTAGTTCCTGTTCTGCAATTTGTTCCATCATCTTTCCGATTTGTGTTTGGTGCGCTCTCACTGAAAAGATTTAGAAGTTTTTTTCAATGCCGAACACAGCAGGGAAAGATATTGAGGTGAGTGTGGATATAAAAGAATCCAAAGTTTAAATTGCCACTACACAACCACCAGTAAAGGATTTGAAGTGAACTCTAGCAAATATGATGAAGATCGTGAACTATTGCTAGTCCTTGTAATCTACAGCCAACATGTTCCTTAGGACTGTTAAATAATAGCCTAACCACCAATGGCAACTAAGTCTCAATTCGTGAGATCTGAACCACAATTTCACTGGTTGGCACGAACTGGTCTAGTTATGAGGGTGGCAAAGCCGTAGCCAGGAAATTATTTTGGGGGGGGTTTGGGCAGGCCCGGCGACAGGATTTTCGGGCCCACAAATCTGGTGACCTTTTTTTTTACTTCTTACGTATGCTTTTGGGTCCCTTTATTATCATTTCGGACCCTTTTTGGGCTGTTCCCGGGCTCCTATGCGTTTGCCTAGGGGCCCGGTCACATTCCAGCTACCATTCCACACTTACCAAAGGATAGCCCGTTCCCCAAATCAATAATCAAACATCAAGAAAAAGACCTTGCATGTTCTTAAACCTTTTATAAGTTCTTAAACTGTAAAAGGCGAAAATATAAAAACAAAAACCAAGAACTATAACTTACGTTTATCCAGATCTTCTGAGATTCCTTCTTTTATGATAACCCTATTCTGAACAACTGACTTCTCAAAATCCATTATTTTGTTGATACAATGTGACATGATGTACAAGGAATCACAGAGACATTCTGCTATCTGCAAAAGAGAAAAACTTATCAATGTTTACTAAGCTCAAAACAAAAAAATTCAATAAATCCAAATCATTCTTTATTTGCGCAGTTATAATACACACATATAACTAGGATCATAAAGAGCCTTGTGAAACCAATAATAGTGTGTTCTCAAGACAGTCTGAATAATGATTCAAGAAAAAATCTAAATTGTAACCAGAATATTGTACAAATATTCACCTCCTCGAAGAATGTAACTTCATTGGAATATGCTCTGCACACTTCTCCAACTGACACAGCATTATAAATTGTCTGAAAATAGAAAATGAAATATTGTAATCAAGATAATTTTAGTTATATCCCAATGAGCAAAAAAATGAGCTAACATTTTTTTTAATAAGTTTCATACTCATATTAAAACTTTATCAATAAATCGAAACTTGGCAACAGTTTAATATCAATACGAGCTAAAAACTTTTTTTGAAATAATTTTAAAATTGTTAGGACTTGTATGAAAACAATTTTAAAATTATTTTAAAATTTACCTGTATCAGAACAATTTTTAAAAATGTTTAAAACTTATATTGAAGCTAGTATTAATATAATTTTTAAAACACATATTAAAATTATTTCAAAACCATTTTAAAAGTATTAAAACTGATATCAAAACTTGTAAAGTTTGAATTCAAATAACTTGTACTAAAACAGTTCAAATTTG
The DNA here is from genome assembly GCA_035578135.1 of Flexamia atlantica. NCBI lineage: Eukaryota > Metazoa > Arthropoda > Insecta > Hemiptera > Cicadellidae > Flexamia > Flexamia atlantica. The sequence goes on along the minus strand of JAQJVK010000015.1, from coordinate 2,876,695 downwards.
TTTTTAAGTCTTGTTAAAATTGTTTTAAAACATTCTTAAATTGAAATGTTTGAAAAGTGTATTAAAATGATTTGTAACTCATTTTTACGCTCATTATGATGTTATTTTTTTTTAACATTTAAAGTAAATTTTGAGCTGTCATTCCCAGATAGTCGTAGATAACTTTATCCTATTCCTATACTCTAAAACAAGCATGTATGCAAGCAATATTTTATACGGTTTTTTTACCACGAGGAGTTGATTGGAGCTGGTCACAAGGTAGGAAAAATCCGGTTTCCGTCCTACAGACCTTCGAAGAGCTCATAGTTGTGTTATAGCTGTGGAAAAATTCAACCAAAACATCTGAATCATAAATTTGGTTTGTATTGTATCCGAGCGGAGATACTTGGTATTCTGATACCAAGTATCCATAAAATATACTCATCCATAAAGGTACAAAAACAAGTGAATCAATTTTTGCTTTTTTACTTACACCCTCATAACTCTAGTCTGAAATAGAGAGAATTTTTTGAAGTCCCTCTTTGTTAAGAGATTATTTTACCAAATGTCAGACTAGTAATGTGAAACTTTCCTCTAAAGAGCGATATTTTGTATCAAAGCTATTGAGCCTCATTCATTCATTCATTTTTTTTGAAGGGCGGACCGTAGTCCCATGGCGCTTCAGCCACGAGGGTTTGTTACGCACCCTTTTACCTAGAAAGAGGTGTTTTCAGAGACTGCCAAGGTCCATATCCCTGATGAATTTCTGCAGCTTACCAACAAGCTCCTCTTGAGGGAGGTGTCTGCCCCTCTCCGTGGTTCCGAGACTATTGAACCTCTTGCAAGCTTTTGATTAGTTGAAGGTCTTAAAATAACTAAGTGTGTATCCCTAGAAAAGCATACTTCAACGACACTTACATCATAGAAGGCTTTCCACTGGCCGACTGACGCTTGGGCATTGGTCATTCTTGTCAGGATTTTCTGAAAAATGTTTATATCTATATTTTACAAAAGAATGGGAATTTCCAATTTTTAAGGATACGGAGAGAGTTGAGAAATCATAAAGGTTTTGTGTAATTGCCTCGCAGAAACGTTCGTGGCAACAGGAAGTGATCAAATAATTGATCAACAAAAGATCTATCAATGTATTATTTCTTTCAAATCAGTTATAGGCCTATTGTTAGTAAAAACTCAAAACATGACTCTCAAGGAATGTATGTAAGGAATGAGAATTTTTATTTATGGTACATAATTCTATCAGTGCATCTTAACCCGTTTATTGGTGTAACTCAAGAAACTGAGTTTTAGAATTCATCTGCCTTAAAAAAGATATTATATGACTCAAACTAAACTGATAAATATACCAATATTATTTAAAATATTTACTGAAAAAAGGAAGAGGAAGAAAAAGGGTAGGGAGGAGGGAAAAGGGAAGGGAGAAGAAAAAAGCTTTCTACTACCATCACAGACTTGACGTGAGCTACGGAGTCAGCAAGAGTCTTGACGGTTTGTTCATTGATCGTTTTTGTGCAGAAAGCAATCACTTGGTGTCTCCTTTTTATTACATCGATGTCTTTAGTAGGCTGGGACAACAATACTCTGCAAAGACTCAAAGCGATCAGCAATATTATTGATTTGAAACTAATTTTTTTATTTGGAAGGACAACAAATAACATAATTCAATGAACAAATGTAATTTTTTCTCGCCCTAACCTCTAAAAAATTCCAATTCAAACCACAATTGGTTGGAAATACCAGAGTATGATGATCATGGATTTAATAAGTAAAAATTTCATCTCTCATTGATGTACTCTCTAGAAATTACTCATGCAAATAACTCTTGGTGTAGCAAGTGGATCATACAAAATTTACACACAGCGAGTTATTAGTTAAATGTCTTATGAAAGCACCCAATGATTAATTCAAGTTATTCACCAAATTGGACAGCTGCTTTAGTTGCCTCATGGTAGAAACCACAAAAAACTGCTCTTGAAAGGAGCCTTAATAAGACCATAAACACTTAAGAAATATGAGTCTATTTCTTCCATTTAAGAAATTTTTAAGCAGAGAGGGATTTGAAAAAGTTCAAGCTCGATGGTCAGCTAAAATAATTCAACATTGACTAAACCCCTGTCATCTTTACAATGTTTTCCCCAATCAATATAGGACTATAGAGCATCCCTAATATAATTAATTATGCATGGTCTATGCAAGATTGTAGTTGAATAATACAAATATGTCCTTACTCTTCTAGCACAAAAGAAAATTTATTGCCACTCAACTTCAGAGAAGAAGAATATTTAACGAGAATTTACAAAACAAGGTTGTCTCACAGGAAGCAGATAATAAAATTTTAAAATCCAGTATTTCTGACTGTTCAGGATGTTTTACCTCATAAATTTAGCACCAGCTGTGGAGTTGCAACGGTTGAGTATAGAGAAGACGCAGAAACCCTCTTTGTTGGAGTAGGAGGACCACTTGAAGGAAGATGGGTGAAGCCCTGGCGAGAAAATCTGCAAGGCGTGCATTGTTTCTTCATCCATCCACACAAGATCCTTGCTATAATAAATGAATAAAAATATCTTTCTTTATTTATCTAGAGATTTTCAGTAACAACAGCTTTTCAAATACAGTTTTAAAAAATATAATACGGTTTTGAAATAAATAACTCCGAAACTATTATTTTTCTCAAGGCGCAATTTGTATGCTGGGGTTTTGAGATTCTGAGGTCTGTTGAGTTAACTTTGAGATAAAGAGGAAAACTTTGAGTAATATGGAGAAAGTGTATATTTAATTCAACTTAACTACTGAACTTCCAGTTACGGCCGGAGGTAATTTTTGCACTTCTTCAACTTCTAAAGTTAAAATATAACCGTAAAATTATTTTGAGCTAAGCAAAGTTTTTATTTTACATACTCAGACAGGTTTTTCCAAAGGGTTGGTAAATAATTCAAGCTATTGAGAAGTTATTGAGGAGGTTCAAATTATATTTTGATTAGGATTTTTGCGGACATTTGCCATCACTGATTAGTAAAAAACAAGTTTCACGACGTTTCGGGATCTGGAATCTGATCCCGTCTTCACGTGGAAGAAAACCTAGAACATAACAAGATTAGTAACACATAGCCAGGAAAACCTGGACAAAAACACAGCTAAAACAGAGAACTGTAAAAGCAGTCACGAAAACACTAAGCTGAAAACACTCAGCTTAGTGTTTTCGTGACTGCTTTAACAGTTCTCTGTTTTAGCTGTGTTTTTGTCCAGGTTTTCCTGGCTATGTGTTACTAATCTTGTTATGTTCTAGGTTTTCTTCCACCTGAAGACGGGATCAGATTCCAGATCCCGAAACGTCGTGAAACTTGTATTTTACTAATCAGTGATGGCAAATGTCCGCAAAAATCCTAATCAAAATATAAAATCACCATCACCAACAATGAATTTCAAACAAAGAAAGGTTCAAATTGTCGAGAGTCAACCATTTATTTAAATAATATCATTCTACTGAAAGCACACTTATTTTCTATGAAAATTTTTTTCAATCATTAACTGCAAAGGCTAATTTTTTTCTCAAATAAGTTAGATTACACAGTTTAGCAATAAAAACTGATTTCACCATGTTTTACATTCAAGATACAATAAATCTTAACACTCCAATCAATACATAAGTTTCCAGAGTACATTTATTTTCTTCAACAAAACTTAGGACTGAATTAAGCAACAAAAAAATAACAGTACGACATTGTGATGAGATATGTACATTGAAAGAGACGAAATGCTGAGTACCGGCATGTCAATAGAGGCCACCATCCTGAGAACTGACAAGTAACGCTGCAAGAAGTACAAAAGTCCACCGACCGCTGACACAAGGCCCTGTGAGAGAGGAACAGGTTTTCACAAACATAAAAGAGAGAAGAATGCAATTGGGTTTTACATTACCCAAATTTTTATGATCGGTCAATGATTTTATATAAGTACCCCTATTTAATACTAATTTGTAACACATTCACTGTGTCACGAATCACCATTCAATCATTTTGAAACCTGAATTGATATTCAACAATTATTAAGGCACCGTATTATTATATGCACCGACAATTATTATATGTACCGTATGTGTGTATATCTCTCTTCCTTCAGGGCCAAGTTTGACTGACCATGCCTCTCCCATCCTGACAATCCCTTCCTTCCATAAGCTGCACAATTGACTGGGTAGCCGAGTGGATAAAGCGCTCACCTCATAACCTGAGGGTCGCCGGATCGATTCCTGACAGGATTGAAACTGGGTCCAGTTGCCATTTGTCATTGGACTATGAATTAATTATGCTATCTAAACAAAAGGTCGCCGTTAGATAGTAACAAGACTTGGATTTGGACCTTTTCCGATCAAAACGTTAAAATATGCCACTGGCGTTGAAATACACAAAAAATATCCCTACGGAAGAGTTCCATACCTTCCGTCGTCGATCCAATGAATAAAGTAGATAACTGCAGTTTCGAGACTCAAGGACTCATTGTCAAATATTCTAAAATGTCAAAATTATATTTAGCACACTGTACATCACACAATACGAAAAAGTACATTTTTATAAAATTACGTGGGCGGCCAAGACATTCATAGACACTGCACTCATTGAAGGTTATTACCCCACTATCCGATACCTGCTTGGTTTCGATGACCTTGAGAATTTGAATTTACTTGTTACTTACTTGTAGTTAACTCGATGAGCATTGGACAGGTCAAAGTGCTGTTGATTTAGCCACTATAGGATATGGTTGGTAGGGAGGGGAGGGTTCAGAGACCTACACATGAGTTACATTGCCTGAGGTGTACCTGAGTCCTTGACTCATGACATTTACTCTCTTTCTTTCTTTTTCCTTACTTTACCATGACCAACCCCCGGTCTTGAGGACAGTGGCGTTGAAGAGGATAAGTTTTAAGTTATCCTGTAACTGAGTTTTAAGTTATCCACTGATTAAAAAAAAATGAATATATTGACTCAGCTATGAAAATATGCTTTGAGATGACGCTGCCAATGATTTGTATGAATTTGTACAACAATAAAGAATATTTGAGCCTACATGTGCAATAGGGATCCAAACCACTGCATAGTCAAACTGAGAAAAACAAGGTTAAATTTTTTACTTCATTATTAATTCCTGCCTAATTTTAACGTTATAAATTTGCATTGTATGTATAAAAGTGACTCTCCTCTATTTATAAATGATAGGTTTATTATCATAGTCCATATATTCCCTTTGTTATTAATTGTTTTGTGGCTTGGATCCTTTTTGAATAAAGACGTTTAGGGCAATGTATACATTTTTTAGAGGGTCCAAGCCACAGGTGTTGTGTTGTGTCATTTTTCAGGTGATTTTGCAAACAAGATCCAGTCAACTGAAACCAAAAAACAAGAAACAAGCTACAAATACAAAAAATGAGTAACAAACAAACTCAATAATCTTCTTATGTCATTCACTAGTTATTTGTACTTTACTCTTGTACTTGTAATTGTAAGTAATAACTAGGTAATCTCTCATAGAACAAGCCATTGGATCCTTATTGCTAAACCTGAAAGTATCTTTACAGATATGTGGGTTGGTTCCAAGCAAGATTTTACTGCTTAAATAAGCTAATTTTGGTCAGATCTTTTTTGCATAAAATAAATCAATGTTTCTTTTATTTGGAAGTTACAAAAACACTACATTTTAATATTTGTGGGTTGGATCCCTATTGCATATGTAGGCTCATTTGTATTTGTATATTTGTATTTGTTGGAGTTCTACAATATCTTCCACAAAATAAAAACAATGCGAAATCAACTAATTTTTAAGTGTGGCTTTAAATTTTTTGTCATTATCTATGGTAGAAATAAAGGCAGGCAGCATATGATAAAATTTCAAGCTGGCGAAAAGAGGTTCTTTTTCAAAAACTTACAATCTGTGAAAGGCAACTAAACAAATTAAACACAGTCAAGACTTGCGCTTCCACTGTTCCACTAACAGTAGCAAAACCAATACAATTTGTGGCTATATCACTAAAACTAGCGTGTCCTAGTGATATCACCTCTACATTCTAGTAAAAAACAGGCTTTAGTCGTCACCTGAGCGCTGAGGTTGATCTGAGACATGATGAAGGTGTGGCGCTCCTCCTCCGTGGGGTCCTCGGTGTCGAAGGGAAGCCTCATGTCCAATACACTCCTCTTGCAGCTGCTGTAGCCTGCCGACGGCATGGGGGAAAGAAAAGCATTCCTTAAAAATTGATTGAAATGCCAGGAAACAGTAACAGTATTGAGTAAGGGCTTCAACATACATCTGAATTAAACCAAAAGAAATAATTCAGTTGTTCCTACAAAGATGCCTAAATAATCACAAAACTGTATTTGCAGAATCCAAGATGAAAACCTCAAAGGAACAATAACATTTAAAACTTTTTAAAACTAATATCAACAGTTTTCCATAAAGAATGATCACTAACATGTTTAACTGTCCAAGGCAAGGAAGATTTTTTTAACGACCGTGATAATTCAAAATAACAATAACATAAGAATTTATTGTACATAGTTTGCTCAGGATTATAAAAATATATTTTACTATAGTGAATAAAAGTTAAAATAACTCAAACTATACTAATTACCAATTCTAAAAGGAAAAACTCTTTATTAGGTATATGTCTTTATATATATTTTTATTATTTTTTTTATATTATGGAATTATGTTAGGAAAATCTTGTATCTTCAATTATAATAATTTTGATATAATTTGGTAATTTAAACTTGAAATTTATGTTATGTTAACAACTATTATTAGTACAAGTTTGTGTCACTACTCATTTTAACTGTTTGTAACAACGAAAAAATACATTTTGAATTGAATTGAATGCATAGGTCTTATCAGAATGCCTTAATATTTCTCATAGTTTCATGTTTTTAACTAGTTCACAAAAATTTAGTCAAGCCCATGAGTAACAGAGGTACTTATTTAACTTCTAGATTTTACTCCAAATCACGTTGTTAGCATCAGTTTTTAAATTTCACTAATTACCTACTTTTTATTTTGGTGAAGTGGCTCTAGGCCTGAGTTGTACGAAATCAGGGTATGATAGGGGAATCAGCAGGCTTACCTGGTGGTTAAAACTGCTGAAGAGGACTCAAAAAAGCATAAAACACAAAAACAAAATGAATTTTCAAAGACACAATGGCTTCTTCTTCGGATAGTTGGTACTATCTGAACAACTATCTGCAACTCCCTACTATCTGAAGATCGAAGGAGCCAGTGGCTTTGAAAATTCATTTTGTTCTTGCGTTTAATGATTTTTTGTGTGCTCTTCAGCAGTTTTAACCACCAGGTAAGCCTGCTGATTCCTCTATTCTACCCTAATTTCTTATAACTACTTTCTAAGCTGGTATACAATTTTTTGAGCACAAAAACTTACGAAATTCCTTGGCTGGAATGAAGTGTAATTTCTCCGAGTACATAGGGGCCTCTGCGTTGGGTGAGAAAGTGACATCCTGCCCGGTCAGAAGGCCGTTCAACCTCCACAGAAACCACTGGGACAGCGACGAACAGGTGACGATGTGACTTAAAAGAAAAAGTAATGTTTAAGTTTCACCCTCCAAACGTGAACAGTAGTAATGCTACTTTAGATTTAAGGTGCAAGAGTAAAAAGGTCCAGCTCTGCAAAGATGGTTCAGAGATCGTCTGTTCGACTGCTTGGATAAATACCATCAAAAGATATATTGACAGTTGTGAGAAGACACAAATTGCATTGCACATCATACAAAGTCCACATACGCCTTGTGATCAAAAGCACACCGTGCCTTATGTGTTTGGGCTTTGCCATGCACAGAACATCGTGACTATGTGTTTAGGCTTTGCCATGCACAAAACATCCTACCATATGTGTTTGGGTTTGACCGTGCACAGAACATCGTGCCAGATGTGTTTGGGCTTGGTCATGCACAGAACATCGTGCTGTATGTGTTTGGGCTTTGCCGTGCACAGAACATCGTGCTTTTGTTCATAAGGCCAAAGATGTAGACTTTGCATGACATGCATTACTACATGGGGTACAGGGCATGAGCGCGAATGGTCACCTTAACACTATTCTTAAAGAGTATGTTAGTATATTTTTGTCATCAGCTATAGTAAGTTAATGTAGGTAATTTCCCACAATGCACACAAGATGAGTTAAGATAGTAACGATTTTGATTTTGATTGATAACTATTATGAAGTGCGCTATACCTTAAGAAGGTAAACTTTAGTTGACTATTTTTAAATTATGCATTAAAACTTATTAGTAACCACGGACATCCAGAGGGATTTAAAATTTTATTTCAATAAACATATGTCGTGAGTGTTTTTTTTTTTTTTTTTTGTAATTGGAAAAATTCTGAAGATAAGACTAAAAATTCCACGGTTTTGAAAGTCAACTTTGTTACTTGAGGAGTGAGTTATATAATTACCTCTTGTCTTAATGACTCCTCTTTAATTGTTTAGTTATTTAATTTTGTACTCTCATCTGATTAAGCAAGACAAAGTACAAAGAGACCGAGCATTGCTTGGATAGAATGAAAACAACCTGAATATACGTGAATCAACTGTTCGACAATAACATGGGCACTTCAAAGTGTTGTAGGACAGAAACCAGATTTTTCCTAGTCTTGTGACTAGCTCCAATTGATTTCTCGTGGTCAAAAACCTCATATGACAAAAAAACTAAAAATTGGTGAACTAAAAAAGATTTTTGCCCGTACGAACATTTGCTTGTTTTAGAGTGTAAGTAGAATAGATAGATAATAACCACATGTGAAGAAGAATGCTTCAAAGTGTGTCCTACAGCCCTTCAAAGCATGGGCAGATTTAAATTATAATATTTGGCGGTGCCAGCTCACCTAATGTTTGAAGTATTGTATGCTCAAATTCAAACATCAAATCCTATTTAAATGATCAGTTTTAAGACCTATTCCAAGAAGGTAATTATTTTATTAACAACCATTTGTAATTTATACAAACACCTCAATCAAAGTTATGTTGAAAACATTCCCCCCTTCACTGTCAATAAATCCACCAGATATCAGGGGCTGCCAAGCACATCCTGGCACCCCCAGACATTCGCCCATGCTTCAATGTCCCTGTTATAGTTTTGGACAATTTCAACCAAAACAGCTGATTGATAAACTCAGGTTTGTTTTATTTTATCCGAGCCGAGCTCGGTCTGGGCTCCTGGTACTAAACTCAAAACACACATCTCAACTTCAATTTTTCCTTTATTTTTTGGCAGCCAAGACTCAAAGTTGTAAAATGCTGATAAAACCCAAAACCATCTACTTTCATTTGGAAAAACATTTAAAACACTGGTAAATAAATCAAAAGAGGGGAGGAAAAATATAATTTGCTTACGTTGGTTTTAGCTGATGGTATAGGGAGCAGAGCAATTTGAAATCAGGAGCGAGGTCCGTTTCATCATACATGATCTGCAACTGAGGAAACAGCCAAATTTACATAGTTTCATTGAGTCGGTAATAATTGCAATAGTTAAATAAAGTTATATGTATTTTATATGCTCACTCATAAGCTTAGTTTGAAAAATTAGAGTCTGTAATTGGTGAAAAAGAAGATATTCAGTACAGTAAAGTCGTGCTGTTCCAAATTCCACTATTTTAAAAATCTGCCTGAGTAAAAGAAAATTTTAGAGATAATTTTGTTAGAGGTGATTACAAAGCAAAAATCAGGTGTAATTTGCAATAGCACTGTGAAATCGTGCCCATAAGTAACGGACGACGATCACCAAGCTTTATTTTGGCTCTTTATGACAACTCCAGTTCAGTATCTTGTCAATCTTGTCCGACAAAAATTAAAATCATTATGCTCTAACTCAATCGGAAACAGCGATCACTAAGCTATACATCGGTCGGAAATGACTATCACTATGATTATCTCGGCTTTATATAGTGATTTTACTTTGTTGTCCTCAATATACATTGATTTTATTCATTGTCCGCTTATTCCAAAACTCCCATTAATCCGAAACGATTACGTTCCCAATTAGTTCTGAACAGCGGGACTCTACTGCGTTGTCTCATTGCCCTAGACGGCTCTCTGACTGGTCTATTCCAATATAGAGATGGGTATAGTAATTGATTAGAAGCTATCATTGCACTGGCAAGTCCAATGGTCCAGATTGACCAGCTTCCTGTTCGCCTTTTTCCCCCTTGTCTCTCTGGGAACTTTCATTCCTGGCTGAGCTTGGATCCCCAGGCAGGTCCTGAGCCCTATAGACAGTTGTGGATCGTCCTGGCTTGTCTATCTGAGAGGGGATGAGAGACCCTTACTTGAAAAACTTGTAAGCGTATGGTAGTCTGGAGGTGAACCAACCTGGGTCAGACTCTACACAAGACGAGATCCCATAAGCTGCACACAAATTGTGTGACACAATCCCTCTGAGGGAAATGTGCCTATCCAGTAATGCTGAGGCTTTTATTCCTACAAAGTCTAACACTCTAAATCTGGCAGTGATATTAAATGAAAAGCTACCTCGGAGGTATCAGCATAGTACACTGCTGCAGCCAATCTGTCAGACCGGTAGAACAAACACATTACAATCTGAAATAATGACAATGTGTAATTAGTAAAAAAAATTAACAGAGCAAGAGCCCACAACCACCTGACCTTTGTTATTTAAAAAACATTAATCTTTAATAGTTTTTCCTGTGTTAGAACATTGCACTAAGAAGTTTTCAGCTTTTACGGAATGACAATAAAGGTATAGTGGTCATATAGTCTCTCTGACCGTTATAAATGGTCACCTTATTCACATGAAGGTTGCTGGTTAATAAACAGCATTTTTTTGGGTGTTTTTTAGTCTTTTTAGAAAAATGGAAAAATCCACTGCTGAAGAAGACAACACAATAAAGATACATAATTTTATTTTAGGTAAGATTGGATTAACAATTTTAAGATTATTTCAGGTGAAGTCCACAGGCATCCTCCAACTCATCGAACAAACAAAAAATTTTCTGATTTTATAAATTTTCCTTAAACCGCCTTATCAAAATATAAGTGTAACCCCTTAAAGACAGTAATTCATAGTTTGACAATTAAAATTATAAAAACATTTCAAGACTTGTTTTGGAACTAAATGCCAAGGAACTAGGCCTGGTTAAAATTAATTTTGATAAAGAGTAAAGGTTGCAAATTTGCACTGCTCATTCGCCTTTTTATAAAAGAAATCATTAGCTTAATACAAACTTTCTGTGTTTCTCAATGTTGAAACAGACCAACTACCTCTTCATCTGTTGAATCAATGTCATCACTGATGTCATTTCCAATTCTTGATGAATTTTCCGCACTGGTTTCAACTGGGTTTTCAGGTAATCCAGGATTGATGTCATATCCAATTCCTGATGAATTTTCCACACTGTTTTCAATAGGATTTTCAGGAAATCCAGGATCATCTACCATCTCTTCCATCAATGCTTCATCCCTTAAGATATATTAATGTAACTTAATTAATTGTATGTTACCATAAGTGTGTATGTGTATAGACATATTAAAGAAAAAAATTCAATCACTTTCACATTTTAAATTATTAAAAAAAAGTCGTGTGTATCTGAAATGATACTTAAAACAATGCTATTTGAGATTTTAAGCCTTTTAGCGAATTTCCCCTATAGGGAAGAAGCTATTACCGTAGGTCTCATGGTAAGACCTAAGCCCCAGACCATGATAACATTTCGTTTTGCAACCCCCAGAAGCAAAAAACACCATTCGTTCGAATTTTTAGATATATATATATATCTATATATCTATATATATATGTGTCTGTTAGCACGATAGCGGCCGTAAAAATGGTCCGATCTTGATGAAATTTGGTACAGACATGTAAAGTGGTAATCGATTGGACGAGTTCGTGAACCAGCCCGATCGGACCACCGGTAGGGGGGGTAAAGGGGGATAAACCCCCCCAAAAATGGGTTTTTTGATCTTTTTACATAGAAAAATAAAATTTATCAAATTTTTGTTGGCACCATTGAATTCAGCTCAAAAAAACAAACAATTTAGTACTTTGAATCACTGCTCTATGTCCATTGGTTACCGAGATATTGAAAGTGGTAAACACAGTACGTTGTCCCAATGTTAACCTTATGGGAAATAAGTAAAATTCTATATCTCGTTTATTTCTTGACATATCTTGACAAAACTTGGTAAATGGCTCCTTCTAGTTCAGATCTACTAAATATTGAATCAAAACCAACAAGTTTAAACATACCTGTAGCAGCAAACCTGCATACTCATTCCCCATGTTAATCTTATGGAGCTTACAAAAACATGTCAAATCTCGCTATGTTAGATTATAATATATTGTTTTGCATTTGAAATTCGCTGAGTATGCAGGTCTGCTGCAACGGGGGTATTTAAATGTTTGCAAGCTTATTATCTTAAAAAGTTCTTTCCCAACAACCTCGAGCTCGAAATGTAAACTATAGCATGGGTTTCAGATGAATTAAGTAAAGTTAGATACTTGAAGTCTAAATTGCAAACTTTGAAATTATTAACAGCTTTTTCTGTCTAATTAAAAGGTTATTGATGAAACATCCTAGTAACCTCAAAGCTTGCAGCTAAATGTTTGGGTTTGACTCTAAGGGATGGTTTCGGAGCTCAGGGTTATCTCTATCCTCAGACTAAATACCAGTTCGAACCGGTTTTTATCCTTTGAATGTAGAAATCGGGTTTTGGAGCTCAAGTATAGTTAACTCCAAGAATATCTTTAACCCGAGAATTAACTCGGTAGGCATAACCCGAACACGACAAGAGCCGAATTCAATTGAGAAGAGAAAAAATAACAGGTAAAATGTGTCTGCACACAGTACGCACCACTACCCTAAAGAGAAAATTCTCCGTAATACCTCGGTAACTCCTAGCATAAGTCCAAAGATAAAGTTATCCTCAGACTGGAATAACCTGAGAGTTAAGAAACTTATCTCCAAGCTCCGAAATCCGATTTTTCATGCAAAGATTATCTTAATCCACGGGTTAACTAACTTCAGGATTGCGTATCCCCGAGCTCCGAAACCAGCCCTTAAGGTTTTAAAACTGTCAGGTTGATTGCAAAATATGAGATGAATTTACTTTAAGCATATCCTTCTCTAGCTAGCTTCTAAAAAAATAATTAATGATTAAATTTCTCAAACTACTTCAGTAATGGGATCTCTAAAACTTATAGATTAATTCAACTAAAAAGTATACTTACATTTTTTATATTAATACGACTACGACAAATTAAAAATTTATGGTTTCACTCACTGACTGACTGACATGTAAGATGGTTGATTGCCATGGTTCATTATTGGTGTTTGAAAAGGAAACGGAAAAGGAAACTTTGTTATTCTTCTTCGTTAACAAAATTAGAACGTTTCCATAGAATTCATAGAGCAGCTTGATTTGATTTTTAAATTAATTGTAAGGTTAATTCCATGTTTAAAACAAAATATGAAAATATGTTAACGCAAAGTTGCGATGATTACAACAAATTAATTTTTGAGGAAGAACGGGACCAAGTGTACTCGTGGTAGTTGTTGGTTGGTCAATGGACCAATGGATTTATTTGTTCATTTAAAAGTCTTTGCTCGGGCGAGAAGTCTGTCAACTGTCTCTGCGTCGTTTGTGATGAATTGAATTGAAGAGTAAACCATAACCTCACTTTCTAAACCGGGTCGACTTCAAGAATGATCACTTCTTACATTAAATTATTTTGCATTTTTATTTTATCAATTTTTACAGTCTCTGGTGAAATTTTTCGACCCCGAGGTGTCGCTCTTTCAAGTAAGTATTTACGCCAGCATTTCAATTAAAACAGTAAATTTAAAGTAGCCTATTACTGCGAATCATATCTTACTTCAATTCATAAGAATTAAAATTCATTTCAAACTGTGGATTAAAGTTTATGGGTTATTTAAATGATTTTAGGGAATAATTGTTGTTATAATATTGATAGACAATCTTGTTTGATTCCTGAGCCTGCTTATAATTTACAGCTTAGGCCTTTAGCCAACAGTGTGATAAGGTCTCATCTACAGTTTTAATGCAAATCCTTTTAACTAAAGATTTTCTCTATTTATTATTTTTACGGGCTCACATAAATTGTAAACATGATCATCCAAGCTTATATTTCTTCCTTGTCCTGAGTCCAATACTAAGTTACTAGCGTACCCTACTTTAGACTTTAGGTACCTTAGGCCTTCTTGGTAAAATTGTAACCTACAAGGACCATCGTAAAAATTATTTATAGTCTGAAGCCCTTGTGGTACCTTGATAACAACGGTAAAGCATGGTACACAGAATTTATCAATGAACAAAATATGTGTGGATTTGCACTTATTTTAACAATATCACAATTATTTTTCAGAAGTATCATTGTACGACCCCAGTACTGATTTCACATGCTTTGATGGATTGTTAACGATACCATTCAAGTATGTGAATGATGACTACTGTGATTGCCATGATGGCACAGACGAGCCAGGAACTCCCGCTTGTCCGAACGGTGTCTTTCACTGCACCAACGCTGGCCACAAGCCGCTAAATATACCCTCATCCCGAGTCAATGATGGCATCTGTGGTGAGTCATTTGTGGTTGTTTCTAGAATTTTATCATATGCTTACCCTAGTTTTAACTTAATTAAAAGTAAGCAAATAACATAATGAAATTTCTGTATGTTATGGCCTTTTTATTCACCTACTCGTCAGGTTTTTCATTCTCCAATAGGAAAATCTATTTGTTCAGCCTCACAGAAATCAAAATGATTGTAAACATTTTCAATATTTTTTTTGAAGAAGTGATCTACTAAATATATGTGAGGTAAAGTTAGGTAAGGCCTAGCCTACTTAAATAATTTTGTAAGATCGAATTCCTGTTTAAAAAAACTGAGAGGCTTTTTAACATCTGATACTGTGCTATGTATTGTAATAGCACTCCAAAGTTTTCGTGTGAAGTAAGGTTATGTTTTGTTAAGGTTTAGACTTTAAATCAGCATTTAAGTTAGTAAATGAACTTTCTGACACATAATTTTAGCACTTTAAAGTTATGTTCTTTAACGTTGTAAGAGCAAAGTATATTAAAATACCCCCGTTGCAGCAGACCTGCATACTCAGCGAATTTCAAATGCAAAACAACATATGTTAATCCAACATAACGAGATTTGAAATGTTTTTTGTAAGCTCCATAAGAATAACATGGGGAATGAGTATGCAGGTTTGCTGCTACAGGGATGTTTAAATTGGTTGGTTTTAATTCAATATTCAGTAGATCTGAACTAGAAGAAGCCATTTACCAAGTTTTATCAAGATATGTTGAGAAATAAGCAAGATATAGAATTTTACTTATTTCCCATAAGGTTAACATTGAGACAACGTACTGTGTTTACCACTTTCAATATCTCGCTAACCAATGGACATAGAGCAGTGATTCAAAATACTAAATTGTTTGTTTTTTTGAGCTGAATTCAATGGTGCCAACAAAAATTTGATAAATTTCAGTTTTCTATGTGAAAAACTCAAAAAAACCATTTTTGGGGGGTTTACCCCCCTTTACCCCCCTTCTGGTGGTCCGATCGGGCTGGTTCACGAACTCGTCCGAGTGATTACCACTTTACACGTCTGTACCAAATTTCATTAAGATCGGACCATATTTACGGCCGCTATCGTGTTAACAGACATATATATATATCAGTGGCGAGGCGTGAAGTTTTTGCAAGGTCATCACATAATTATTTTTACAATAAAAATGGAAGAGAGAAAATTTAAGGAAATAACGTAAAAAGTCACAAAACTAACTATAAAGTGTGTGAAAACACTATAAAAGTGTAAACGTATATTGGGCGAAAGAATTATTCTAGTTACGTTATTGTGAATCATTGGTTTTCACCGTTTTCACATACAAGTCGGACGAGGCGTTGTTGACAGGTAGACTAATGAGCTACAACGCTACAACTGGCGCGCTCCAGCGAGGAGGACATGGAACTAGTTGCTTTTGGCGCTGTGACAGGTAGCGCAGCTGCGGCGCGGGCGGCAGGGGTGTGAACTTTTGGCGGACTCGTACGCTTGCAGCTGCGTCATTCATGGCGCCTGGGCTCTCGTCTCCTTCCCCTCCCCGCGCCCGTCCCGCACCACTGTCCCACTCTGAGGCAGTACTGTTCATCATGCCATGCCACTAATCGAGTTTTAGCGAAATAAAAGCGACAAGATACCACCCTCTATAGTACTTACACGACACTGCGAGTTAAAATAATATGCACTATGCATTCAGTAACCTTTATGACGGGGTTTTATGCCTTCAAGGTAAAATAAATTATGTCATTGATGATATTTTACATCGATTTTTAAGTTTCCGGAGGAAAATATTGTAGTATGGAATTTAAAAATTACCAACTTACAATAACATAGTTAATCTGCTTATTATATTTATAATAAAGAGATACAACCTAGAATTTAATAATTACCAATTATCACACAATTATAGAGTAGGCCCTATGATATGTTAGTTTTAACAGTAGTTATGTTTACATACCTTATTTATAAATAAACTCCATTCTCCTTGTTTTCATTGCAAATTTCTGAATGACATTGGTATAGAAGTCTTCACTCTCTCTTAGCGATTCCAGGAGGTATTTTTCAATAGAGATAATTGATAGGTTGCTGAGACGAGTTTCACCTTGCGTCAACCTTTTGTATGTGTGGATTCTTTTGAGGGCCGATAGGCTTCTCTCGACCGTCGCGGTTGTTGCAGGGATAGTACAGATTAACTCACTTAACTTATACACCTGTTTAAATATTTTGCATAAATTTTCTTGTTTCAGAAACTGAACCATTTTAGAGGGCGATTTATCTTGAAACATATCACTTTTGTAAACGACAACCAATTCGCTTTTCAGGCCAACTGAATCAAAAGTCTTTGGATATAGTTTTAGTAGATCAAGAATCAAATGGTCCGGAAATCTTTTTGCTTCACAGAAAGATTTAAAGTTTCTATGATTTAGAAGTTCAAAAAATTTCAAACTTTTCAAAGAGGAAAAGCGGCTAGTTATATGAGTAAGAATGTTATCAATGATGGCGCAATAAAGTTTGTTGTAGTTTTGCTCGGGCGTTAACGCACAATTCGCATCATTTTTCTTCCTTTTTCCAGACGGGGGAGGTAAGCCTACTAAAGACACAGTTTTTTCCCATACGACAGAAAATCCGCACTTTTCACACTTATCACATTTGTCATTTTCGCTAATTTTCTTTTCAATTAACCGTTTTTTACAGTCCTCACAATGTTTGAACCCTTTCCTTAGATTTCTAAGATCTTCCTCAAAATCTCTCAGTACATTTAAGCAGGAAACTATATTAATATTCTCACTTTGTAAAATATTAAAAATCACATCAGTTTGTGCAAACAGCGGAGAGAAAACTTGCAGCAAAAATACAGTTTGGAAACTTTCTAAGAAATGTACAAAACCTAGAGCAACGCATATGTCAGAAGCTTTCCACTGATTATCATTGTTTTCGTGTACAAGGGAAAAAACTCTAATATTTCCTCTCGATACTTTTCCACTGTAATGACAAGGCGAGATGTGAAACACCATCTCGTCGGGGCATATGTTGGGATAGTTTTCTTTAAATGTTCTTGAACGAAAAACGTTCGTTTACTTGAGTGGGACGAAAAGGTGGAAATTCCATTTAAAGTTGTAAAAAAAATATGGCATTCAGAAATTTCATTCATCCCTTGAGATTGTACTAAATTAAGCACATGAGCGTAGCAGTGAGTAAATAATGCATGAGGGAACTGCTCTTGGACTTTCTTTTGTAGGCCGGATAAATGGCCAGACATAACTGCCGCGCCATCGTAAGTTTGAGCAACGAATTTGTCCTTAAATTAAAAGTTTTAACAACATTTTGGACGTGTGCAAGTAATCCATCTGCGGTACGGTTAGCACTAACGTCCGTGAATCCAACAAATCTTTCATGGACTCTCCCTTCATCTTGATTAATGTATCTCAAAACTGTTGATAACTGAGACCGGTTGCGAACATCTGATGTCTCGTCTAACATGATTGCAACAAATTCTGTTTTTTCGATTTCTTGAGAGATTTGTTCAATTACGACATCACTAATAATATTAATGAGTTCATTTTGAATGTCACTCGATGTACCTTTAAATACTGTCGCGGTTTCAAAATGTTCCGCCAATACTGGGTCCCATCTCTTAAGAAGATTTAACGTTTCTATGTAATTCCCCTTATTTAATGAACCTTCCTTTTCATTATGTCCACGAAATGGCAATTCTTGCTTAGCCAGAAAACAGGTCACATCAATTAACCGTTTCAAAACTTCACGATTTTTTTTTTCTTTCTGATTGTGAATGCTGTTGTTAACTCGAACTGTATCATTTAAACCTTCGTCTACCCTTTGTTTTCCGAAATTATAAAGATCGAGAGCACTCTGAATGTGAATTTCAGATTTCTCATGTTTTGCAACTGATTTTGACAACCCACCTAAATTACAGTATCCAGTCGTCACCCATACATCTGACCTACTAGATTTTGAAAACAATAAGCACGGCCAACAAAACAATTTTGATAACGATTTGCTACCACAAAGCCATTCATGTGCATTGTAATTTGACACATTAAAATGTCTTGTGTAAGTCCGATTCCTATCGGTAACAACCGCAGACAAATTCGGCAGAATCGGACAAGGTCTGCCATTTTGAATTATTTGCAGTTTGTCTTCAAAACGAAGAGAACCGAAAGGTTGTTCCTTAAGTTTTAAAACTATGTCCGTGTCTGCAGCCATCCGTGTCTGTCCTGTCTTTTAATAAACATGAACTTACATTCCACAGCGGAGAAGCGCACAGTAACGTTAAAATAATCCAGAAAAACTCGCAAACAGCAGAACACACAGCACTGACGTTTAAAGAGCCCAGACTAAGGTCGAGAATTGCATACCGCATTCGTCTTGTTGCTCAAGGTGTTGTCGTACCTTGAGCCGAAACCCCGCGGAAGCTACCGAGAAATTACGAAAGCGGCCGACAATCTCTGGAAGCGTCGTCGTACCAATAGCCGAAGCTTCGCGGAAACTACCGAGCAGTTACGAGAGCGGCCGACAGTCTCCGAGGACGTCCGAACCAACGAGCTAGAGCGGGAGCCTACGGCGTTGTGATTGGCTGCAGGTTTGGGGGGAGGTATGGTAGGGGGGCCTCCTCGACGGTCAGGGGAGGGGTGTTTCGGACCCGCTCGATCTGCGTAGCCGATCTACACTGCCAGTCGCTACCGCTGTCCGCTGCGTCGCCAGCGGTCCCGCCAAGGTCGAGAGTTTGAAGCGGTCGTTTGGGCGCGACTAACAAGCGATGCGTTGACTAGATTTTCGCCAAGACTGAAATTAATTTATTCTTTCTGGTCATCGCCGAATCCAACGATGACCGCACGCTTCGCCACTGATATATATATATATATATATATAGATATAGATATATATATATATAAATTCAAACGAATGGTGTTTTTTGCTTCTAGGGACCCCAAAATGAAAAGTTAACATGGTCTCGGACTTAGGTCTTACCATGAGTACTACCGTAATAGCTTATTCCTTTAAGGAAATTCGCTAATATAAGAAAACAAAAGTGACCATAGCCTACTAGTAGTAAATAGTGTAACCCTACTGCGGAAGTTGCACTCTGTAATGGTTTTGGATAGGTGTGAGGATAGTTCAGCAGGTCCAGGGTGGGGTTTAGGATAAATCGAGGGACATGATACACATATCTGGGGAAAGAATAAAAACTCGTGATACAAGGTACCTCTTTATATTGCGGCAATACGACAAATAAACACAATCATCTGATAGTTAAAGAAATTGGTCTCAGTTACCTTGGTCAATCCCAAAGTGGAAAAGTCTGACACACAACGGATGGTCCCGGAGTTCACTGACATATGCACAACTAATACCAGAAAAAGGAAATACACTACAGCACGACTTCAGCACTTTCTTGTTTACACCACCGAATTAGGTAGGACACCATTACTAACTTTATTATTTGTCGACCAACCAAAATGATTGATATTTTCATCAATTTAAAACGTTAAACTGAGGGCGGTTCCCAGCTCCTCCCGGAGTCACAGGATCGCTCTCTACTATTATTTTTCTGTTTTATTTTAAATTCCGATGAGCCTTTCCCAGCTCTTTGCAGAGTCACAGGAAGCTCACGAAATTTAAATTTTAAATTTGCCTCAGCCAGAGCCAGTCCCAGCTCTTCACAGAGGCACAGGACAGCTCGCAAATATTTATTTAATAATTATACCGATCCGGATCTAGCGGCTCCCAGCTCCTTTCGGAGACACAGGGACGCTCTCCAAAATAATTTGATTTAACATATTTTTTAGTAAAATAAATTTTGGATTTAGGTTGCAACAACACCCTACTGATCACTGAAAACCTATGTAAATATTCGATCACGTTACACGGTAAAGATATCGAAACAGGTGGGACAACTTACTTGCGCAGGAGTCTGACCTTCCTCACTTGTCACTGGTTACCGACTGATTAGCCGATCTAAATTTGCTCTAAAACTTTAAAAGCCGAATCGTTCCGGAAACACCCGAAGAACCAGTCTGTCAGTATGGGCTTATCAGGTACAGGTCCAAGGTCAATACCTCTACAACCCCATAGAGACGGCAAGCTTTTCACAAATGTTTAGTCAGAGAGTAGTGACTCCAGATAGTTGTAGAGCTCAGTGTTTTTAGCCTAGTATCTATTGTTGTCGGTGTTGGCAGACTGCTGCGACGGGTCGGATGAGTACCTCACAGGTAACTGCTCGGACGTGTGTCGCGTGCTGGGTGAGGAGGCTCGACAGGAGGCGCAGCGGCGCGCGGAGTTGATGCGCCAGGGCGCCGAGCTACGGCAGCAGCTCATCTCCCGCGGCCGCCAGATGAAGCAGGAGAAACTGGTCGGTGCATGTCATATAACGTCACTTAACAAACAATACCGCCTGTCTGACAAAACCCAAACTTTTCAGGAGGGAAGGAAAACGGTCTTGGCAATACAGCCTATTTGGCAGATGGGTATTGTCGAAAATGAAGTCAAAATAGTCAAAACATTGCGTCTACCAACGCTATCCTTAGGGATCTCTTTGAACTACAGCCACCATTACGTGTACAATAACACTGCGGTTGCTAGGATACCGAAAACACAACTCTGATTAATAAAAACTTTACAGGATGAGAGAAGAAAAACTGTTTTGGCAACACAGCCTATCTGGTACTTAGGTGGTATTGTAAGAAATGAAGTCAATTATTGTCAAATTAGAACTTTGCTTATACCAATGCTATCCCTCGGATTTTCAGTGAACTATGGCCACCATCAACACTACGGTTGCTAGTATAACAAAAACTCAGTTTCCCAAATTTTGTCAGATTGGTATTGTTTGTTAAGTGAAGATAACATAGCTTAGCAGGGTGTCTACCAGTCGTCCAAATATTCAAAGTCCTCCAGAAATCATCTTTTAGACCTGAAGATCTTTTAATTCGTCCAAATTACTAAACGTTTTTGGTTAAAAAAAAATTAATTTTCTCTAGACTTTTGATACTTGGGATGTCACAGATGTACTGCTGTAAAACATGAATTGATTTTCGTTCCATTATGTCATTAATTTTCCTAGTTTTTGATGAAAATTCAGAGATATTCAATGGTAAATCACATTATGACTGAACTAAATTAATAGATTTTTTTATTCTTTATTTTGGCCAAAGATTATATAATCATGTCAAGCCTATAGCTTACTAACAATTTTACCAATTCACACAACAATTATGTATACTTTTAAGAAAAAAAAATTAATCCAAATTAATATATTTAATTTTTTTTTATTTACAATGATATTTTTCACAAATAAAGCTTTGCCAAGAATTGTTGCTGGGTCCTACAAAATTCTGCAGGGCCCTTTTCAAAAGTGCCCCTTTTTACTTCATTTAGGCTAATGTGGGAGACACTCTGACATAGTAGTAATAGAATGTGTTAAAATACATAACATTGTAGTTGTAGTAATCAAATCAATTCTCAAATAAATAAATAGTTATTGATATTATGTGAACTTCTAGTCCATAGAGTCACAGGTTCAATACAGGCTTAGACCTATTGCTTGCTTTAGTAAACCTATATGAATAAAACAGTGTTCTTGTCTGTGTTTGGAAACTCAAGTACTTAGGGCATGAAACGTTCAGGGTAGGTTCCTTATGTTTGCAGCTGTTGCACTTGATTCTCAGTTTCCTCTAAATACTCTTGGGCTATTGTGCATATTACATCCAAAATTCCTAAGGGTGGGTTTACACGATCTGATTAATCTCGGACCGAGCGTGACTTTTACTCGGTCTGATTTAGAGCATGCGTGGTCCGAGTCTATTCGACCCGAGTTTAATCGGAGGATTGGGAGCTAGCTAGTGCACTCGGATTGAATTGTTGATTGTATCCTGTTAAATCCATTTCAAATCAAAACTCGCATCCTAGAAAATATCTCCACCCGACTAACTCAGACTGAGTTGTTTTTATAAGAGAAATCAGGATTTATTGTTGCACAGCCCGAGGAGCGTCAGAGTGATCTTCCCAGTTCGCTCGGTGCAAGATTAATCGTACTGTGTCAACCCGCACCATAATTAAATAAGACCATATGATTACTTTTTTCTTCTATTTATGTATGTTTCCAAAATACTAAATGTTAGCTGATTATATTTAATTTTCATTATGTTATTTAGTACTACAACAAATTTATAAATTTTCCCCTGAGTGAAACCAATGTTATCAGCTAGAATGTAATGAAATCAATTTAAGCTATATTTTAATTGCAGATTGTGTTTTGATGAAATACTTGATTTCAAAGAAAAAATCCTTTTATGGAGATGGTTGGTTTGAAAAAGGTTAAACCATAGTTTCATGTGTATTTAACCCAAATTTTTATTTAGCTTACTGCATCATAACGACTTGCCTAATGAAGAGTAAACTAATTTAATATACCTAGGACATTTTAAATATCTTTTTGGAGTAAATTTTATCTTAAATTCCCTGCCTGTTTCTCAGCAAAATAGTTGGATCCCTTTTAATACAAATTTTTACAATATTAAATAATATTTTTTCATACAATATCTGAGGGAATTCTGTAAAAATAGAGACAGAATCTTGGAGTTTTCATCTTTGTAACTGCTTTTATTTCTCATGTATGTACTTTTGAAATAGTACAATGTAATCACGGTAGATGGGTTTCAAATTCATATTAATGTTCCAGGATCGAGTACAATCTCTTGAAAGAGACAAAGCCGAAGCCGAGGCGGTGAAGAATGAGAGGGAAGTCTTAAAACAGGTTTGTTTGTGTTTGTAGTTATAATCACCTGTGATAATCACCTATCTAATGGTGTTTTCCCCTCAGAAGGATACCTCAATCAATCAATCAATCAATAATATCCTTATTCATCAAGTACACAAAGTACAAAGAATGGCGTCACTGGTTAAAGTATTAACTAATTTAAAAATAGTAATAATTGATAATTGTTACTAAATAAAATAAAATAAATGAACATAATTCTTTTCTACTTTTTTTTAATGTACATACATAACGCCCAAAACCTTCTAGTCATTGTGTTTGATCAACAAATTCCTCAAAAGAATATAACACTTTAGATGTCAACAGTTTTTTCACTTTGTTTCTGAAAATTTCAAATTTGTGAATATTTTTAATTTCCTGGGGCAGTGAATTATAAAACTTAATTCCTCTATTAGTCGGTGTTTTTTTACAAAGTTCAGTTCTGTTTTTACTAATTACCAAATCCTCCTTATTCCGTGTGTTATAACTGTGAATTTTGCTATGGATTAAAAATTTATCTAAGTTTTTCTTTACATGGGAAATGGTCTCCAGTATATATAAACCATACACCGTGATTATTCCTAGTTCAGCAAAATAATTTCGGCAAGAAGTCTGAGGATTTAAATTTAAAATTATACGAATTGCTAGTTTTTGAATTTTTAATATTCTATCTAGATTGGATTTAAATGTTGCTCCATAAAGTGCAATACCATAAGCAATGTGGGAATGAATGTTGGCATAATATATCATTTTCATTGTGTCAATACTTACTAAATTTCTCATTTTTTGTAAAGAAAAAATTCCAGAAGCTATTTTTTGACAAACTTGATCAGTATGTATATCCCAATTCAAATGTTTATCTAAATGCACTCCCAAAAATTTTGTGTCATTTGATACTTTAAGAGGTTTTTCCATTACAATCAGACTATCAAATTTAGGTTGACTCTGTGGGCAGAAAAATTTCATCAAGACAGTTTTCGAACCATTTAATAAAAGATTGTTTTTAGCTAAATAACTGTTGATGTTTGTTATAATTGACTTTGTTGAACGTTCTATTGTATTTAGACTTTTGCTGGATATGGAGAAACTTATATCATCCGCATACATACAAAATTTACAACCTATTATTGACAGTTTTAAGTCAAATTAAATATTAAACTTGACACATATCTGGAACCACAGTCTACTCGATTGCTGGAGCTGTCAGACATTATTTATTTATTGTCAATGATTCAACAGAAAACAATGTAAAACAAATTTCGTAAAAAATATCAACGATTAAATTGACAGCAGCTATTGGAACATGTTAACATGTTCAGGTACAACCTAGCTTATCAGATATATGGTGTCCTAGAAACTGTCACTCCACTCTAACGGTTCCCAAGGGTCAATATACGATGCGACAAGTGTAACATGTCTTAGCACAGTGATGCTTTAATTCTATATTTTTGGACGCTTTTAAGAAGGTTACTTTATCATAAACCTTGAGGAATCTTTATCAGAGCCAACAAATCAACATTTTCCCAAGTTAAATAAATAAACTGACAATAAAACATTATAATTTGCTTCATCTAAGCCTATCTAATATTTAAATCCTAACGTGTTTTTTCTTTCATAGTGTAAACTTTATTAAGACTTGTTGTTTCACTTTGCTGTTTTGGCAAAACAATATCATTTCAAATACAAACCTCACCGCCACAACTCCAGAATATCAGTCCACCAACTACCAGTCTTTCTCTATATTCCTTAAAAAAAAATTGGTCAAAATTGGTTCACAAAAATTATACTTAAATATTGTCCTCTTTCCAGTGTTGTTATGTATTGTGAATCTGATGGCCTACTCAACTCCAGATAAGCCAATTTTTTCTACATAATACAAATTTTAATACTAGGCCTATCTTCTCACAAAAAACTAGGTTCTTCCTACAAAAAAAATTCTTATTGAAAAAGTAAATGCCAAGCACAACTAGAAATTTATTTGCTGCCCTCCTGAAATTTGTCACCACACTGAAGAATTTTCATGTATTCCCAAATGAAGGGGCGCGTTCAGCCGCAGTCACTGGTGACTAACCGGTTACCATAGTCCCTAATAGGCAAATCCACCGCATCTTGACAATCAACAATGTCCGGTTACTTACCGAATCCACCGTACACACAACATCTGTGGATGCACAACAATGATCGGTAGGTGGTACATCCACCACTACCGTTCATTTACTATAGGATGGTAGATTACCCACAGGTGGCTGCGGCTGAACGCGCCCAATGTGTTATATAAGTAATAGTCAGCTGATTTTATTGAGTTCTGTTATTTAGTTATGTTTATATTTTATGATGTCTTGGAGACAGATTTATTATTATAATGTTGTGATCTAAATATGCTTGGATAAAAATATGTTCTGAGAAATTATCTCTTACTATTATATACTTAATTAATATAAGTAAAATATGGTGTCAAGGTGTTTAAAAATATTGTTACAACAAGTAATTAGACAATAATTCATAATGAGTGATAAGGGAGAATTAGAAGATACAATTGACAAGATAGTACTGTAAACAAAAAGTTAGCTACTTTGCAAAAAGAAAATGAGCGATTGAAAAAGGAACTAAAAAGTCAAAAATGTGAAATATATTCAAATATTGAATAATTCAAAAAATGTGAGTACAGTCAGAATTGCTAGGCACATACCATTGCCTAGTCCACTAAAACTAGATGGAAACATGAAAGAAATTGTTGAGTTTTTTAAGAAGATGTTTGATAACTACGCAATTTCAACTGGCCTAAAGCAAGAAGAGAATAATGTTCAAGTATCAACGTTAATGCCAATTATTGGGGATGCAGCGAGTACAATTATCTATAAGGTCGTAGAAAATATAAATAATGAAACAATTGAGAGTATTTTTGACATCTTAATAAAAAAACTAAGTCCCAAAACCAATGTAAGGTATGAACGATATGTATTCAACTTTATGACACAAGAGGACAATGAACATTTTTGATGATATAAGCAGAATTAATGAACTTAAAAGTGGAGTCAACTACATGGAAGACAAAATCATGAAAGTTAGTGACTAATCAATCACAAAAATTATGAATGAAACACAAAACGGACAAGCACTTAACAAAACTGAAAGATCAAGTACTAAAAGGATGGCCAGAAAAACAAAACTTACTTCCTAATGACTTAAATGGGTACGAGTTTCATATCTGATCTTCTGCCGTTTGTTCCGATAGACGATTCAACATCTGATTTTCTAAGAAAACAATATCGAACGATCTACCGATAGTCGAAATTTGATGTACTGTTTGTTGGACAGATTTGACATACGACTCCATTGTATTTCATATCGATTGTTCTGTTACTCTTAAGAAAATATATTTAACGATAGTTTTTTAGTACAAGATGGCGGATGATGAGAAATAAGGTAAGTTGTGTTTAGTTAGTTAATTATAACAATAAAGGTTTAAATTACCTGTGTTCCGTCATGTAATCCAAACTGTAGCTGTTGCTACGGCCGTTTCAAAGCACTAATGGCTTCATCTTCAGGCGTACAAGAAACGTAATTTTACTTCATAGAGGTCGTCGAAAGTTTAAAATGTTGACACGACACAAACATTAACATAACACAAAAAATAACAAAAAACACTTGGCCAAGTTTAACATTCAGAACCGACCCGCACGAAGAGTGACTCCAGACTGCCCATGCTCCAGACTGTCACTCTTCGTGCGGGTCAGTTCTGAATGTTAAACTTGGCCAAGTGTTTTTTGTTATTTTTTGTGTTATGTTAATGTTTGTGTCGTGTCAACATTTTAAACTTTCGACGACCTCTATGAGGTAAAATTACGTTTCTTGTACGCCTGAAGATGAAGCCATTAGTGCTTTGAAACGGCCGTAGCAACAGCTACAGTTTGGATTACATGACGGAACACAGGTAATTTAAACCTTTACAGTAGACCCCCTCTTAACCGACCCTAACGGGACCGAACCTAGATCGGATAACTTAAAAGGTCGGATAAAACGGGTAATCCTCTAAACGGATAAAAATAAAAGCTCTATTAATTTAAGGTTCCATTAACATTATTTTAAATCCGTTTGTCGATTATTTAGAAAATTACTACAATTTTCAGCCTATTTTCCTAAATAATTACTGTATGTAGAAATCTTATAAATATCTCCAAAACACGGTCCAAACAAACATTTCACTAAACCCAATATAATATAAATATTCAAAATATTTTAACCCGCAACAAACTGTATAGTCTCGAGCGTAAAGTTTCTGGGTATGGTTACGGAAATGCTGCAATTCCTAGAAAAGGGCGATTAAACCGAACTGTTCTCATAACAGGGTCGGTTAAAACGATCTATAATATTTGAGCAACAAGGGCGGATAATCCGATCATCGGTTAAAACGAGGTCGGTTAAGAGGGGGTCTGCTGTATTGTTAATCATCAGTAATCCGGTGGTCAGAATCATGAAGTTAATTATAGTAACGTTTTAATTGTCCTACTTACGTTTTACCTACGAAACGTTTTAATTTAGTTTTGAATGTATGTTAAAAATGTTTGATTTAATTTTACTTGTATTATATTTACGATTGACGTTTGGTATGTTTCATTGTTCGTGAGAGAATCGAATGATACAATTAACTATGGTTTCGGTTATTGTTTGTTATCTAAGTTTCTTCGTTACTGACGGTTGTTGAAACAGCACATCGGTTGAGTTTGACAGTTGATATCACATAACCGAAACCTGAACTGAGTACCGAAAAAAAACTGATCTTCGCCTATGTTAAATCCTATTGAGAAGTTCAGTTATCAAACCTAAGCATTAAAGGTAAACAATCAACGATACTATAACCTAGAAGATCAGATATCAAACTCGTACCTTAAAATGCTTCTGGAACTACAGAATGGACTTGTCAATCGAAGGAGGTATTATTATGAAACCAAATGCTAGTCCCCAGATCGTTACAGAAGGAATTTTTACGAAAAGTTCACAGTGGTCACATGGGTATTGAAGCAACTAAGAAATTTGCAAAAGAAGCTTTATTTTGGCCAAACATGTTAAATAAAATAGAAGATACTGTAAGAAACTGTGAAGTTTGCAATAGATTGCAAATCAAAAGCACGTTGAAATGAAGTTACATGACATTCCTAAATTTCCC
Organism: Flexamia atlantica; assembly: GCA_035578135.1. Classification (NCBI taxonomy): domain Eukaryota; kingdom Metazoa; phylum Arthropoda; class Insecta; order Hemiptera; family Cicadellidae; genus Flexamia; species Flexamia atlantica. Next base: position 2,848,168 of record JAQJVK010000015.1, on the reverse strand, counting down.
TTTGAAATTATTAGCATGGACATATTCGAAATAAATATAAAAGGCAATAACAGAAGATTTTTTGTTACAACAGACCATTACTCAGATTTCTTTGAAATTGACGAAATTATGGACTTGACATCAAGAACAGCTATTCTAATTTGTAAAAGGAATTTCAGCAGATATGGGATACCTGTAAAAGTAATAACAGATGGTGCCACAAACTTTTTAATGGTCCCAAGATAAGTTTAATGGCCCTGATAACTTCTTGTTTTATGAAGGTGGCGAAGGCAGCAGTAATAAATTCCGAGCACAACATTAAATTTATGTCCTAAACTTTGCTACCACCCTGACGAATTCTCAATTTAAATGAAAATCCGTCCTTACATATCACATGTATATATTTCATATCCTCTATGTACATATTTGTATATTTATGGAGCAATAAAGTTCTTATTCTTAATCATATCACTTCCCCCCAACTTCAACCTCAGATAAATCCTTTCTAACCTAGCAGCTAGCTTAAATTCAATAGGCCTAAATTTAATTCAAATTTCAATGTTTTCCGGTGAATGTTTATTGTTTTTGTGTTTATATATTGGAAATAAGTAGACAATAGTGAAATGTGGCAACATTGTTGAGTGATAGTCAACAATCAAAATCAAAATCAAAATCTCTTTATTGCCATTAAGTAAGAATATTACAAGAGGCCAAGCAGAGGCGGATTTGAAAATTTGCCGCCCCTGGGCTATACAGGGGGGATAGGACGGCGGGATATCCGGCTCGCCAAAAGTGGTGACCTTTTTTTTTTTACTCTCTCGTGTGGTTTTTGAACCCGTTTTCGTCGTTTTGGACCGTTTTTACTTGTTCTGGGCCATACGTGAGGCTATTACTAGGGGGTTGTCACTTCTCTCTCTAATTTGCCGCCCATATGTAAATCCACCCCTGAGGCCAAGTCACATTGCGGTGGCATCACCAAGTCAAAAAACAATGTTTACATCAAGATTCCAAAGAAAGACAGTTGGTGCTGCAGCATCAGCAATAATAACATAGTTACAAGATATAAGACAGGTTTAAAATGTAACAGTCATAAACAATATGAATTAATAACAGAAAGAAATTCAACAAAAAATGATCAACAATATGAATAAAAGATTTAGATTGAAAACAAGCATCTTAACCTAAAAACATATTTCAGAATCCTTGAGTGCCATAAATTCATCTAAATTGTAAAAAGGGTTTAAAACCAGCCATTCGTAAAATTTTTCCATACCTTTTTTCCACCAATTGAAAAATTCAATTTATTACAAACTTTGTTGAAAACTCTAAGACCAACAGATGGATGGCTTTTTAAGGATTTGCTCAATCTACAATATTCATAATCAAGTTTATTTGTGTTTCTTGTATTATGAGTATGGACATGACTACGCAGGGTTAAATTAGGCAGTTCATTTATGATATATTTGACAATTTCAAAAATATAAAGGTTAATAACAGTGAGTATTTTTAATTTTATAAACAGAGGTTTACAGTGAGCAAACCTGACAGAATTGTTTATGACTCGGACTACCTATTTTTGTAAAGTAAGAATGTCAACAATTCCACTAGAATTGCCCCATAGAATTAGGCCATAGCTAATGATTGACTGAAAAACCCAAAGTATGCAGTTCTTAAATATTTTAAATCAACAATGTCCCTAAGCCTTCTAAACATAAAAATGGACTTGGATAACCTAGAAGAGATCAAGTCAATATGAGGAGTCCAGTTAAGATGTCTATCTTTACTGGACTCCTCATATGCAGTAATTATAGAACTTTCTTTTCTTCTTCTTTTTTACCTGAAGAAGTCCCTAATTGGGACAAAATATTGTGATTTATTGTGATAACTTCATGTGTCCTATGGCCTGCCTGAACTCTTTCAAAGGTAAGCTAGCTGTATACGACCTTGATAACGATGTCTTGTCGCGCAGGAGGCGGAGGCGGCGGAGTCGGTGGCGCTGGAGGCGTATCGGCTAGTGGAGGAGGCGGAGCGGGCGCGGAAACAGGAGGAGGAGAAAGAGAAGGAGCAGCGGGAAGCCTTCGAACACTTCCAGCTCATCGACTCCGACCAGGACGGCAAGTGAGTGTCTCCGAGGTTAATGCAGTCGATTTGCTAATTCAATGCTTGACTACACTACGATGTTATGGGCTGCAACGACTGTGTCTGTTGGTCTTGCTGCAAAATGATGACAATCGTTGTTGTTTGCTATGATGCAGTAACCAAACATTTTCCGGAGGCCAAAATTTTTTTTGTTCGTAAAAATTTTTATCGACACCTAAATTTTCCCCAAAATTCACCAGTTAGGGGGTATTCACCATCCCTGAACGACAGCTCGTGAAATTCTCTGTTTTTAAACGACAATCTTCTATTCTAGCAAGATAGATAAAATTGTTTTTTTTTAATTGATTACTTAGCAAATACAATGGATAATGTCAACTTCAATAATCCAAGTAGCTTTTATAACTTTCCGCTTGTTCCGAAAAGCTTTTCGTACTGGAAATGTTTTCTGTCGTGGGTAAAAGATGTGTCATGTAACTCTGTGACACATTTAGATGATCTTAAATTTAACTTTGCAAAAAACCAGAGTAGGTAACTTTGAAAAATACATTCAGATGGAAAAGTTATTGTTGTTTGCTTTATTAATCAAAATTAAATCCTTCATCACATAGTTTAAGAATCCTTTCACTGATGTATTAGAAAAATCTCTTCTTTTGCTCAAGTTTTTTCAACCTTATCATAGTCTTATAAATAATAGTAATAACGAGGGCAAACTTTCAAGTATGATTTTAGGCAAACAAAATCCTGTTTATTGTGTTTTAATCTAGTTGAAATTTTTCAGAATTACTGGAGCAGAACTCCAAGCTAGACAGACGTTTGATCAGAACAAAGATGGCGTTGTGTCTGAGGAGGAAATCAAGGTATAATGGAAGTTATTTAATCCTTTGTAGAAGCACTTTTGGTTAATTTTCCCATAGATTGTAAACATTAATTTTACAATTATTTTGTATATTGTCATAGGGTACAAATATTTGGAAGCATGGCCAATTAAAATTTATTTGTTGGACAAATTGTGTGCGGCAGTATATGTAACGTAGAATTTAGATATATGTAACGTAGAATAAATACCGAAACAATGGATGCCGGATCCATTGTATCGGTATGTATTGTTACCATTTCAGTGAACAATAAGTGAAAAAAGTTTGAATAAAACCTCACCTTTGTCAATATTGAATAACCAAACTTTTTTTTTTTGAGAGGGCTAGGGTATAGCTACCCTTTGCTACTTCGACCTAAAAGGTCTTTTGTAGCACCCACTATTCAGTCCCCAAGCTTTAGGCTTTTCGCATAGCCTACTAGCTGGTTGACACCCATTTCTTTTATTTCGTCAGGCACTGGGATTGCCTTCCCCAGGACCTCTTTTGGGCTAGAGCTGGGCAATCCAGCCATATGTGCACTCCAGATTCCACATGTGTGACGCAAAACCTGCATTGGTCTGTTTGGCTAAGCCCTATTGTGCTTAAGTGTTTCCTCAACGGGCCGTGACCTGTGAGTAACCCTATCAGCAGGCTTATCTCCTTCTTTTGGAGGCTCAATATGCCTCTCCATTCCTTCCTGAATGGATTTATTAACAGCTTTGACTGTCTAAGCCCTGGGCTGTTCCTCCAAGCTTCCGCTTTTTGATCTTCCACCCAGGCAAGGATCTTGGCCTTTCCTTTGCTCATGGGGACCCCGCAGTAAGGCTCCGGCCCGACGAGGTGGGATTCAGACCCTTTCTCGCCAGGTCATCAGCCGTTTCGTTGCCCTCATGCCCTGCGTGTTCCGGGATCCTTCAAGATAGTTGAACACGATTGTGCAGGCCTAGTTCTTTCAGTGCCCCTTTGCAGCTCTGCACCACTCTTGAATCTACCTCGTATGAGTCTATTGCTTTGAGAGCTGCTTGACCATCGGAGAGGATGAGGACTTTTCCTCTTCTTATCCTCTTTTCAAGCTGTGCTCTTGCGCAATGTTCAATTGCCAGGACCTCTGCCTGAAAGACTGTAGGAGTCTGTCCCAATGCCTTGGAGACATGGGATCTATTCCCATAAACTCCCAGGCCAGACTTTCCTTCTTTTCGTGATCCATCAGTGTAGAACACAAGGGTTGAATTTCCCATATCGGACCTTATCTGTTACCAGCTTCCTCTGTCTCCAATGGCTACTTGGTAAGGATAACAAAACTTGGTCAGAAGACTATACAGCTGATTCTTGAATACTGTTGATGCTGCCCATTTTATGTTTGTATGTGTATGTTCTTATCAGCTTAAGAGTTGATTTGATTTTTGCGGCCATTCACTATCACTGATTTGATTTACCATCACTTTTAATATCATCATCACCAACAAAATAATTTTAAACAACAAAAAGAGTCTTGAATCTAACTGAAAAAATATTTCATAGTTTTTGTCATACAACCGAACATTGTTGCAGTTTTTCCTGGGGAGCCTGGAGGAGGCTGACTGGGATCAGTTTTTGGCTGAAGTTTACCCTCGAATGAAGCCTTTCTTCATGATGGAGAAGGGACTGTTCCAACCTCCTGCAGAACAGGTAACGAAAATTATGTTTTTAATTTTTTATGTATTTTATTGTATTATCAAAACCAGTTATTGGTGTTTTTTTTTTTTGGTTTCAGAAATCATTGTTTCCTATCCATTGTGTAACTAAATCAAATGAATCTCATATTCTTAGGGTCACAGAAATCAGAAATTCGTCATCCCCAGCTTTTTTGTAAATATAAAAGGCACACTAAACGAAAGTTTTTTGTAACATAACCATACACTTGCTTGCAAAGTTAACCAGATTGAAACCAAGCAAAATCCAAAGAAAATTTGTTCAGCTTAAAAAAGGTGAATATATATAGATTGATTAGATGGTTTTTAGTTTAGGGCTGAAGATTGTATTCATCCTGGACTACAAACTGAATTTTTTCGGTTAAATTTAGCTTTTTTTTAGGTATTCATAAAGCAAAGGACTTAAAAAACTTGTTTCCTTAAAGAAATATTTTATTCCAGAAAGACGAGGAAGCAGAGCAAAAGACAGATGAGGAACAGCATGAAGTAAGTTTTATTTTTTTAAATTTTTTCTCTGTATGACAAAGTGTTTACGACTGCACTGTTTTTTAAGTACAGTATTTAACAATGAATCAGTCAAAATGTGATTTTAAATTAAGTGTTTCAACTCTACCCACAGTAGTCTAATGTTAATGTAGTCAATGTTAATTTGGCAAAAATCAGCTCATGTTCAAACACATTCTTGTATTGTGAATATAAAATTCGAATTTTCGAATTTTATTCAACTGAGTAAACTACAAATTACCATCGGGAAAAAAAAGAGAAGAAGGAGCAGGACTGCCAGATGTGATGCAAGTGTCACAAGTAAGATATTTAGGAGTAGTAATAGATGATAAACTTTCCTGGTCTGAACACCTAGACAAGTTGTGCAGTAAACTCAGCACTATCTAACTGTAAACTAAGACAGTGTAAACTAAGACACATATCTAGTGATGAAATTACAAAAGCAGCGTACTTTGCTCTCTTTGAATCACATGTCCGATATGGGATAGCGGTGTGGGGAAATTCCACTAGAACAAACACAAAAAGGATCCTAGTTCTACAAAAAAAGGCAGTTCGAATTCTAGCCTGCCTTGGACCTAGAGAATCATGCTGCACTGCCTGTAAACAACTAAAGGTGTTAACTGTAGTGAGCCTTTTCATCCTAGAAACTGCCTTGTATACTAAAAGACAAAACTTGCAGAGAGGAACTGACACACATAATTATAACACTAGAAGAGCCAACAACATAGTTCTTCCGATCCATCATCTCACACTCTATGAAAAACAACCGTCATATCTGGGAGCAAAATTCCTCAACATCCTGCCAGAAGAAGTGAAAAATGTCCAATGTGAGAAGAAGTTAAGAAAAAAACCTTATCGCATGGTTACATCAGCGCCCCTTCTACACAGTGGATGAGTTTGAAAACTGGAGGCAGAACTTTTAAAAACACAGACCTTTGTATCTTTTGTATTAGTTTTAGTGACACATTTACTGTTCTCAATGAATATGTAAATAAAGAATTATTGTCTATTGTCTACTGTCGATTGTCTACGTCAGGATAGATTGAAACACTTTGTAATATATTGTGAATTGAAGGTTAAACAACTGCGTAATAAATGTGTATTGTAGATTAAAGTGTGATATGTCTAATGTTTATTTATGAAACATCACAAATTTGTATACAAAATGTGATCAAAGAATTTAATTTGATTCCACAGCTAGAGAATGTAAAACTGCTTGCATGGTAATCAGCTGGTTTTCTACGTTGCTCTATTAAAAAAGGACTTTTTATGCTGTAGTTGGCGAAAATTAATTATTGGTGACTAAAATTTCAGTTACAAATTAGAGAGAATCTAGGGTTAGTTGATTATGGTTCTTTTGATAATTTTTTATTAAAAATAGTTTTGCCTTAAGTTTACTAAGCATGGTCTATGTTCCAAACTACATCTAAAAATGGAATATTTCCTTTTCACAGGAATGGAATGAAGAAGACGAGGAAAGAGAAGAGGAAGAAGAACAGCAGGAAGGGGAAGGCGAGGAACAGAAAGAAGAAGAACAAGGTGAAGCGGAAGAGGATGAGACGAAACAAAAGTACGATGCGGCAACGCAGGCCCTTATCGATGGTGAGACTACATTTTCCTACTAAGCAGCGACTAAAATTTGAGAAATTAATTTTTTTACGATATGATCTTCTATTGTTCATTCCTATGACAGACGACTGAATTGTATTTCAATATCTGATCTGTCAGGAAATAATATTGAACAATTTAACGATAGCGGAACTTCGATGTGAACTTTGTTGGGCAGAACTCGATATACGACTCTAATTGCATTTTTCGTTTTGTTTTGATACTCCATTAGAAAATAGTTACTGGTAGACCATAATAGTGTCACTTTCACTTATATCAACTGAAGATAAGAAGGGTAGTCTAATCTTCTGGGGTGGTGCCTACTTAAGGTGAGTGCAACAGTGAATGACTGGTTAACCCTTGAGAGGGCGCTTGCGGAGTTTTCCTCTGCAAGATTTTTTGTAATTAAAATTATCAGGCACAATGGGTGTCGGCAGTCTTGTCCAGGTCCATACCTCATGCACCTCGTTCCAGGCAAAAAATTAGGTGTCCCATGCCCCGAGCCATCGTACAGGTGATGCCAATAGCTCACTTTTCCACAGGAAGTTCGCTAAAAACGAATATGAAAGTTGTGACTGTCCGATACTTGTCTAGATGTTACTTCTAGAAGCCATATTTTACTAGCTGTTTGTTTTCTATCGGGATTTGGTTTCGTTGATGATGGAGGTTCCTTTAAAATTTTGTGATTTTTGAAGAGTTAAAAAAATTTATTTTGAGAGAGGAAAATAAAGAGCAAATTCAGTTGTGGATTGAATGCTCTAGAACATTCGAGGGCGTGCAAAAGAAAGGTGTTAAAAAACACATTGATGATCATCTGAAATATTATGAATTGACATACAAATGTATCCATTTTGGTAAGAGGAAAAGTACTAGCTTGGGAAAGCAGCCCAACCAAAAGTAAGTTATTTATATTTAAGTGTTACTTGTAAGTGTAATCTGTTAAATTGTTAATCTTATATCACAGGCTGCTGATCTGTGTTAGGTTAGGTTAGGCTAACCTTTGGCTCTGTTGCTCTGTTGAACTCTTTTACATTATTTCTCTTTGTGTTGCTGATTCCTTCTATTTCGGCAAATAAGGTACTACGGTTCCGGATACTAGGTTTTCTTTTGTGTGCAACCTGTTCGTAAACCGTTACAAAAGTAACTGGAACAGGAATATATTGTGATGTCATTCAGTACAGACGTGCGCCACTACGGCGTGCGAATAGCCTCTGCCATTATTTTACCTTCTGGATGACTCTCGTAATATGAAAGTTGTAACAGTCCGATACTTGTCCAGACGCGGACAAGGCTCGAGCGGACTACGAGAGCGCGGAGCGGGCGCTGCGGGACGTTGAGCGGGAGCTGAAGCACCTGCAGGAGAGTCTGGCCAAGGACTACGGCCCCGAGGACGACTTCGCCGCTCTCGACGGCGACTGCTTCGAGTTCAGCGACCGCGAGTACACCTACAAGCTGTGCCCCTTCGACCAGGTGTGATTCTGATGTGTTTTTTAAGGATTTTAAAATTATTTCCTTCTCTTGTTGAAGTGACGTTTTTTTATGGAACGAGATATGTTAGATGTTTCAGCGTAAGATGTTAAGAATATTTCAATATTTCCGTCTCTTGCTTAACCGAGTACAACTGAAAACAGTGTTCATTCAATCAGGTTCAATTCTAATCTGTTTTTAAGAATATTTCTGTCTCTTGTTTAACTAAGTAACCTAAAAACTGTGTCCTTTTGACCAGGTTTGATTCCAATCTGCACTTGAGAATAATTCAGTTTTTTTCACCAACATTTGATTTAAAAAACATGAAGGTTCAGTGCTTCAAGTTACTTTAAAATAGATAACTGCTTCAGTATGCTTTCCCAAAAAGGATGCTATGTAAATAGAACCAATTTTAACAAGAAATTTTGTAAGTACATTATAAAAATCAGTTGAGTGAGCTTCTTAAAAGCGTATGTACCAGTTTGGGTGATTAGTGTGTCTCTTTTTATTTTCAGCGTGTTTGCTGGGCTTGTGAGAGCTTTGTGATGGATATTTTTACCTACTATCATCAACTTAAAAAAAATTCAAACCCCAATTTTGGTTAGACCATTAGACGTAACCTAACAACCAACCCTAGTAATGGTTTGTGGTGCATTTAAATTTGTCAGCTATGAGATAACATTCTTTTCCAAGTTCTTGAATGTTTGAAGAATAGGAATAAAAAAAGTTAGCTTTAAATAAAAAATGTTTATGTTTGATTTTTAAATAAAAAAAGCATAATGAATGACAAATTTTACCTTCTGTCTAGTTTTCTCCAAGATTTTGTTTATTATTTCTTTATTTATCCAATAGAATATGAAAGGGTTAATATGAATGAGTCTGTGGTTGCAGGTGAGCCAGAAGCCACGGTCGGGCAAGGCGGAGACGCGGCTGGGCTCGTGGAGTGGCTGGGCCGGACCTGACGACGACAAGTACTGGCGATGGTGTAATGTGTGTGTGTCTGTGGTCGCAGGTGAGCCAGAAGCCACGGTCGGGCGGGGCGGAGACGCGGCTGGGCTCGTGGAGTGGCTGGGCCGGACCTGACGACGACAAGTACTGGCGATGGTGTAATGTGTATGTGTCTGTGGTCGCAGGTGAGCCAGAAGCCACGGTCGGGCGGGGCGGAGACGCGGCTGGGCTCGTGGAGTGGCTGGGCCGGACCTGACGACGACAAGTACTCGGCGATGGTGTAATGTGTGTGTGTCTGTGGTCGCAGGTGAGCCAGAAGCCACGGTCGGGCGGGGCGGAGACGCGGCTGGGCTCGTGGAGTGGCTGGGTCGGGCCTGACGACGACAAGTACTCGGCGATGGTGTAATGTGTGTGTGTCTGTGGTCGCAGGTGAGCCAGAAGCCACGGTCGGGCAGGGCGGAGACGCGGCTGGGCTCGTGGAGTGGCTGGGCCGGGCCTGACGACGACAAGTACTGGCGATGGTGTAATGTGTGTGTGTCTGTGGTCGCAGGTGAGCCAGAAGCCACGGTCGGGCGGGGCGGAGACGCGGCTGGGCTCGTGGAGTGGCTGGGCCGGACCTGACGACGACAAGTACTCGGCGATGGTGTAATGTGTGTGTGTCTGTGGTCGCAGGTGAGCCAGAAGCCACGGTCGGGCGGGGCGGAGACGCGGCTGGGCTCGTGGAGTGGCTGGGCCGGACCTTACGACGACAAGTACTCGGCGATGGTGTAATGTGTGTGTGTCTGTGGTCGCAGGTGAGCCAGAAGCCACGGTCGGGCGGGGCGGAGACGCGGCTGGGCTCGTGGAGTGGCTGGGCCGGACCTGACGACGACAAGTACTCGGCGATGGTGTAATGTGTGTGTGTCTGTGGTCGCAGGTGAGCCAGAAGCCACGGTCGGGCGGGGCGGAGACGCGGCTAGGCTCGTGGAGTGGCTGGGCCGGACCTGACGACGACAAGTCGTCGGCGATGGTGTAATGTGTGTGTGTCTGTGGTCGCAGGTGAGCCAGAAGCCACGGTCGGGCGGGGCGGAGACGCGGCTGGGCTCGTGGAGTGGCTGGGCCGGACCTGACGACGACAAGTACTGGCGATGGTGTAATGTGTGTGTGTCTGTGGTCGCAGGTGAGCCAGAAGCCACGGTCGGGCGGGGCGGAGACGCGGCTGGGCTCGTGGAGTGGCTGGGCCGGACCCGACGACGACAAGTACTGGCGATGGAGTAATGTGTGTGTGTCTGTGGTCGCAGGTGAGCCAGAAGCCACGGTCGGGCGGGGCGGAGACGCGGCTGGGCTCGTGGAGCGGCTGGGCCGGACCCGACCACGACAAGTACTGGCGATGGTGTAATGTGTGTGTGTGTCTGTGGTCGCAGGTGAGCCAGAAGCCACGGTCGGGCGGGGCAAAGAAGCGGCTGGGCTCGTGGAGTGGCTGGGCCGAACCTGACGACGACAAGTACTGGCGATGGTGTAATGTGTGTGTGTGTGTCTGTGATTGCAGGTGAGCCAGAAGCCACGGTCGGGTGGGGCGGAGACGCGGCTGGGCTCGTGGAGTGGCTGGGCCGGACCTGACGACGACAAGTACTGGCGATGGTGTAATGTGTGTGTGTCTGTGGTCGCAGGTGAGCCAGAAGCCACGGTCGGGCGGGGCGGAGACGCGGCTGGGCTCGTGGAGTGGCTGGGCCGGACCCGACGACGACAAGTACTGGCGATGGTGTAATGTGTGTGTGTCTGTGGTCGCAGGTGAGCCAGAAGCCACGGTCGGGCGGGGCGGAGACGCGGCTGGGCTCGTGGAGTGGCTGGGCCGGACCTGACGACGACAAGTACTCGGCGATGGTGTAATGTGTGTGTGTCTGTGGTCGCAGGTGAGCCAGAAGCCACGGTCGGGCGGGGCGGAGACGCGGCTGGGCTCGTGGAGTGGCTGGGCCGGACCTGACGACGACAAGTACTCGGCGATGGTGTAATGTGTGTGTGTGTGTGGTCGCAGGTGAGCCAGAAGCCACGGTCGGGCGGGGCGGAGACGCGGCTGGGCTCGTGGAGTGGCTGGGCCGGACCTGACGACGACAAGTACTGGCGATGGTGTAATGTGTGTGTGTCTGTGGTCGCAGGTGAGCCAGAAGCCACGGTCGGGCGGGGCGGAGACGCGGCTGGGCTCGTGGAGTGGCTGGGCCGGACCTGACGACGACAAGTACTGGCGATGGTGTAATGTGTGTGTGTCTGTGGTTGCAGGTGAGCCAGAAGCCACGGTCGGGCGGGGCGGAGACGCGGCTGGGCTCGTGGAGTGGCTGGGCCGGACCCGACGACGACAAGTACTCGGCGATGATGTACAACAACGGCCAGTCCTGCTGGAACGGTCCCCAGCGTTCCACTTATGTGAGTGGCGGACAGACAAACACCCTTTATCTATCTATTATTTATTTCTATATTAACTGAAGGAGTAAGGGATTTATGACAGACAGCAAATCTCCATAACTATAAGACCTGCAGAGCTGAAATTTGGCATATTTGTTACCGTTAGGTCCTAGATGCGTACAGAAAAATAGTGTCAAAAATTCTCCAAGGGTTACGTCCTATGCTGTTTCAAAGTTTCAATGATAAACTAGAGCGAAGGTTAAGAAGTTGTCATAGCAATCCTAAGGAGTACGATAAATCTTGAATCCAAGAAAGTTTCTTTTTGTTTTTCTGCATGTATAATCTGTTTGATCAGCTAGTTTCATTGATTGAGTACGTATAATATGTATATTTGATTGGGCAACATATTGTTCCAATGTCCCCTTAACCAAAAAACCCCTTACTACCTTAAACCTTGAGCGGACGCTTCACCGGCAAAACGCGAGAGGGCGCATGCGGAGTTTTACTCCGCAACACTATATTGCAAAAATTTAACCCATTTTACTTGTTTTGTAACGAAATATTGTATTTAAATGTTGACAAACTTCATTAGGAATCATATTTTATCGTCGATGCAATTAATTGTTCAACTTAATAGTGTAATATTTCAATTAAACTTAGTAAGTAATTTTCTAGTATAAAATATGTAAAATTATTATTTACATTTTTGGACTTTTCCTTCCGCTTCTTTTTTTCGAAAGCGAAAGGAAAAGTCCAAAAATGTAATAATTACAAATCCTTCGCTATCATGAATTTTAAAAATATGTATCACTGTCTGTTTAACGGGCGAGGATGCTCTGTAAACTGAGACGGCATCTCTGAATTGCAAAAAACGAGGTACCAAGGGAAGGGGGTGCGGGGGTATAAATAGCTTTAGGAGATTCCTGGAATGAGGGGTGTACAGTACGGAGCCGGACACGACCGCCGATACCCATAATGTCCGATTATTTTAACATAAAAAACACGTGCGGAGGAAAACTCTGCGAGCGCCCGCTCGAAGGTTAAATTTAACTCCAGTAAGATCTCAATTTCAACAGAGCGTTTATTGTAAAATAAGGGTCTAATATGTAATGTTCCCCTCCTTGAAAGAGCAAGCCGACGTTAGGGTGTGCAGAGTTTTTCGCCATGTGTGGTCGGATACCTGAGTTTTGCGTCACAATACCCTTAGTCCCCCCTCCCCCTTCTCCCCCCTCTTGCCCTTAGCCCCCCTCTCCCTTGGCCTAAAGGGTTTCGACAGTGGACAAAATCACTTTAAAAATCTACAAGGAAGAAAATGTAAGAATGTTTAATAAAGGAAACATCTCTTTATGTGATTGCATTGGGGTAGCTGTGTGCTTTTACAATACAGTTTTAGACAGAAAGTTTAGTTTAGGTTAGAATTCAAGCAGAGGAATGAAATAGTCACACAAATATTGTTGGTATTGACAGATTGGATTTCTGGCAGACCATGAAAAATTATGCATCACTGATTACAAACTAAACTTTCTGAGTCATAATTGTTAATACAAATATTTCGCTCTGAAATATAAGGTCTTTTAGCAATGACAACTAAAATTATAAATCCATTACTGGTCGGAAGCTCTAGTTATGAAAATGTAAATGTTTCTAGTATCAAAAACTTGCCTAGGCTTCTTTAACAAGATTTCGTTATTTGGAGTGACGCGCTTCAGGGGAAATTATTTTGAAAGTTATTGATTTTTTCAAATGGTAAAAAAATAAAAAAATGTACTAATCATTTTTGACTCATATGTTTTGGTAATTAAAAAAGAAAATCACTATTTAAGAATTAGTACAGGCCTTTTTTATTACATGAAGTACATTTGTAACAGTTTTATAACAGAGAACTTATGTTCTTATTCTAGCAAGAATAAATCCAATATAAAATTGATCTCTCATTTTGACAGGTGGACGTTATCTGTGGGTTGGAGAGTGCTGTGACCTCAGCGTCAGAACCGAACCGATGTGAGTATCGGCTGACGTTCACGACCCCTGCGGCGTGCCGGACGCAACAGTCACACGACTCTGTTCCTCATGATGAACTGTAACTGCCGATCGCTACAAAGCATCGCTCCAAGAATCATCATCTCCGTTTGGTGTTTCCAGCGTGAATTGGATTGATTTCACCTCATTCAAACTAATTTGTTTATTTTACATAATACGAGGAATTTTGGTAAAGTGATAACATATAATAGTTCCATGTTGGATTTTGCACAGTTAATGTGAGTGACTTTTCTTCCCTCTTCTAGAGCAAAACAATGATTATGTTTTAGAAATAATTAGGGTGATACAGGATTTCTAAGTTTAAATTTCTCCTCTTCGGTTCATCTGTAGATTTTTCTAATGTATAGTAATTAGATTGCCTTATTTGTAAATGGTTTTTGTCTATGGAAAATTGTCCATCTGTTTGGTTTGGGTGTGTTAGGTGATTTCAAAGTTAATTTATTTACTATTCCAGATTTTAATGCACAATGTGTTTCAAAGCATTTATATGATAGCATAATAAATGACAGTAGATTTATTGAGTTTTTAATTAAACAAAGCAATAGTTTTAGTCCATTGTGAACCCAATTTTCTTATTTTTTGGTTATGTGTTCATCGCAGTATAGATTTTAAAAGTTAAATTTTTAACTTAACTTTTGATCCGAACCTCAGTTTTAATCATATGTAATTTTTTTAAGTTGGCAATATACATTCCAAAAAAATATTATATCATTAAGACTGACTGTAATAAACTATTGTTTATAAATTTCACATTGTTGAATTTGATTTCCAACAACCTGCATGGTTTAAATTTAACTTGCAACTAGTTTGCCAATTCATATACAGCCTTGACACCTGTGATTCTCAAAGAAATAAAATTGCCATCAATTTTATTGCATAAGGTGTCTAAAGATTTCTTACTTCAAGCTGGTTGCGATTCAGGCAAATGACCACCTATCCTCAGCAGCATGAAGATTATTAAAAATGAGTCCTTTGTTATCACAACGGTTGTAAATACACACTTTTATGAACTAATAAATGAAATGGATCAAATGAAAAGCATATGATGATTAATTTGTTGTATTTTTTTAGGGTCTGAAAAGTTTACAATAGTTCAAATAAAAATGTGAATTATTGAAGTAAAATATCTTGAAAATATAAACTATTCAGCATGAAAAATAAAATTAAACTATTAAAGTGGTACTACTTGAGGTGTGGTTACTTCTTCTGATCGTTTGGTTCAACTTCGTAACATATTTATTGAAGAGGTTGAAGAGTTCAATTTTACCAGTTTGATTTTTTTTATTACAGGCATAAATTTATGAATTAAAAACTCTTAATTTATACAAGCCAGAATCCAATAGAACTGAAACTGTTTAAATCTTTCCAAACAATTTTTAATGTCCTGATGTTTAAACTGTATGTCAAATATTTTAACAATTATATTATACAATCATAGGTCATAAAAAAAACAAACACGTTATTAAATGCTAATTTATTTAGTAAAAATACAAATACATCGTCCCCATCCCCGATTTTTACGCATAAACGTAATCCTGAGAAAACTACATAGAAGATAACACTTTAAAACACATTATTTGCATCACTTACAATTTTTCATAAGGTTCTTTATCGACAAATGAATCTGATCGGTCAAACTCTTACTAACTGCACCATTTATCAGGTCGTTGAAGGAACCCAATAATTTGTTGAAAATAAATTGGGTTACCTGTTGCTGTCCGTGATCTGGAGTCAGTTTAACATTGAAGTCATCGATTTCCTTTATTTTGATATTTACATCTTCGATGTCACATGCTGTTTTTCCGAATGTGAAGTCAACGACTGCAGATACTTTCTTTTTATCAGTGGCAGCGCGTCCAGTGCTGTGGTCACCTATCCATTTATAGTCTATTTTGTATCTTCCGTACTTTACTTGTATGTCGGTGAACAGGAGGGGTACTTTAGTCTTCACTTTGTCCTTACTGATTTTTTCTTGATCTACGTCTCCTCCTCGCTCCACTGACCGCAATCCATGGAGAACTCCTTGTTCCAGCTGGAGACTAGCCGTGTTCAGGGGAAATTCCTTTTTCGCATCCGGCACCTTCACGGTGTCATTAAGATCTTCCTTGGCCATTGAGATAACATGGTCCATCCCCAAGTCGAGAAGATACGAAGGGCCGTTTGGCGGAATACCGACCCTGAGTGCGGCGAGAAACTCGTCCACAAAGAATTCTGCTGAACTCTGGTGGCCGATCGTTATCAGAAGAATTGTTGCGAGAACTTTGAGGACCATGATGTTAGTTAGTTGGAAGGAAGTAAACGAAATGTGAAACAGACTAGTGTATGGTAAATAGTCAATTCAATAAAAGGAATCTAAGAAAACCTTATATACTGTTTTTTAACCGTAGGTTTGTTGTTTTAGTGATACAGTAATTAACTGTATTAATTAGTAAAGTTATTGAAGCCTTATCGATTTAATTAAATTTTATTGATTGATAATTTAATTATATTGTTGTAGCGACACAGTAATAGCTGTATTATTAAACCACTAGAAGTCTTTATTTAAATTTTATTACTTGATGATTCAATCAATTAGTTTTGTTTATTATTTTAATTAATAAACAGAAATTCCACCTTATTAGTCATGCAAATCCTATATTAGAATGAAATATGCAAATAAATTTATTAACAAGAAAAACTTTTTTTCTTTATTTAACTACACCTGTTTATTTTTGTGTTACATGAATACTAGAGTCAATTTCAAATTAAGAAATATAAAAAGGCATCCAATTGAAATGTTGACACATGAATCGACAAGTAAAAGACAAAGAACTTAACCTTATATTACAATCATTAGAACTGGAATCCTGACAAGACAAAATGGAAGGAAGTGCTCTCTGACTATCAGAAGGTTTCATTAAACAAAAAAATTTAAGCGTAATTACAAAAAAAAACTATTACGAAAAATATAGATCATTTTATTATAATACTATTATGCAAAAAATACTATCCTCCCTAAAACCAACACTAAATTTATCAAAACGTTAAATCAATGCTTGCAGTGAGTGTGAGTTATTTGCACACTGTAAAAGAATAATTCTGTTCTGTTCTGTACTGCACTATAACCTGTAAAAATAGGTTTACAGTAAATGTTACAGAAACTCAGCCGAGCCGTCTCTGTACCGAATATGGGCAACCGCTTCCCTGCCACTTGCTTGAAAATAGGCTGATTTAGTGGTCCCAGATTTTAAAATCCCATTATCGTATGCCAGCTGCTAAAATTATCATATTTCTTGCAAAACTATCACAGAAAGGTACGAATACGATTTAATCATATAAAAGTAAACAATCTTTATGGTAAAATGTAATAGTGTATTTTTGTCTTTTATATGCATATATACGAACTTCAAAAAGAAATTACATACATTGGGATGAAAAGAATAAAAATAAAATAATGTTTGATTACAAAGATAAAAATTAAATTGAACAGGCATAAAAACACAAAATTAAAGTATTATCTGATTTTCACAAATACATGAATAAATTACTGTTTTATACGTTTGTTCATGAAGTTTACGCTCTTCCATAATAATAATATTTATCCCTGGTTAAACCATTGACCTTTTTAACTGAAAGTTATTTTTTAAATGTTTTCTTTATAATCAATAGTTGACACAGCATTATTTTATCCTCAAAGAAAATGTCTTTTCCCTCTTTTTCATACAAGTCGGTAGCACTATTTAGGATGAAGTTTAAGTTGCCTGTGAGCTTATTATATTACAACAAATGAAAAACAACTTACAATTCCAAATTACCATAAAAAAATATAAAACACACTAAATACATAAACAAAGACCATTCGCTCCCTGCATATTTATGACTAGCAAGGGACAACAGAAAATATGAGACTACTAAGGATGTTTTTGTTCAATTACAATGCCAAATAACTGGTCCAAAAAAATAAGCTGTTTTAATTTTAAATGTTACTTTCTTTCTAGCAGTGCCACCTATTCAAATTATCGTAAATTTCGCATACGATAGGAAGTCCTATCGTACATTGTACAATCCAGAGAAATTATCGCCTAAATATTATAATTATCGTAAATGTGGGAACCCTGGACTGATTTACAATTTTTATGTCAACCTTTGTCATTTGACATCATGATGTAAAACAATACACACATTGACACACATGTATGTTAATTGGGTACAGTTGAGTCCCGCAAATCTAGACTGTTGTTGACCGAACAGTGTCTAGGTTTGTGAAAATTCTGGGTTATCGGAAAAAGTATGAATAGTTTAGGTTATTGCTAAAAAATGTATTTATTGCAAAATTCAACTTATAAAAACTAAAACTTGAACTTCATCTGTTATAACAAACTTAAAGAAAGACCAAAAATGTTTTGTAGGCCGACTCTACAAACTTCAAAGTGCACTTTATTGCTCTGGAAGGCTTTCCAAGTTATCCGGAATTCTGGGTTATCGAAGTCTGGGATTGCATTACACTACTGTATTAATACAGTATTAAAAAACTAACACATTTAACTGTTATTTTTTTACCAATCAACACTATTTAAAATAAACAACTATAAGTATATCCAAAATGAAAACATTATTTATATTTTAATCCCCAAAACTTTTTTTGGAATTATATGAATGAATTCAAAAGGTTACTCAACATTTCTAAGGAAATAAAGGCCATAAAATTTTATCTTAAAAAATCCTTATATGTTTTAAAACGCTGCAGCAATAAAAAAGATATGGGCGAAGCTATTTATCTATCAAAATGCAACAGCTGATGGAAGAGACAGTGTGTATGTAAAATAAATAAGAATAGATTGCCTTAAAATCCTGTCTAAGGAACGTGCCAACCTTATTCAGTAACAAGGCTACAAGATCGCGCCACTATCATCACGATCACCACACTCATCCTTCACTCATATTCAGGGTAACGTCAAAGTCAAAGTCAAACATTCTTTATTCATCATTCTGTACATTGGTACATTGAATAGTGTCACTATTCTACATCATCCTAAATCTACACCTAGCCCTAAATTTACATCATCCTAAATTAAAACAAAATTAACTATTACATAAACTCAAAATTAAAGTATTAAACTGTCTCTGCATCTCCAGAAATCATCAAAAGAGTATGGGGCGAGCTGCAAAAGAAAATTTTTCAATTGTTTCCTAAACTTTACAATGTCATTTTCAAGTAAAATCTGTTTTGGCAAATTAAATAAAAATTTGTTACCTATAAAATTAGTCTTCTTTTCATAAAATTGTAATCTATGTTGCTCCACCTCCCTGTGAAATCTCAAGTTGTAAGGGTTTCTATTACTATTTTCGGAGGAGATAGGGTTATTCTTGACATACATGATTGTCTCAAAAATATATAATCCATATATTGTAAATATGCCAATATCAGAAAAATGCCTCTTTACTGAAACAGATCGTTGTAAGTTAAAAATAATTCTTAATGCTCTTTTTTGTAGCACTAAATTTGTATCCAGATTTGTTTTGGATGTAGCTCCATAAATGCAAACCCCATATGCTATATGGGAGTGAACTAATGCAAAATAAACAGTTTTTAAAGTATTTATATTTGAAACTCTAGTCATTTGACGCAGAGCGTATAGATCAATTGAAATCTTTTTTGTTATATGATTAATGTGCTCATCCCAACTTAAATTTTCGTCTATTACCAGACCTAAAGATTTTGTTGTAGCTACTTGTTCCAAACTATTGTATCAATTACAATGTCAAAATTATATTTTTCCTTTGTTTGTTTTGTAGAGAATGAAATGAAGTTGGATTTTGATGAATTTAGAAGTAGACTGTGGTTAATTAAAAACTCTTTTACAACTGAAAGATTGACAAAAGATGAAATTTCAATTTCTTCCTTGTTATTACCTGAGACGGTGATATTTGCATCATCCGCATAAAAACTGATGCACTACCCTGAAATACACCAGGTAAACCCCTGAGATAACACAGGAAGAGGAGCGGACCCAAAATTGAACCCTGTGGGACCCCATGTTGTATAATCTTAAGTTTTGAATGAAATTTTCTAGCGTATTGAAATTTGCTGAGTAAGCAATTAGATGTATTCTGTATTTCCACATATTGTACCTTTTATTTAAATAAGAAATAAACCATGAAAGTTCTTTTCCCTTAATATTCATATTACTTAAACAATCGATTAATTTTTCATGAGATACACTGTCAAAAGCTCTTGAAAGGTCTAAAAATATGCCAATAACTTTTTCACCATGATCTATGTAATTAATTACTGAATTGATAAAATTTACTCTTGCTGTAATAGTTGATTTGCCTACTCTAAATCCGTGTTGCTGTTGATCTAGTAACTGATTTGATTCCAAATAATATAAAAGTTGATTATATACTACTTTTTCAAAAGTTGAAGCAAATGATGAGATTAATGACCCTGGCCTGTAGCATGTGGGGTCAGTCTTGTTACCCTTTTTAAATACCGGTTTAACTTTTGCAATTTTCAATTGACTTAGAAAAACCCCTGATATTAGTGATGAATTTATCACATGAGTGAGAGGTTTTAAGATAGGTGGAATGGATTGTTTCACAACAGTAATTGGAATATCATCCATGCCAGAGGAATATTTATTATCAAAGGCCATGATTATTTCTTTAACTTCATTTTCATTAACTTGTCTAAATTTAAAATTTGGTGCAGTGCTAGGTTTGAAAAAACTGTCATAGTTAATTGTATTGTTGGGCTGAATATGTGGTAATACAAGCCTTTCCACAGCAGTGACAAAACAATTGTTGAAATGATTGCTCACCTCTATAGGATCTATTTTATTTGACCCATTTAAAGTTAACTTAATATTTTCAAAAGATTTTGACTCATTATTTATTTCTGATCTTACAATATTCCAAGTGGCCTTTGATTTATTTGTAGAATTTAAAATTTTGTTGTCAAAAAATTCCTTTTTGTCTCTTTTTATCTCATTATTAAGCTCTTTCTTTATTCCTCCATGAGGTACCTGTCTTATTAAGAATGAAATGAACAACATATCAGTTCAATCATCTGAACAATAAGAACAACTCCTGACCAAGTGACATAGCCTTGACCTTCTCCTTTGAATACCTTCTCCTATTCAAAGTGAAGCCCGTTTTCGAAATGTTTGCATCCACAACATGGCGGCCATAACTCTTCATACCCTCAATACAGTTGCTCATACTGTAGTTGTCATGTCAAAAACTTAAGTCATAGGCATCAATAGGCCTATAGTAGCACCTCGCTAGTCCGACTCCTCGGTTAATCCGACCATGCTGCCAGGGAAATAGGCCTCCGCTAGTTCGCCCTCAGCGGGGTTTTCTCATTGGTTAGTCCAACCACGCAATTGGAAATTGATGTTGGTTTACATTTCCGGTGCATTCGGAGGATATTTCCGGATATATTCGGAGGATATACACACTCCCAATGAGTAATACGTCATCAACAGGAGCCAACCTGAACGGAGGTTCAGGTTGGCTCCTGTCGATGACGTATTACTCATTGGGAGTGCGTATATCGTTCAGTAGAGCAATAACATTTGGTGCTGTTAGTTTTTTTGGTCCTAATGTCGTTTTTTACAGTACAGTTTTTAAACACTCTTAATGCAATTTATTCCTAATCGAAATACAGTTTTTGTACGTTTTCATGTAAATAAAATGAGTTCATCCGATAATCCAACCTTTTTGCTGTTCTAACCATGCCCCCGGTCCCGTAGGTGACGGATTAGCGAGGTTCTACTGTATTTAGTTTTTGGATTCAGGCAGTAGAGTGGTTTTGTATACACTTTTTTATAATTTTTTTGCCAAAGTGGCAACTCGTAAGATCCTTTGATAATTTTTCCAAACTTCAACTGTTTTCCCACAAATTCTAAAACTTAAGGAATCAAAATTTCTACAAAATATACCATGATATCGGTGTGTTTAGATTTCACCTCCTACACAGAAAAACTGAGAAAAGAGTTTGTACATATTAATCCTTGCACAGTCATAATGACAGTAGAAAATGTTCTGTTTGTAGGACAGAACCATAACACTATCTGTTTTGGTTCATGGGATACATCTTGAATCCAAAACTTGGCAGACGTCAGAAATGAGATTCATCAGCTGCAGTTCTTGTGAAATAGGGATGCCTACATTACTCTTTTCTTTGGTCCGTGGATTCAACTCAATTTTCACAACATCAGCTTCAACCAGCCACAAACCTTCATCACAAAGTATCGTCCAATGTATACTAACCCTCTAAGTAGGGACATCTTATGGATGAATGAATAGTTCCCGCTGCTAAAAAAAAGAGATGGTGCCACTTTTGTTTTTCAGTCCAATTGGACCTGTTGTAGCAGTTTACAGATCAAGATGACTTTCCGAATTCAAGCAGTTGGTTGTAATATTTATACAGTTTTATGTTATTGTTTTGCATTGTTTTATCTTTTACCATATTGTTTAATCTGTTTTTTTCACAATCATTCTCATTTTGATAGTGAGTAGCAGCGCGGGACAATGGGGCCATAGTGATGTGCGATACGATACCTATATTATCGGAATATCGTAATAAACAGGGGACGATACGATATTTAGAAAACGATACGTATCGCCAAAAACGTTATTCGATTCCGTATTGGCACATAGAGGCGATATTTACGAATTTTATGGGAAATCCACTTATTTCTCAACATATCTTAATGAAACTTGGTATGTGGCTTCATCTAGCTGAGATCTACTTGATTATGGTCTAAAATCCCCCATTTTGACATTTCAATTCCCATGTTATTCTTTTGGAGAATATTCTGCATGCTTATTTATGAACATAGGTACGTTGAAAAATCTTGATGTGAGGCACCATTTTAATAATTTATTAAAGCATTAGCAATTTGCTGAGTAAGCAACGAGGGTATTACAGTATTTAGTTGCCTGTTGCTGTTATTTTATTTTAGTTACCAGTAACCTGTTCTGGTCGATATGATTCGATACGTATTGTTTTCGATATTTATGGGCGATACGATACACACCTCTGATACGTATTGTATCGCCATATCACGATACTCGGCCGTATCGCACATCACTATGGAGGCATCAGCGCCGATTTCTGCTCTGCTTTTTGGTGGCGAAACTAAAAAAATTAACATTGGATGTCCCTACTTAAAGGGATCTGTAGTATACACTGGTAGAAGCGTGCACGACAGAGCCGGGTTGAACTGGAACATGCATCGGCGCAAATTTCTCCTCTGCTTTTCAGCGGCAAAACTGAAATATTAACATTGCATGTCCCTACTTAAAGGATTGGTATACATTGTATCATCTCTAGATTGATCTGTTCAAGCTATTCAAACCTGGGAATTGAAGAGGAACAGGAAAATGAAATAAAACCAAATATAAAATAAGAGAGTATTTATATAGAAGCTAGATTGTATATAATATTACAAATAAAATATCAGTAATAAATCAAAATCTATATAATAATACAACAGAAAATAGAATCGAGATGGAAATCTATCCGGGTATTTTGAACGGTTTTTGTCAGAGTCTTTCTCACTTGTAACTTGGGACAGGTGTTTCAAACTAAAATATCTCACGATGTTTCTAAAACAAACTAATCGGCGATGCCTAAAACCTGAGACTAAAATAAGTTTAAGAACAAAAATATCAACTAACAAATGAGCTTATCTTAATGGATAAATAATTTTTGCAATGTAAAAATAGTTATACACTTTCATATACAAACGACACTACTTAATAAAAAAATTAGCTATTTCATAACAAATAACTTCATAAGTTATGTTTAACTATTACATCCATATTTAAAAAGTTAGTTATAAACTAACAAGTAAATGTAAATAACTTTCGCATGCAAAATGCTGGCTCAAGCTGTGTTGCGGGGACTCCTTATATCTAGACCAATTGCATAGTTTCATACAATTCCATAATTTTTTTTTAATTTATTCTGTCATAAATATGTTAAAAATTACAAAGCAGTTAATTTAGTTCCTCTTCCATATTTGCTGATTATAAGAAAAAACTGTTCTGAAGAAATGAAAAAATTCGGACATCCAACAATTTAACCAATATTATTGCTATTCAAATCTCTTGCTTTTTGTTCATGAATGAGTTGTATAGATTAATTATCAAATTTCAGATATACTTTACAGTAATTGTACTACGTTGTAATTTTTTTTTTATAGAACCAGTTTCAAACTGGTAAAAACAATAATTTCATTACAACAGAATAATACTCCTAAACGAAACCTCTTGAAACCATAATTTATCGAGTAATGTACTTTGATCATGCGCTTTACAAATATAATCATCTAATCCGCACATAACACATATTTCCTGTAACAAAGCATTTATTTACAATGTGATTTCCACTTCCGGACAATTTCTCGTACAGCAGTTTTGTTTACATTTTGTAACTAACATTAACACTACACCTAGATTAGATGAATCACACTGATCCACTACCAGTTTTTATATACATGATTTATTATAAACAGTAAGAAAATATAACATTACTGAAGTTTCTGAGATCTCACAATATGAAAGACTTAAAAAGCGAGAACCCTCCAAACGTAAATAAAGTTCTGGTTTACAACCTGATATTTGGAGAGATCTTTGCTTCAAAAACTAATATGTGGATTCGTAAATTTACACATTGACTATCAAGTTGAGAAACTTCTTGTTCTGTTCTCGGTAAAAATAGTATATTGCTCAATAGTATACATACTCTTGTTTTATACAGGTAAGAAATCAATGTTTACTCTAAAAGCACTAAAAACATTTATTTTTTAAAGTTTTCACACACTTGGTCATATAGTTGCTACCCCTCCAAAATGTAATCATATTATAAAGGTGAACATCATGGTATGTGTAGTGAAATGGTATTTTGGAATCCAGAATGTTGCTTACAAGAAATCAGACATTAATTGAACCTGAAAAGTTACATTAAACTAAGAAGTATCAAATTATGTGTGAACTTTTTTAGATGAAATGCAACTGAAAAGTTTATTTGAATCATCAGATTGGCCCAGAAATTATGAGGATAAGCTTGAATTCAGTAATAACAATATAAATTGTAATAAACCATAACTCAACAGAAGTGCATGAAACTACGAATTAACTACTTCAGTACACTCGATTTTGTAAGTTAACCATTTTCCTCATTGTAAAACTCATTGTTAACCATTGTAAAACTCATTTTAAAACATGCCTTAATTTTATGTCTAGTGTCAATGACCAACAAGAAATACAATAAAATAATGTCAAAAAGTAGAAGTATAACACATTTGGTACAAAAAATCAGCTTACTCAATTACTCATTTGTGTTCAAGACAAAACCCAGAGAAAGAGTTAAACCAATTTGTGCAAAGTTACCTATTTTTGTGCCACTCGATTGTACTGTATTGAAAATCATTGATTGTACTGTCAATCATTACACTTGATCGGAAACATTATCTTTTTAAAATATTCAAAAATTGTAACAGACCACTTGATCCGTTAGAATATATTTAAATTTATATTACTGTATAGTAGACTTTCAATGGTCCCCAAGATACTAGACCACGGCTGTGCTAGATAAGTGAACCTGTTGCCAGATATTTCTCAGGCCAACCCAGGATAGTTTGAAGTGCTGTGAACAAACATATCCCCCTTCCCTCAATAATACAGCCAAAGATAGTAAAATAAGATTGTTAAGAATTATGAAGATTTTTTTACTTATTGTTTATCTTAAATTTGTATCAGATAAGCCAGTTCCAACCGACATCACAACACTGTTCTCAATGTATTAGACAGACGACAGAGGTCTGTATAGTAAAGGTTAAATAGGTTTGCTGTTGTCACACACCCACAGGGTTGCCAACTTTACTACTTACTTGGATACTTGGTTATCCATCCAGTTGGCTTATGAAGCATTGGATGTCGTCAAAAGAATGCCGGTATAAAAAACCGGACATTTCGGTCGCTCCGATGGGTGAGATCGGGGATAGGTTATGTTAGGTCAGTCTTACAAATTCTTCAAAGGGGTGTTCTCTGGCTGCATAATTCAAAAAATTCTCTCAAACTATAAAAACTATTACTAATCAAGAAATCTTTCAGATCATTTTTGAACTTGTTGATTTTGTTTTGTAATTTAATTTGTGCCGGAAGAATTTGGAAAATCTTTTGGCCAGAATATTTAGGTGTTTTTTCAAATGCCTTTAAATTGTGTTGTACTGCAAAATTGTTCTTGTTCCTTGTATTATATGTATGAATTGTGTTGATATATTCTGGTGTTTGAGTTTTTATGTATACCGACACCTCATAAATGTAAAGGCTAGGAACTGTTAACAGTCCTAGATTAATGAAATGTTCCTTACAATGAGAGCGTGGAGGTAGTCTTAACATACATCTCAAGGCTTTCTTTTGCCAGACAAAAATCTGTTTCAAATTTGATTCAGTTGCTCCCCAAAGAACAATTGAGTAGGAGATGTGGGACTGGAAAAGGCAATAGTAGGCTGATTTGAGAAGCTCGATGTTTTGGAATTTGGCAAGATTCCTCAACACAAACGTCCCCCTCGCCAGTTTCCTCTCAACGACCTCCAACTGCCTTTCCCAGTCCAAACTTCCATCCAGTCGCACCCCCAGAAAGTCAACCTGATCGGATTCATTCAATAGAACTTCCCCAATAAAAATGTTTGGCTTTTGAAAAAATTTTGATCGTTGCTTTTGTGCTGTTTGAAAACAGACATAATTAGTTTTGTCTGGATTTAATTTAAGTCTGTTTTCACCAAAAAATTGGGCCACTTGGTTAATTTTGATGACTGAATCAATTTCAAGATCTTTTTGGTTTTTATGTTTGGTTACAATAGTAGTATCGTCCGCAAACATAAAAAGGTTCCTTTCTGGGATTAAATTTGCCAAATCATTAATATAGACAATGAAAAGGATCGGGCCCATTATTGATCCCTGCGGCACGCCGTGGGGCATTAATCTTTTACTTGACAGGACGGACTTACTTTTGAATTTAGCTTCATGGTGGATCTCAGTTACCTGGCTTCTACCACTAAGATAGGAGCAAATCCAATCAAGAGCAGTGTTTTTTAGGCCAAGGCACCTGAGTTTTTCAATCAGCAGACCTGTGTCGACACAGTCAAACGCCTTGGTGAGGTCGGCAAAGCAACCCACAACCGCCTCACCCGCATCCCATGCCTCGACACAGCTGTTGACGAAATCAATTAAAGCCAATTTAGTGGATTTTGATTTTCTAAAACCATACTGCTTGCCACTTAGTAGGTTATTACCCTCCAAGTAAGCAATCAGCTGGTCACAGACCACTTTTTCAATTAATTTAGAAACCACCGGTAATAGTGAGACCGGACGATAGTTACACATCTCCCCATCATCCCCCTTCTTGAACAAAGGCAAGACCTTGGCGACCTTGCATCCGTCCGGGAAGGCGCCCGTGGATGTAGATGTATTTACAAGATGAACGAGGGGTTTCATTATCTCTTCAGCACAAACTTTTAGGACTTTCATACTTAGGCCATCTATTCCCGTTGATGTTTTGGGTTTCAATTTGCCAAATATT
The DNA here is from genome assembly GCA_035578135.1 of Flexamia atlantica. Classification (NCBI taxonomy): domain Eukaryota; kingdom Metazoa; phylum Arthropoda; class Insecta; order Hemiptera; family Cicadellidae; genus Flexamia; species Flexamia atlantica. Next base: position 2,821,022 of record JAQJVK010000015.1, on the reverse strand, counting down.
TTTCTCAACACATCCTCATCAATTTGTTTAAATGAGTTTAACTCTGTATCAAGGCGTGCCCCTGTAAAAATCTGCGTTGGCTGTCCTGTTTGCCCTAAGCTCTGATGAATATCAAACGCTACATTGGAAAAGTAATCATTAAATGCTTCACTAACAGCTGTCGGGTTCTTAATAACATGCTCATCCTTATTTATTGTCAAGTTCTTAGGGCTATTTTTGTTAATTCCTCTCCATTCATTTATGATTCTCCAGGCTTCTCTTGCTTTGTTGTTGGAATTTGATATTCTATGATTATACCAATCCGCTCTTGCTTTGTTAATACTGCGTCTGTATTCTGCTAAAGCCTGATCATAATGTAGCTTATTATATTCTGATTTATTTATCTTCCAGCTTTCGTAGCATCTCAGCATCTCCTCTTTCTTACGACAGATATCAGCGTTCATCCATTTAATCTCACTTACGTTCTTTATTTTTATTTCCTTTAAAGGGCAGGCAATATTGAAATAGTACATAAATGTTTCCATAAAGATATTGTATTTTTCATTCACTTCCCTTGCTTCATACATGTCTGTCCATTTTTCTTTTTTTAATCGAAACCTAAGTTCTGTAAGATTTTGTTCTGTTATGGATCTAACGATTTTCTTTTTGCGAATATTTTTTGTGGCTTGGTTCATGTTAAAAATTTCTATGTTTATTGCATGATGGTCTGAAATCAATGGTTCAATAACTGAGCTACTTTGTTCCTACTTTGCTACTTTAGTTTCTATGCTAGATTTACCTCGTCGATATCGTGATAACTCTAAAACCTAAATAATTGTCAAAACTCCTGATGAAATATTGCATGATTTCACGTAAACCTTGAGAAAAAGTTTTTTTGGGAAAAAATGAATGGCATTTAGTTACTGAAATATGAACGCAGTACTACATATAATGTCTTTAGTAAAGTCAATTTTTACGTTTACATGTAATCAGCAAACAATGCAATCAAACTTATGGCCATTCGCGCCTTTTTCAAAGTTGTTTTACAGAAAACTTTTTTTTAAATAAAAAAATACTTTTTTTTTTAATAAACTTTTAGTTTTTGCAGGGATTCTGGAGGGCCGGTTTATTGAGTGTTTACTATATTTATTTACAGTGCCTACAGTTTGTTTGGATTTTTTTTGTGGTAGGAGATAATTTTTATTGTTATTTTATTTTAACCAATGCTTATTTTTCAGTGGCCTAATTGCCAAAGGCTCACTTTCTGGAATAATTCTGCGACAGTTTGATCGCTTTCTCTTATTACATTAATGATGTTCCATTCAATACCTTTGTAAAAAAATCAATGAACTCCATTCAAGTTAAATTGCTAAATTTAATTAAAAACAGTTTAATTAATAATTTAATAACAACTAATAACAATTTAATGGTTTAACGTAACAGGCCCAATTTAATTCAGACACAGTTTTGGAAGTATATAAATAATGAAATGCCGAATTTAAGTTTTTCAAATCCATGTTCCCTTGTGGATGTAAAAAATAACAATGCATTTCCACTTATTTTTAATTGTGGGGGGGGGGGGAGCGATATAGAATTCATATGGAATGGAAGTACAGAAGCTAAATTACATTTAGGATTCAACAAACACTTTTTAGCAATAGCTAAAGATGGCTATGTCTTATTAAAGAAACTACTTATGTTCTATAAAATTTATATAGTTATTTTACAAAGAGAAATTACATTTCTCTGAAATGTCATTTATGAACCCACATCACTTTTGTGGTACACATTCACTCAAGCTCTTCATTTTTTTATTCTTTCCGAAAGGACAGTACAGTATACCTTATATTATCAAAATTTATTCTGTGGATTTCCCAATCTTGTTAGCAAAATATCTGGATAATCTGATGTTCCTATTAAACCAGTGTAAAAACAGCACTCGCGGGAAAATCGTCTGCAATATTGCCGTCATCATCGAAAATATCGCAGATGATTCTACAGATAATCAAAGATGTAATTTATTACTTACTATTAAATTATAAATATTTTAAACATAAAAATACAAAAAATATTAAATTTTTAAAAGCAACATTAAAGCAAGTAACACTAAAACCAACTGCTTACCTAAAATAACAAATTCAAACAATTTAGTGCAACAATTTAAAACAAAAAAATTTTAAATATAAAGACGAGTGAAAATATGTAAACATAAACATATAAAACATTTTAACAAATACATTAAAAACTTAATTCTAGATGGCTAAAGTAATTATTTAGGCAGTAAAGAATTTGTTGGAGAGGAGGTATGCTAACTGTGTCAGTTGTATCAATTGTAGATGGTAATGGTCGAGGTTCAAAAGTGAAAATTTTCTTGATAGGAATCATCAGAAAAGAGTAGCCTAGGAATTTTTCAAAGCAAATTATCATAGGTTTTTCTTTTAGGTGTACAAGCATAATTTTGCTTTATTGATGTCACTATCATTGACTTTACATTTTTATACATTTGTACATTTGACATTTTAGACATACAGTAAAAACGTTTTATTTCAAAATCTGAAAGAAATATGTTTTTTAAATACATTATTTTGAGGTTTTCTGACAAAAAATTTTTTTCTTTAAATAGTCCAAACAGTTGAAAGAAATTGTTAAATTTCCTTTCCAAACGTTTCTAGAAAACCCCATGGCTTTTTTGTTTCACACGATGAAAATGTTAACCAAATCTTCAACCATTATAGTGGCCTACCCAAATCAGTGATCTATTGCCAGACTAACAATTATTGTAACAAAGACAGTAAGAAGATGAGAGGCGATAGCAACCTTACTTTAAAAGTAAAACTACAAAAAAAGATTCCAACAAAAGATCAACTTTTGTTGAAAAAAGGCAAAGATAACGTATTTAACGTAGAGTTAAAAAGTAATCGGTTAAAATTAAAGCTTAATTTGTTTACCGCTCTTCTGATTTGTAAATAGCACCTTCCTAAAATAGGAATAAAATTTCGGGGGCTAACTGACATAAAAACACCTGTCCCAAAACAAATTGTGCGCGGCAGCGAAAAACTCATCACTGAAACTGAGGCGTTCCATGGATACAGTACACCTGGATCGTTCATTCAATGTACGCCCGAGTTTGTTTCAGCGACAAAAAATCCAAAACAAACATCGTGATCATTAACAAACAGCTTAAGATAAGTAGTAAAGTTTTAACATCGACACAGTTTTACACAGATATTTACATTAAGGCTTAAGTAAGATTTGACACAGGCTAAAAAAGAAGAAACAATTTTCTAAAATTTAATCCTTTTGTTGTTTGGTATGGATTTTTCCAAAAGTTCGTTTTAACATTTGCCTCAGTCGTATACGATTTTTCGTTGAACTGAATTCTGGATACACTGGCGGGGAGCTCTAAAATTGATAACCTTGGCTTTAAACACATAAACCATAACGGATTCTAGTAACAAGGCTGCAGCACTGGTAAATGGCAACACTGCCTCAAGCAGTTCAGCTGAAGGAGCTTTCTGAAAGAGTGCACGGGCTGAGTGCACTCTTTCATGGACTCAGCTTTAACACTGCCTCGAGCAGTTCAGCTGAAGGAGCTTTCTGAAAGAGTGCACGTGGGGCTGAGTGCACTCTTTCATGGACTCAGCTTTAACACCGTCTCGAGCAGTTCAGCTGAAGGAGCTTTCTGAAAGAGTGCACGGGGGGGCTGAGTGCACTCTTTCATAGACTCAGCTTTAAAGAAGCATTTCTTGTTTTCCTTTTCGCAAAGCAGTGTTGCCAGATTGAACATCACAGCAAAGCAGCGACAATATGACCCGAAAGTAAAAATCCCCCCCCTCAGTGCATCGATTGCTTTAAAAACCGACAAGTGAATCAAACAAGACAAACGAGGCAAATGTTAAAACGTAACTGGTGCAGTCGTCGTAACGTGTTCGCGAGTCGGTACATGGAATGGCGACCGAGATGTCTGCTCTCACACGCGTGAGTCTCTGTACACACCACTGCGGCTGCGACGTGCGACGGCCGCTCTAGAACAGGACGCAAGGTTTTCTTCTCCTCCCCGGGAACCGCGGTTTCTTGCCCTTCGTCTTGCCTCTGTGCTCCTTCTGGAAAAGCAGAAGAAAACAGAGCTTGAGGTAGACTGAAAATAGGTGTGTACCTGACATCTATCAGATCAAAAAATACATTGATTTCTCCTCTCCATGTTTCGCCTGGTGGTTCATCTACAAAAATTATTCATCCATTGAGGACACATCACGAAACAGTAAAATACATTTGGCACAAACATTTATAATACGAAAAACTAACAAAAACACGTAGAAGGCCTAATTTTAATAACTGACCATGGCACTAATAGGAAGCAGAGTATGCATCAGTCTGTTTTTTTTACAAGTTTGTGCATCACTTCTGTACCACTCAATGCACCAACTTCATATTGAAAAATTATGACAAAAAAAATTCTACTAATAACAAGTCAGTCTCATTAACTAACCAACTAACAAAGTTGGCTTCTAGTTAGTCCCCATAAAACTCAACTTGGGAAAAAGAAGCATTATCAATTATAAACTCTTCAGTAGTCTACATTTTTTTCAAAATTTGTCCGTATCATCAACTTATTTTAATTCTACAGGAATATCATTTTTTAAATCTCACGACCATACAAGACGGTTAATGTTAAAAATGTTATGGCTGGTTATAAAACTGTGCCCGGTGTTACACTTATTGGCCCTAAACAATCACAAGACTACAGTAAGAGAATTTAGTATGTCCTAATGCACTCAACTAATTCAAACTTATACAAATAAAAAACCGTCATTATATTTAGCAAATGTATACTTATTATTTAATTAGTTGGACTTTTCCTTTCGCTTCTAGTGTTTAAACTATACTACGTTTCGAGAGGTATTGAAACTCCACTCTTTTCAAGTGGTCCTACTTAAAGTTATGTTAACCAACTTATTTTTATCTAACCTAAATTTTTCTGGGATTTTTTTGTTTTTTGACATACACAGAAATCTCACTCAAACAAAAAATCATACTAAACACATTGAGTATAATACAGAATACAAATAGAAAATCAAAAACAAAAACATATTGAACATATACAGAATAGAAAATTAAAACAAACACATATACCTCACTGCCGGCAATGCCTCCAAGCTGGTGGTGGCACAACACACACACACACACACACACACACACACACACACACACACACACACAAGACCACCTGACCTCACACACGCTACTCGAATTAAAAATTAAATTTATACTTACGTCTTTCCTAATTTCCCGCACTAACGTGTAGAAGGCGTCGTCGACCCCCTGCCTCGTCTTGGCCGAGGTCTCGACGAATGGGATGCCGTAGCTCCGTGCGACGTCCTGCGCCGTCGAGATCTCCACCGCGCGCGTCGGCAGGTCACACTTGTTGCCCACCACTGTCGGACAAACCCAGGGGTTAATTTCAGCCGGAGCACACTGGAGCTAAGCACGCGCTCCGCCATTTCTCAATTCACAGGTGCGGCTCCAGACCATTTTTCTGGCCACGTAATTTATTAATACTGTTTAGAAAACGATTTTTATAGAAGTGTACAACTCTTTCCAGTTTGGGAATTACCTTATTCAACTTTACAACTCTGTTTTCCTTTACATAGTTTCATGCGAGGTAATAGATGGTAGCTATTTATCCTCTGTTCTCGATTCTGATCACTAAATTAAACTCGAGATTGGCTTTAGCGAAAGAGGGTGGAAGTTTACTATCCTCGATCAAGGGCAAATCCAATCCTGGCCAATCAGAGCGTATACTGGGTGCGTTCAGCATTACTCGTTTCTACACCTTTCTTATAAGGCCTCATGCAGAACACAGTTCGTCAAATGTTTTGACAAGTCAGATGTGCCCTTGTTCGACGATAGTTAATTATTCCCACCGTGAGTCGTGAGTGGCGCTAAGGCACGTAGTGCTGGAGACCACAACCTTCACGATCACACCTTCACTAGCTAGTACACTCTAGCTTCAGCAGGGCAAGACCTAGCAAGCACGAAAGTGAACACGGCCTAAACATTACACAGAGGTCATAAACATTAAAAAGACGCCAAATTTATTTGAAATTTTTAAATAATCCGGAGGAGGGCCCCTGGAACCTCTGTTCTGTTGGGGGATTTTCAATAGGTACCTCCCGGCCCCCTGGTGTGTTTTAGTTCTGGTACTTATTTAATTAGAAATTAAGCCCTGTACAAACCAAACACCCGACGGTTAAGCAGAAGTTTTGTTAGGTTTGTAAAATACAGTTTTGACCCTCCCCTTCCAACAACATTAGTTGAACTGAGGGACCGCTTTAGAGCAGCCATCGAATCCAACAATCAAGATATGGTCGAGATCTCCACTGCGCAAGTCGGCAGGTCGCACTTGTTGCCCACCACTGTCTGACAAACCAAACACAAATTCAAATTTCTTTTTGCACACAACGTTTGTACACGAGTAATTACAACAAACTGGTGTATGGTCATAACATATTACAGTAAAGTATAAAATAAAATCTAACTACAACTAATCTTCTTATCTATGAGGAATTTGTTCACACTGTAGTATGCTCTGTTGACAAGGTGCAAGTGGAGCTTTTCTAATATTTCATTGTTAGACAATTGATTTATATGAGGAAATAAATTATAAATTTTCAAAACCATATAGATCGGGCTATGAGAATACATTTCCAAGCGGTGACTTGGGTATCTAAAGAAGCTGTTAGCACACCTAGTCCTATAAGAATGATTAAATTAAAATTTTTCAAAGATATCTGGAATTTTGATTACAAATTTTACTAATTCAAAAATAAATAAGCAAGGAACAGTCAATATTTGAAGCTTCCTAAAAAGTGGCTTACATCTTGTTTGTTGTCTGAGCTTTAAGTGCCATCAAGGAACCCTGTGAATAACCCCATAAAATTATTCCATATTTTATAACAGATAATGCATCCAAAATAAACAATTTTGCAAAAAACTAAAGAAGAATTAGTTCTGATTAGAATGGGAAAAGCATACCTGAAAGAGTTCAACTTTTTCCCTAGAGAACTTAACACACAACGGTTAAGTAGAAGTTTTGTAAGGTTTGTAAAATACAGTTTAGTCCCTCCCCTTCCAACATTCGTTGAACTGAGGAACCGCTTTAGAGCAGCCATCGAATCCAACACTCGAGACAAGCTTGCTAAGGCGAGGGAAATGTTTATTTTTGAAACTCCCTGAATTTTCCTGCCCATCTGAATGTCTCGGAAGGATACTTACAAACCATCGGGACTTCCTCCGCATCCTTCACTCGTTTGATCTGCTCCCGGTAGTTGCTGATATCTTCGAACGACTTGGCGTTGTTTATTGCGAAAACCAAGAGAAACCCTTCCCCGGTCCTCATGTACTGGTCTCTCATTGCACTGAAACCATCCGTTTTTACGTTAACACTTATACCGAAACCCCCGGTCTTACAGACCTCAGGGAAATTTCACTTGTTGATATTGGCAACACTGCTGAAGCGGTGGTGCTACCCCTCCCGATACCTTCCTCCCTTCCCTTCCCCTTGACCTTCACACAGTTTTTTTCCAGTTTAAGTTGTTCTTCTGTACTCGACTTCCCGATTTTTAATTACTTGCCGGTCTCAGAGACCGAGGGTTTCGGTTCCCGTTAGTCTGATTTCCACTGTTTCTTATGCAGGAGTCTCACAGACCGAGGGTTCCAGTTACTATTTATTTGCCGTCCATTATTTTATATGGGAGCGTCACAGACCGAGGGTTTCGGTTAACGTTTCACAGTGAGGGTTTCGGTGTAGGTGTTAAAAAAATGGTGCTGACAAAAACTGAAAATTAAATGTTACAATGTACATCAAGCCAATAACTTAAAGATATGAAATTTCATCATTTCTCATTGTTATATTCAACTACTGTCACCTGGATTCGGTGGAAGTTCTCTGAAACTACATAGTCTGATATTTTCAGTTTTTTAAGCAAGACTTAAGACCTTAAGCAACAAGAGTACCATTTCCAATCCCTCTGAAGGCTCAGAACTAACAAATTGAATCCGGGCTTGCTTGTAAATGTTTCTAATCTTTCTCATAACACTATATCATGATACCATATTTTAACAATAAATAGTCAATGACATTAAGGATTCTTGTTTTCTAATGTTATAAAAAATTGAATTGGGCTATAAGACCTATTGGGCTATATGATCTTCAGTGAAGCCTGAGTAGGGGATATCAGCAGTTTAAGAGGGGTTCTTAAATAAGTGTGTAGGCTACTTCTTTGCAGAAAAGTTCACACAGCTATTTTCAGTGTACGAAAAACTGTTGAAACTGATCTGACAACAACCGCATCTCCGATTTAGAAGATGATTTCTGTTAGTAGAAATATGGTACGGTTAACCTTTGATAGTTCTACACTCGTTACTGCGACACTCTGGATTGTTCGACACAGGCTCATAAATATCGTTAGAAAAATATACTACTTACCTATACTCTTCTTGACCTGCTGTATCGAGTATATCCAGCAAACACGTCTCCCCATCTATCACCACTTGCTTTCTATATGAGTCCTCTAGAACATTTAAATAAATAAAATTTAAAAAATACTTTATTTGCCAGCTTAAAATAATTACATTTATAAAAAATTCATTTGATTTTTTTCAAGTTTTGAGAATATATAAATTAGGCTTAGTAATAAAATGTTAAGATTTCTTCAAGATCCCAATAGGAATAAAATAGGAAATAAATTTGTCTCTTCACCACTCGGAGTTAGAATCGTGTATTATCTTTCAAGTTTTACAATAAATGCAAAACACGTCAAATGTATGGCAAAATCATATTTAGCCTATATAAAAACAATACAATGGTGCTAGCCTACATAAAAACAAAGGTTTAATCAACAAAGAAATTACGATATACTTCTTTAGGCAAAGAATATTACAGAAATTACAGCTTCATTAGGCAAAGAAATGGCCTATAAAAAGAATTAATGAGTGGTAAATATAGTTTAAAAAGTAATATCAAGTTAAAAAAATCATAGATAAATGTATTAAACCTTTGAATAAGAAAGCATGTCCTTGAATCCAAGCGAAATAATTGGAAATATTGGAGAAAAGTTATTTTTGGATCAAAGACGTGTTCCACGCCATACAAGATCCAATAACATAAAAAATAAAATTTCAAGTCACAAAAATTTAACATTGGGCCTTATGGCCCAAATGATATAAAATTATTCCGTTCCATGTTAGCAACGGAATTAACAAAGAACGATTAAACCAATGAAGTTTGCAAAGTAGTTGTTTGCCATCTCGTAAGAGAAATGTTATTTTGGTGTGAGGGTTGAAGATTGCACGGAGAAAAAAAAAGTATATATATTTTTGCACAGAAATTCATTCATAGAAATTGGATGAGCTTGCAAACAGGAGCTGTGGATATTACAGAATAAGACTCGGTCCACCAGGTATATTTTTAATTTAATAAAGTCCCTCAAAAAGTCTTTTGAGTTTATGGTATTTTATTTAAGTTGTTAATTTGCGAATACAAATACTAGTCATTTAACTATTAGTTTTGAAAACTTCAAGAGCACTTAGGCCAAAGACGACGAATGACATCCCAAATACACTATCTTGTAGTTTTGTTTGCTTTTTACTGATTTCATCAAATCTTAAAATAAAAATAAAACTTCTTGAAATGATTTTTTCGTCATACTGCTTCAAAAACAGCTGCTTTTAACACATGCGTAGGGAATCAAAAGTTCTTCTTTTTAGTCCTTGGATTTGATTGATGATTTTGATTTTTGATTTTGAGCTAATTGCTTCAAATAGCAAGAACAAGATTGAAGCATCATTGGGAAGTATCTTTAAAGGTAAACAAGCTTTAACATTTTGGTTTTCTTAAGTACTTTAAAGGTAAACAAGCTTTAACATTTTGGTTTTCTTAAGTAGTTTGGGTGTTGTATTGAGCAATATAACGAAAAATATAGTTCATCACACGGACCTAAAGCTGCTTTTCGTTACTAGGTCATTTTTCAACCTCGGCTTACAGCCTCGGTCGTAAAACTTGACCTTGTATGAAAACCGTCACTTTAGGTCCTAGTAATGAAATCTACTTTTAATACTGTATTTTTCCGTTGTTTAGTGGTAGATCGATAAATTAGAAAACCTTGTAGGCCTAGATCACTAAGAATCATTTACAAAATTCAAGTTTCCAATCTCAAAGTTCATGTTATTTAGAACAGGTTTTGTTAGTGATGAAATACAATTCTCCTTTAAAAGCGATATTAGATAGCTCCTTTAAACTTACCGATCGTAGGATCATATTCATCCACAAAGCTGAAAAAGACAATTTATATTAGTTAGGTACCGTATGTTAGTAATTGACGCACATAACACACAGTCCTAAAAATTACATCAATTTATCAAGATAAATTAAATTTTAATAAAGTAAAGAGAATGAATCAGAATGAACCATAACAAAACTTAAGCTGAGTAATTGTTCTCGGTTTTTATTTGTTTTTTTTATGTTGAAAAAAGTATTAACTAGCCTTACTAATTAGCTAAAATGTTTCAGTACATTCTCTTTTTGAATCAAGAAAGCAGATTAAAACATCTGTTTTTAATTTGATTAACTAAATTCTTAGAACAATCTCGCTGTTAAATCAATACTTACTGATTTTGAATTAGCTGGATCGTTAAGGCACTCTTACCCACACCACCAGCTGAAAGAATAAGAAAAGAATAAGAACTTTATTTATCTGTTTATATATATACAAATATGTAAACAGAGAATGATCATCTATATGTCACTACAGTGCATTCTCAATACTTAATAAAAATAACTTTGAACTACTATTAAAAAAAGAAATCCCTATCACATTCATAGGTTTAAATAAAACCTCATTAAAAAAATTAAAAGATAGTAGTTGTAAGTTTGCAAAAATGGTAATGCCTAAGAAATAAATTAAATCCATTTAGGACATTTGATAATTAGTTATTGTTAGTCGTAGGCTATGTTATTAATAGTGCTGTAGACAGAGTCATATTAAACTAACTAATCTAAAAAGTTCCATTTCCTTCCATAAATAAAGGTACCTAATCATCAAAAGCTTTTTAAAGATAAATTATGGAAACTATTGCTTCTCTTTGCAACAACAAAACCATTATTTTTCTCCCAGCTGATAATGGAGATAATATGTCTGTTATCAAAAACATAGAATTGATAATATTAAGGAAGCAAAGGGACAGTTTAATGATAGTAAGTTGGATAAAGATATGAATTAGTAACATAATTTCCTTATATAAATAGCTTACCAACATTTGAAAGAAGGAAAAAAGTTATTTTTTAGTTTTTTTAATTTATTAAGCACATTCTTTTAAAAAACATAGCTGCAATATTTTATAGGGATAAACTCATTTAAAAAATCCTCTTGTGATGTATGATGTCAGAATATGTATTTAAATAAAATAAATAAAAAGGCCTTTATTTACAAGCTTGTTTCATCAAAGATGATTTACAAACCGACTCAAGTCATCTTAACGTAACTAATCTAACTTAATTATATATGTACAATATTTACAGTTTTTTATACTTGTTTTAGCAGCCCTGAAAGAGTTGAGTGAGATACAGGTTTTTATTTCTTTGGGGAGGCCGTTGTACAACTGCGGGCCGAAGTAAGAAAACCCACGCCTTCCAACCTCCAACCTCACCTTAGGGAAGTGGAGTGATTTGTCGGAGCGGGTTCTCCGGCTAGAGACTTGATCTCGGCATTGGAGCCTCTCGCAGAGGTACCGAGGCTCACTCAGCATGAGCACTTTGTGAACCATGCAGCAGGTCACTTCCCTGCATAAATCGGCCATAGGAATCATTTTGGCAGCCTCTCAAAAAGATGACACGTGATCAAAGAATCTCAGGTTGTAAATAAACCTGATTGCAGAGTTCTGAACTCTTTGGATTCTTGCCATGTCCTCCTTGGAGATGATGTTCCCATATGCAGGGAAACAATAGCTGAAAACTGGGAGGACCAAAGATCGTACGAGCTGCGACTTGGCACATTCTGGCAGTAGAGTTCTGAATCGGCTTAGACCTCTCAGCCTACCAACAGCATGCTATGTAGTGAGGGTGACATGAGCTGAGAAAGACAGTTCCTTGTCAAGTGTAACTCCGAGAGTAACAAATATATTACTTATTTATTCGGACTATGAAGAAATTGCTGTAGGCATACCACTTAAAGAGACAAGAAAACTTAGGATAAAAACTATAATAAATTTAAGACAGAATATAGGAGAGTGTACGAACACAAGAGTGTAAGATTTAAAACGTATAGGCCCTAGTTTAATAAACTCAATAGCCTGTGATTGGTAAATGTTGTTGTTGTTTATTGTATTTTCTTACTATAGGCCTAAATGAAATAGAAATACATATAGTCTACCGTCCACAGTTATTATAATCATATAGGCCTGAATCTCCTACAAATCCCCTAAATTTACATCACAAGATTCAGGCTAGTCCAGGGCTTAGATTTAAATGCCAAGAATTGAACAGACTTTTAATGAAAATTTAAATATTCAAGTTGAAGGTCAGTCCAGAGGTGTAGTGGGGCGGGGTCGCGTAGGAATGGTGAAATATCCCGGGAAAATATATAGCCTACCTTTCTTTGCAGGGAATTCGACAAATATATTACTGTAAGCATTCCCATACTGGAAAATTTGCCAATACACAACTGAATGTCATGTAACTTTGGAATATTATTTTAGTAATGACGGAAGTATGATTGAGTATATATTAACAATATATGTTAAGGGGTAAACTCGTTAAAAACCATTACACTCTGATATTACAATACAAACTCTTCAGGAAAAGATACAATTATACAATACCGAAGGACAAAATAATTCTAAGATATTTCACCATTCTTGCTTGTGCTTGTAACTAAATGTTTCAGTGAAAATATATATGAAGTAGAATGAACTGTTGATGCAGACCTGGTATGCTAAGTGAATTCAAGCGTATTAAATTTCCAGCAGAGTGCATAGGCCTCCTAAGACATGGGCGAGGCACAGATTATTCTTATTTTTGACAACTAAACCAAGGGGACAGTGGGTTATACTTCCGCAGAAGGGTTACACTTAATTGGGGAGGTCAGTGGGAACCTGTAATGTCTGGAGGGGAACTACTGAGTGATAATCATTACCAAATTACAAAATAAATTTGCCTGAAACCTTGCTCAACTTTTAAAGGGTTTTTAATATAAACATCAATTAGATCACATACCACATAGTCAGCTAAGTTATGTTGAGATGAAAGTAGATGGTTGATATTTCAGTTGTGGTTCTGTTAGTTAAAGCTTAGTTAAAACTGATTTTAATTAATCAATATTTATATTCATACAAGGATAATTTAAATTTGACTAACCTTAAACTTATTTTAAAAACGTTTTATGGGTTAGTTTTAGTGTATTTCCATTAATAAAGTTTCTATGTATTGAGATTGTATTTGTAACAGACATTTTGTATACACTTTAAATCAGCAATTAAGTCAGTAGGCCTATATGAATTCTCTAACACATAGTTTTAGCACTTTTATGGTATTTGAGGTTGTAAGAGCAAAGTATTAAAATATATAAGAAAACGAAAGTGACGTACTATTAGCAAATGGTGTTACCCTTCTGCGGTAGTTGTTAGCTGCCTCTGGGTAAATCAAGTAAAGGGTAATTTTTTTACTTATTTTTATAGTTGAAAGGGTCAATCCAGGAGGGGTAAACAGGCCTAAGTTACAATACTGTTATGAAATAAGCACAACACTGTAGAGGCCTATGTGATATTTTTCAAAGTAGCCTATTATTTATCTAATTAGTTTTTTAATAAACAGCCTATTTCAAGATGACTTTTTTCAATTTGAATGTTTTATGAGGTTAGGTATGTTTTATCATGAACCATCCACTGTTTAAACCAGGGTTGACTTATTAAATAAGCAGAGCACCCAAAGTATCAAATCAATCATTTGATAATATCAAATTTAGTGAGAATATTGGAGTCACCATGAGACAAACAAGACTGACATAGGCCTAAGCTTAAAACAAAACTGTCCATCATGTTACTACAAAGTGATGGCTACGTTATTAAATTTATAATAATTAAAAAAACTAGACCTTATCAACTGAACCACTAAAACAACATAACACTCTGAACTCGCTCACTTAAAGAACAATGAATGGAACTCTAATAGTAAACGTCATGGTCATCATTACATTACTTTTCTTGCAACGTGAAAGACTCTAATTATCAAATGAGGGACTTGGTTTGGGTGCACCGCATGTCAAAGTTTAACCTCAACCAACATAAGCACTCAAGGAAAATTATTTCCTGGGCCTGTGAGCCAATATTCAACCAGCGTTGTATTAATTGTATTACCTACATTAAACTAGGTATCATTGGTATTACGAAGTACAAGCAAAGCCTAGTCCAAATGTTAATTAACTTCCTTAGGTTAGAAAACATCATAGCTTTCCTATTATCTTCGAAAGTAACCTCATAAACTTAACAATTATTTTACACCTTCTTCCTATATCTTCCATAAAGCCTTCCAGATGCAATCTCTTCTGCTTCAGGGATTTTACTTGAAAGGTCTAATAAAATTGGCAGTGTAATTCTCACTTTCATGGTAAAATTTCAGTTAATTTGCGTATCCTACATTGGGATTTCAGACATTAAAATTTTTGTTTTTAATGTGCCTAGTAAAAAAATTAATCACACTGTAGTACGTTTGGAGCTAAAAACAAGGACTGGGCTCCCTATAATAGGCTTACATAGGCCCATCAGATCAGCACCTGGCTGGAAGCAAAATATACTGATAACCAATTTCCTTAATTAACTTCTTTATGATATAAACAATGACAGGAAATGTTTAATAGGTAATTGGAGTATCAAGAATAAGCAGTAAACATTGGTCATACAACAAAGGCTCAGCATCAAAGATAAATGAGTCATAGGAATATTGCCTATGATGAGGGTGAACTAGGCTACTTACCACCAACAACAACAAGTTTGTATTCCGTCATTTTACGACTACACAAATTTATGGCTTATTATATTAAAAATTCAAGTACTAAATCTGCTTCATTTAACTTAAAAATAACAATACTGCCTCGCGGACGCTGCACTTTTAACTACTTGTCACGCCCAAGTGTTTACTACTACAGAAAAAAAGTGAAATACTTGTCGACTGAACACGCAAATGAACTTCTACAGGTAACTTGGGTAACAACTACAACGCCATCTGCTGGCTACCATTGTTGACTACATTATAAAAGCCGGGCTTAGGATACTATGAAAATGTATATATAATATTAATTTAACAAATAAATACTATATAATGAATTTATACACAAAAATAAAAGATTAATGTAAAATAATAATTTATTTTGCTACTAACGAATTCACGCATGGGCTAAAATGGTATTTAGGCGTACATGTACATCGGTAAAATCAAACATTTAGGAGAATATATGTATAGTTCTTCTTATTTAATTAATTAATAGGGACTTCCATAAATTGCGTATCGATTTTATGTCATTTTTTATCCCCTCCCTTAAAATATTATCGCCATTTTTGGGTCGTCCATAAATTACGTCATCGCTTTTTGGCCATTTTTGGTACCCCCCCCCCCCCAATAATCATCCTACCGTCACAAAGATGTTCGTTGAAAATGTTATCAGCACAACTGATTCAAGGCCGTAAATTCGCTATAATTATATAATATATCTGCTGTATTATTTATGGATTTCTAGTTAATTTATAACTTTGTGGATACTGGGTACTGTCGAGATCGAATGTATATTGATTAAAACCACCCGATTTTTGCAAATAGACAGCAGCAGCCCTGCATACTCAATGGTAATGCTATTCTTATGAAGAAAATTAAAAAGGCTGATTAATAATAATAAAAGCTCTAATAATGTGCACAGAAAATCCGCTACATTGCAAATAAATAAGCAAACAGTTACACTTTAATAGTATATGAAAACATTTTGGTCTCCAGGGGTAACTCGATCGAGACTGTCCAAATCCCTTCCAATAGTATTTTGCTACTTAGGTGATTGACAAACACAAAAAAAATTACAAAATTTTATAGGGTGGGTGCACCAGTGATTGACCACCCCCCAGTGAATGACCGTTTTGCTCAAAAAGCCCGGTATTAATAATATTCTTTAGGCTAGCTAATTAAAAATAAGCGTAAAACCAGCCTTTGAATATTATTCATCAATACTCTTTCATTGGTTAAAATTGTTGGAGTCAAGAATACTTTTTAAACATATTTAAAAATGAGTGTCTCACTATCTTTGATGTTAATGTTTCCAGCTATAGTGACTATCCCTGCTAGGCTTACCTGGATTCAGGGCCGTAGCCAGCTTTGGCCCCGGTAAATATATTAGGCCGGGCCCTCATGTCGTGGTACTGCAACCGTTCCCGACCGCCTTGCCGCTGCGAACCCCTCCCTCCGTGTTGGTATTTCAGACAGTTTTAACTATCTCTTAATGTAGTAAGATGTATCTAAATTTTGCTTAAGTAAATGACAAAACTAGTTTTCATTGGGATATTTAAGGTTTGTTTTAACTTAAATTCATAAATTCTACAAACACTTTGTTGGTTTGTTAGTTGTGCAATCTGTATGCCGTACAACTAAAAATCTATAAAGAACGCAACAAAAATCTCGGGTTTTTTATAGCTCCAGTAAAAGCCCGTACCAATCAATGGACTTCATTTTGGTTCATAAGGAACCCTACACAAGAACTATGCAATTTAAAAAATCTTTGAAAATTCCTGAGAGATAGTTGGCAAAATTTTAGTGACAAGCATCATCAACCAAACTGTGTGAATTCTGAAAAATCATCTCCTACAATCATTATTTACTTTAACATATATTTTACTCGTTTTACCCTCATCCTCATTGAAATAATTAATTTCATTAACTGGAAACTACTGTAAAAGTTTCAATTAAAATTCTAGAAAAAAAACATTTGACAGCAAAGAAATTTGGCAATGAATTATTCTGATTGTTGGATGTCGTCATGATTTAACATCCAAAACTTAGTTTCTTGAAAAAATTTAGCTTTCACTTTTACAATATGTTTTGAAGCCTACATAATAATTTTGGACAAACAAATGGATAGCTTTTTTAAAAAACAAATTATTTATATTTAGGTTTTTAAATGATTTGGGAAAAATCTCTGCAAAATGTGCTGTTTTAATTTTAATTTTACAGTAGAGTCCCGATAATCAAGTAATCCGAAATTCCGCTCAATCCGAAATGCTATTGGGAAGGATAATGTTCCCAAATCCTGAGTAAAAAAAACAGGTTAAACTTTGCTTAAGGCGTAAATTGCCTTATATTCGACTGCGCGAAATCTGCGGGAGAAATTATCGAACGACAATCGCACGTGTTTAACAACTGCGGATCGATGAAACGTATAGATCGCAGGTAACTGTAGGAATAACTTTGCAAAAAAGTTAACAGCCATGAAATTTACCGTTATAGTAACAACTTTGTAAAATAAGCAATTGGCCGTTTAATTCGATCGCGCAAATTTACCGTTCGCGAGTATTCAGCGCGGCAGCGGCGCGCTAGGCGGTAATTAGGCTTGACGCGATCGCGTAGTCTTCATCAATCCTGGAAAAAGGACGGAGGTAACTAACTTTAGAACATTTACCTAAGCCAAGCAAAGAAAACAAACGGGCGTATAATTTAATCACGGGTCCAAAGTATGAATAAATTCAACACTATATTTTGTCTTTTACTGTTGTAAAAGTAAATCTTTCGTCATAAATTATTCGTAATTAATTTATCATTATAGCTATCAGACTTTGCACCTCCGTCCGTCTAGGCTAACTCTTGAAGTAGATGTTTGGCGGGGCCCGGGCCCCGGTAAAATTGGCCGGAAAACCGGTCTGAGTACGGCCTTGCCTGGATTTACATTTATTTTGTATTTGATGATTATTTAAAAAATACGTTGCAATCAAATAATATTTAACATACTTTATACCCTACAGTTTAAAATCAATTTTATTGTTCTACATTTTATAATTAATTATTACTGAGGGCGGTCATAAATTGAACGTAACTAGGGTAAAAACCAGTGAATGATCGGGGAAAAACTTTGCGGTCAATTCACTGGAACAAGGTCGGTCATTTACTAGCTATGATCTATATTCTCAGGTGAATTATTTTAATTCATTGTTGTCAGCTGATTTTTCAATTTTTTGACAGTTATTCAGCCAAAAGAGATCGGTCATTCACTGGTGCAAGATCGGTCATTCACTGGTGCAGTCCCGGTCATTTATTGGAGTGTTGACATATTTGCCTTTTAATTAATATTACAATCAGTATTCTTATTAAGTATCGTATTTAACTAATATTGCTTAATCCTTAAAGAATAAATGAACTTTCTATAGTAAAATGAATAACTGTGACTTAAAAATAAGTGAGTAATGTCAAATTAACATGAGACATCGTCCTTAACCTGTCATTCACTGGTGCACTCCCCTATATTATCAGTACAAAAATGCATCCCTGATTTATCTAATAATAATAATAATAAAAAACATGTTTAATTTTGTAAGGCGATTCTTTGCGTAAAAATTGTGGGCGTTTGGCAAGTCATATTTTATTGAAAGGTAGGGGAGGGCTCAAATTATAAAGGTCTCTATTCCGTGATGGCGGGAAAAATAATGAAATTGCTTGAGATTCACCAGAAAACGAGTAATAACATAAAAGATCTGCCATTTAAAAAGCAATGGGATCTAATAACGCCTGCTTTGTGTACATAAAACATGTGACGCTGATACTTGATGGAAAACCATGTGGTAGGCTAGATATCAATATAAGGTAGATTCAGTTTGCTATTAAGGTATTTTGTACTATAATAAATAAGGGTTGTTTGAATTTTCCCTTATTAGGGGCTTTTAGCCATCGATGTAAATAAATGCTTTTAGCCCCTTCAAGGAACTAGTAATATTTATTTGCCTTGACAAGATTTTGCATCAGCATTATATTTATTATACTTAAAAACTAAATTTGGATTATGTTGATTCTTGACATATTCAAATTCAAATTCATTTTATTGCCACTGCAACAGTTTATAGTCGGAAGCAATGTTTATGTTAACAATAATTTTGATTGAAATTTATTAAAAAAAAACCTTAAGTAAAACTAAAATTAAAATTAAGTTTAAGACAGCCTAGTTTAACCTAGTTTGCTCTATTAAGACATATATGATGAATTTCCCTCCTTTAATTTATTGCTTATGTTTTTTACAATGGTCTATAAATTCACTAACACTGTAAAATGCATTAGCTATTAAAAATTGTTTTAACTTATTTTTGAAAGGTGTTAAATTCTTTTCATTTATTATATGAAATGGTAAATTATTTAGAAATTTAGCTCCAGATTCAGACGGTAAACTTTGAAAAATATTTAGTCTATGTTGTGTTGGCCTAAAATTATGGTTAAATTGAGTATGATAATTATGGATATCTCTTCCTTTTGTTAATTTACATTTAGAATGTGCAAAAATTGCCGTTTCCAAAATGTAAATTGAAGGAAGAGTTAATAAATCCATTCTTATGAAAATGTCTCTACAAGACTGGGTTTTTTTCAATTTGAATATAATTCTCAAGGCTTTCTTCTGCAGAATGAATAATCTTTTTAATTCATTTCCTGCACTTCGGCCCCATACTATGATTCCATATGATAAGTGACTAAATATTAGTCCATAATATGCTATCATTAGGACTTTTATATCACAGTATTTTGAGAATTTTCTGAGGACATATATATTTGAACCTTGGAACAAACATTACTAATGTGATATTTCCAGGTTAGTCCTCTATCAAGATGTATCCCAAGGAATTTTATATTGTCAACTTCCTGAACTGCGTTATTTCCTATCATTACAGTTGGACTATGTTGACATTTTGGATCTGTATTAAAATTTATATATTTAGTTTTTTCTAAATTAACTTTTAAATTTATGTCAGAAAAGAACTGAATACAGGAATTTAAATCTTTATATAATTTTTCTTCAAGATGATTTGCATTTTTATCTGAAATGCACAAGGTTGTATCATCAGCGTATTGTGTAAGGTTACAAAATTTTATAGATGAATCACAGTTGTTAACATAGAGTAAAAATAACACTGGGCCAAGAATAGATCCTTGAGGGACTCCAGATGTTATCTCTGCGGAGTCAGATAGTTGACCATTATTGATGTCAACTTGTTGTTTTATATTTTGAAGGTAAGATTTTAGCCACTTATGTGGTATACCTCTTATCCCATAGTTATATAATTTGTTCAATAGGATTTTATGATTTACACAATCGAACGCTTTTGATAAGTCTAGAAAAACACCAACATCTTGATGTTGATCTTCGAGAAATTCTTCTATTGAATAGTATGTTTTCTGAATAAAATATAATCTAAATTTAGATTTGAATTCATCAATGGGTAAGTTTTTAAACTGTCCAGGCATTTTGTTATATAATTTCCTTCCATTATATAGTAAATGACGTTAGTAAAATGTTGTACTGTGGTATTCCATATTGACTGTATTGTTTTTACGAAGATTTGATTTGTAAACATTATTTTCTGAATTATGAAAAATTGATATGTTACATTTCACAATTTTCAATGTTTCAAAAACGTATGTGGACTAGAATGTCAATAAATTGTTTTTTGTTTAAGTTTTTTTTTACAAGAGTTTTTTTTATCTTGAATATAATTCTTAGGGCTCTTTTTTTCATGTTTAAATATTCTTTTAATGTTATAATTTGTCATACCCCAGATTTAAATTCCGTATGTAATAATAAGTATAATTAAAGAATGGTAAACCGTCAGTAATGTACTTTTGTTGCAAAATTGCGATGATCTTCGTAACACAAATAAGTTTGTTGATAGTTTATAACAAACTAAAAGTTACCCGTGGCTTTGCTCACGATAAAAACTGTAACTCCCGCTGCCTACGTGAAGATAGGGCCACATACTGAGTTATGATTAAACAGATGAGGTACAAAAACAAATGACAACTTTAAGTTAACTAACTAAACTAAATTTAATTTAACTTTTATATCTTTAACGTAGTACATATCACCTAAAAAATCAACAAAACAACTATAAAACCATTATTATTATTATTTTTTTTTAAATTCTTTATTACGGCCTAGGGTTTACCCAAGAAAGGCCCACAACAATTTACAATAATGACAATTAATTTTAAGTCACAATTTCACATTGATCAAATTGAAATGTTGTTATTAACTATAAAGTCAAAAATCAAGTCCAAAACTGTTTCATCCATTTCTTCCAATAATGTTAATACGTTCACTGGAAATTTCACTTTTAATTTTGTAAGCTTTGAAAGTAACAAATTATAAATCAGCTGTAAAACCGTATCCATATGTGAAGCTGAACCACCTGCTTGTTAAATGAACATTGAAAATTAAACAAAAGATCATCCATTCCACTTGCGTAGGAAAATTTATAAACTTCAACTATGCCAAAACCCTTAAAACTTTGAATTAAAAAACCCGTTCTTAGGGGATGCTTACGCCCTTAAGATCGTCCATGCAAAGGTCCAAGGTTCTAAGTCTTATAGTTTGGGCTGAGCAATGATAGGTAAGTGGTATTGGAAAAATATAAAGAAGATGGACTTTCATTAACCAGAAAGATGTTTTCAGGAATCCTCAAAGTCCGCAGGTCTGCTGCGACTGGAGTTATTCTATTGCTGCCCCCCGCAGGAGGTATTTCTATTTGGCCTTCCTGTACAATACATATGAGCAGATTCAGCGCCCCACCGATAAAGGCCTCAAGGGTGCAACTGCCCTGGGAAGGCTTATGCCCAATATCGTTGAATCTGCTCGCACGCATGGAATACTGTATAGTGGCCCTTAAGCAGGAATATAAAATCTCGGTCGCAGCAGACCTTGCGTACTTAGAGAATCCTAAAGCAGTTTTCTGTTTCATGAAAGTTTATGTACGTAAAACGTAGAAATTGCCTTGATTTAATGTAAAAAAATTCTAAGGTTTTTAATCTTGAACATAAAAATATCCCCGTTGCAGCAGACCTCCAGACTACGTGCATGACCTTATTTAATTTCTTCCATAACAATAAAATGGGGAATGAGTATACAGGTCTATTGCAACAGTCATTCAAAAATTTGGTGGTTTTAAAACAATATCAGGTGAATCTGAACCAAAAATAAAAAAAAATCACATACCAAGTTTTATCAAGATATGTTGAGTAATAACCGAGATATATAATTTTTCTATAGGGACAATGTACTGTGTTTTCAGCTTTAAATATAGTTTGAATAGTGTTTTTTGCTTCTGGGAGCTCCAAAATTAAAAATTATCATGGTCTCGCGCTTAGGTCTTGCTGTGAGACCTATGGTAATAATTCCATCAATGAAATTTTCTAAAAGACAAAGGCAAAGTATTTTTTTCTAATGATGTAGATAAAATAATTGGTTTAAATTAGCTCTTTCATTAACAGCTGTTACGGGGAAGAAAGGTCTTATAAGTATCTCTAGTCAGTGATTTATTTTATGTTCTATTCCTGACAGCTGGTTTGACATTCCACTAAATTTCTTGCATTTTACATCTGTTTAAATATAAACATTTCACCAATTTGTATTCTGCCATAAGGATAATATGGGATCTTTGAGAGGGTCCATGGTGGAGTCCGAGGGTCAGATCAGAATGTAAACTACTTAGTTTTCCTATTTAATGCCTAAAGAAACAGTGTACCAAATTTCAGCCTTCTGGGTTATTGGGAAGTTGGAGAATTAGTGATGAGTGAGTCAGTGAGGGCTTTGCCTTTTATAGGTATAGATTTTATCAATTCGTTGATCAAATTTTAGATTTTTGTCAACCATGACACCTAAAAAAATAATTGCATTTACTTTTTCAATTTCTTCATTCCACAAAATTAAATTAAGCTGTGAATACCATACGCTATTTCTCAAGAAAATTAATAAGGAACCTTCTTATCTTCCCATTTTCTATTATTCTACATGAGCAATTTTTGCTTGCTTGTTTGTGAGTTTGCACAATCATCTAAAAAACGGCTCTGCGAATTTTCTTCAAAATTTTGAAATAACAAATTTCTGTTTCTTTTTTGAAATTCATTGTTGGTGTTGGTGACTTAGTATTTTTATGTTGATTTTTGCGATCACTGATTAATGAAAACAAGTTTCACGATGTTTCGGGATCTGGAATCTGAAGAGACAAGATACTTCGTCCTTACTTACTTGTTACTTGTATATTCCATCCGTAGACTCCTTGCGGAATGTGGACAGGTCAATGTGCCTGTAATAGGTCACAGGTAAAAGCAAAGAATACACTCTAGTGCATCCCTTTCAAAACAAAGTTTGAGGAAAATTTTGAAAAAAAATGAATTGATTTAATTGGCCATAAAACTTTCTATTTCATCAAACCAATTTTTTACCAGATACACTTTCAGTTTTTTTTAAAGATGTTAAAATTTTCTAGTGTTCTCGTTTCTTGTGGAAGTGATTGAATGAGTTTTAAGCCAGCGTACTCAGGCTTCTGCTCAAAAAGTACGAGGCGGTGGTTGATTGTGAATTTATTTTTGTGTCTTGTGTTGTAACATTATAACCATGGTTTTTTTTAGCATTCCAGGTGGAGAAGATTTTAGAACATAACAGGATAAGTAACAAAACAGCCAGGATAAAAAACATAGCTAAAACAGAGAACTAAAACCAGTCATGGAACACAAAACAAATTATTGTGTTCTTCTTTTGATTTCATTATTTGTCTTTGGTGACTGTGTTTATAGTTCTCTGTTTTAACTATGTTATTTCTCGAAGTTGTCATAGCTGAGAGTGTTAGGAATTTTGTCATGTTCTAGGTTCTTTTCCACCCGAAGACGAGATCAGAATCTAGATCCCGAAACGTCGTGAAACTTGTTTTTACTAATCTGTAAAAACATGATCAATGTTTTGGGGAAGCTCATTGAAATTTTTGTATATGAGCAAATCAGGAACTATTTAGTAACTAATAATTACTTGAATAAAAATCAAGTAATTAAATGGATTTAAAAATGAAATGAAATGAATTCAAAAACAAATTCTTTATCTGGCTTTCCAATAACCCCTTTTATAGTATAGAATAATTTTTAACTAAAAATATTCAATTTTAGTTAATTTAAATGAAAAACACCATTTTCATTTTACCGAGAATGAATAGTTTGACTTGTGGATGCACGGGTACTGCGATTTTGTGATGAACGCTCTATTTATGTACTTACTCTATTATTTATTTTGTTGTGAAACCATGTTTATTTTAGAATAATCTTATATTTTTTGTAAAATGACAAATTGTAATTTTCTTTTTTACTAAGATATTATTTAACATAGCACTGTACTGAATAAAAAATTTATATATTGACTCAGCAATGAAAATATGCTTTGAGATCACGCTGTCGATGATTTGTATGAATTTGTATGACAATAAAGAATATTTGAATTTGAGTGATGGGTAATGCCCACAAAAATCAAAATAAAAAACTCATTTCTGGCTCAAAAACTGTTATGCAGGTTCCTACTAAAAAAGCATTACGTAAAAAAGATCATTTCAAAGTTGTACAGCTTTAACATGGGTTCATATGGGTTGCTAAGTTAGAAATGAAATAACTGCAAAAAATGTAAACATAAACAAAA
The DNA here is from genome assembly GCA_035578135.1 of Flexamia atlantica. NCBI lineage: Eukaryota > Metazoa > Arthropoda > Insecta > Hemiptera > Cicadellidae > Flexamia > Flexamia atlantica. The sequence continues at coordinate 2,796,312 of JAQJVK010000015.1, read as the reverse complement.
CTAAAGCTGTCCTTTCTGTGTTGAAAATAGCATAAGGGAAAAGAAAGAGATAGAGGAAACTGGGAAAAATGAACTATTGAGAAAGGCTCTATTCACCATGTCGAAAATGTATGTTAAATGGTGGTAAAATAATGTTGACTGAGAACAAAATTCGTGATAGTATTTATATTTAAAAAATGCTCACAACACTAAAACATCGGGAGGAATATACATTCTTATTTTCAGTCTTAGGAAATGCCTCTTAACATAAATAGCTATACACAGACTTAGACTTAAAGAATACATAGAAAAATATTTCACAAAAACTTTCTCTCAAAATATTTTTCTAAGGAACATTTTTTGGGTTTTTTTAATAAATTCTATTATATGGGTGGCCATCTGTACATCTGCCTACATCCAGGTATTGGCTTGTTTGCAGAAAACACTAGTTCTAGTTCCCAATGATAACGGAAAACATTACTCTTGGTTTCCTATATAATAAATTAGGAAATAAGGTATAATTATTGTTGAGTTTGTATTTTGGTGTTTCTGTGTTTATAAACACACACATTTGTGTTAAAAAAAAGAGGTGTCAAGTATATTTTAGCGGTTAATCATCACTGTGAGAACTTATTTGAATTTTCCCGCTAACTTGGAAGTGGGTGGATACCTAACTAAACATTTATATTCTAAATTAATTATGTTGAACTGTTTTTACAATGATTCTTTGGAACTACAATAAATAAATATCCAATTTTATGAAAAAAGTTTTATGTTCAAAGGCCTAATAAATAAAACTGTATGTTTTTTTGTACTTGTTGAATTTAAAAAAGTATATTTTAATGTCATTGATATTAATTTTCAAATCTACACATTTGTACGTAGTTGTCAATGTTTCACATTGCCAATTCATAGCAGAGCATCTCTTTGACTTTGTAGTATTCAATGTAGCTTAAAACATTTGTTACTCTACCATATTCCAACAATCTAGACTTAAGATATTTTGTCAATACTCGTATTATGAATGATATTCGATTCTTATATTTTAAAACAGTATATTTTTCAATAAAATTATTATTGATAAATTAAACAATTTATCATGGTTGAGAAAAATTTTTTGACGGTACTGTAGTAACAAGTTAATGCAAAATTTAATAATACCTTAGTAACAAATGACAGTATTCTGTACTATGAACTACAAAGAACCAAGAACTACTCTACTGTGTTGATATAATCCACCCTTGATTACCTTAAGAAAAAATGTAACAATATATTTTTATACTTTTTTCAGCATGACTTTTGTTCTTATAAATATCAAAATAGATTATAAGAACTACCACTGAAACTCCTGAAGGATTACAATAAGAATAGGTAATACTTTTTTATATACTCAGTAAAAAAGGGTAGCCCTAAAGGATTGTATTTCAAGATTTCTTGTTGTGGTGCTGACTGAACTAACGCTGTCTGGTTTTCAATCTTTTTGTCAGTGCTCTATACTTTATGTCATTAAAGTGAAAAATACGTTTACCAGAAGAGTGGAGTTGAAAGTCAACTGTAAAGTGATTGCCAGACACACTGTTTGGACCGTACTGTCGACAAAGACTAAAGTGATGAGATGAACAAGAGAATGTACACTTGACTGAATATGTGGAGTTGGGAGACAACCGCACATTTTTCTCATCCACTAGGACTGGAATGTCCTCATTGCCATAACCTCTATTGAGTTGCCCTTCAAACCTGCTGACAATCGGAGGTTCTGAGCCTCTCTGGATTGTTACTGTACAGTCACACTGATGATCTGAGCCACAAAGATACAGGTGTACCGAGCACAGCTCTATTGAATTGTCTTTAGTGTTCAGGGTGAAAGTTGATTCTCTAATGTTTACTGAGTCACTATCATATCCAGTCAAATCTAGAGTCAACAACTCCGATGTGACCAGTGGTCGCTCCCTCTCCTCAACCACATTGCAGATCGTCGTCAGATCAGGCTGAATTTTCCTTGTCTTGCGAGATTTACTCACTAATTTTAGTTCTCCATATGTGAGTACTTCTGTAGGCAATACCTCCTCAAACATGTCTTCTGAGGTCACTGAACAAACACGAATGTGTTTAAGATGATCATTCAGTTCATCCCTTAAACTCTGGCCACTTTCTGATCCAACTGAAAAGAAAAACAAATTTCCATTGAAAATAAAATACCGTACACAACATACAAGGTTTTTCCCAATTGCAACAAACATGCTTACTCGGGAAATTGCTCGACAAATGAATTTATTTCTATTAATTACTCGAGATAACTTATATATAAGAACGTAAAAAATGTGACAAACGTTTTGTGTATTTTTGCGAGGGGCACTGTAATCAATTTTTTTATCTGCAACAGTAGCTCGCTTTGATGGGTAAGTACATTAAAATAACAGCTGAAAATTTACATTAAAAAGCAGAAAACTGTGTCAATAAAAAAAAGAAAACTAAGTATTATCCAAAAATGCAAACTAACTTGTGTTAAAAAAAATACCATCTCTAAGGAGAAAGTTATTATAGTTCTAGGTGGAATGGTTTTGCCTGGGCATTGATCATAATTTATGTCAATAGAATTCTGTGTTATAAAACTCCATTTCTTCCATTGCAATATTCTTTGGTGGCCTAGTTTTGGCGAATGAACTGGATGTTCAACTCAAACACTCTCATGTTTGCTCAACCATTGAGGAAGACACATGGAAAGAGGAAATGCCTGCAGGGGAACTCTACACAACAATGGTTAGTTGTGTGTTGAGTGAGTATAGTACATTTTCTCACGAGTGAAAATGTTGGCACCCAAGCTTGCCGAAGGCGAAATTTTTCACAAGAGGGATATTTTTTCCTTGCCTCCAATAATGAATAACCAATCTATAAACATCAATTTCATTAACTTCGTAATTAACAAAAAATATAATTTTTTTTGGTTCTGCTATTAGCGCCTGCATTCGAGTAGTTGGAATTATTCATGCCCTGGTGATCAGCTGATGGTTGCAATTTGCAATGTTCTTCCATGCTAATTCTTGATGTTCTCACAGCTGATTGTCGCTGATGTTATTCTTATTTGATTATTCCTGCCATTAAATCAGCTGTTAGCGCATGCATTCGTGCGCTTTAATTTTTGAATTTTTGATTTCAATGTTATTCTTATGGGTTAACTTTGTCTCCCATGGGAAGCAAAAAAATTAATTCCCCTGGGAGATAAATTATTATTTGATTCACACATTACAAGGAGTAAAAAGCATCTAAACATATCAGGTGGGGGAAAAAGCTAATAATAATCATAAACCTTTTGAATGCAAAATTGTATATTGGTAGTGAAATAATGCGACAACAGGTATGTTTCTTAACTGTGTAATTAAATATGAATTATAGGAAAAAATTATTCTTATTCATATGCTTCTTAACAAACTGTACTGTTGGTACAAAAACTTTTTAATTTCAAACCAGAAACAAACTGCCAAGAATGTCACAATAACTTGGTTCTAAAAAATTCCAATGTCAGGTTATTTAAAATTTATTTTATAAAATCAAAAAGGACAGAGTTTTTTTTACAAAAATCAAAATTACATTTATATTTTTTATAATACCTATTTTTTATTGATTCAATATTATATTAGTAAACATCCAGGTCATGATCAAGCAATTGGTCTCAATTACAGGGAACAACTTAAATAGTTCCTGTCGATTACAAAAAGCATTACAGCAGACTCCCTCTTATTGGCCATCTTCCAACCACCTGTCACTTTAAACAGTCTACTCTACAGAAGTGTCTTTTTTCTATCCGGCCGATTTTAATCAGACCATAAGTTTAACCGATATTTTTAGAAAGAGGACATTATTGATGGTTCCTGTGTGAAATTTTGAGCAAAATTATGATTAAAAATGTTACTGTTAATATATTTCAATATAATCAGTATTGGTGTAAAGAGTACATGTTATTGATTTAATACGATTTTGGGAAAATTAGTTTAACTGGCTTGATTACTATCCTAACGGGTATTGGTCCCACGGTGGCCAGATAAGGCCGTCTGCTGGAGGCAGTCTACTGCATTCAGTTTCCTTCCTGAGTTGTTTCTGAGGATTCCAAACAGATACTGGTGTTTTACAAACAAGAGTTGTCAAGTAAATTTCATGGTAAAATCATTGCTGTGAGAACTTGTGCTATAAGCCTGAAAAAGGGTTGTTGTCAAACAATACATAACTTATTCAACTCACCATTTTTGTACAAATTCAAAAGTTCTTTGCTACGTAAATAAATATTTCATGTTATGGAAAGTGATTTTATTGCTTTTAAGTCATAAAAAATACAAAGTAATTAATAATATACAAGTGTACAATGGTTAAGAAAATTATTATGATGAAACTGTCATAAAAGGCCTCTTTACAAAACTGAACAAAATGCCTTATTTGAAACCAAAGTATTTTTAAAACAAAAAAAACACAAGAACACTTAAAAATTATGATGAAATCCTTGTTTAGCCTGTCAAAACAAGACAGTATCTCATATTATCACCAGTTGACTTCACCTTATAACTTCTTAAAAACTTGATTTCAAAAAAATTTATAAAAGCATCATTGAAACTCTTTTGAGATTAAGATTGCGCAAAACTTTTTGTTGAAAAAGTGATATTTTGATAGTTGAGTTTTTGAGAAAGTTAATTTATACTTAATTACATTTTACTGGTTTTCACTTAAAACAGCACATCATGATTGTTATTAAAGATCGTATTTTGTTGTTTTGAGTAACCTAAGGGTGCCCAGATTTTGATACTTACTTACTTACTTAATTGATACTATTGATACTTCTTCTCTTTCCCATGACCTCCATTACAGGAAGGGCATTTTAGGCTTTTTACTGTTCGGAAGGTTAGGTTGGGTTGATACATTGGAGTCTAGGTAGTTGGCAAAAGTAGGTTATGTTAATTAAATTAATTTTCAAAAATTTCTCTTAAACTGTAAAAACTATTTTGAATTGAGAAGGACTTTAGTTCTCTCTTAAATTTGTTTACATTATTTATTTACTTAATTCTAGAAGGTAAAAACTGATAAAATTTCCTGTCTATGGTTTTTTCCAAATGATCTTAATCTATGCTGTTCAGAAAAATTATTTTTAAATCTGGTGTTATGGGTGTGAGTGGTATTTAAATATTCAGGTAAACAGGTTTTAACATTACGGAAATTTTATAAATGTAGAGGCATGGTACCGCTAGGATTCCCATGTTTAAATGTTCATTATAAATGTTCTTAATAATGAGTTCTGCAATTGAGCTGAAGAATTGTGTGCAATGCCCGCTTTTGCCAAACAAAAATGTCATTTCAAATTTTCTGTCGGACGCACCCCAAAGGGGGATGGAGTAGGAGCCGTGTGGGTGATTGTTTGATATCTCCCCCACGTTTGGAAATTTTCCATATCCTACAGTTTAATTTTAAAGATGTTTATAATTGTTGGAAAATATTTTTTTATGAATAAATAACAGTAGTTAGATAAGTTTGGATAAGAGTAAAATCACAATAACAATACAAGGCAAGCCAAAGAATAAATGCAATATTAGAATAAGTGGCAGTATAAATATTTAAAAATCTCTTTGAAGCACAAATAACCAGGGAGTTTGATAAAGAAATGGATAGCAGACGATAAGCGACCGAGCAAGGCCCAAAGAACTATACCAGTATAATAGTTGAGTTATTTGGCGATGTCACTCACCGCCCTCTGCCAGTCGCATCGTGTACTCCGCCAGTGCCTCAATGATTTCTGTGAACCTGCCAGACACTGTCTGTATGCGCTCAAGTAATTAATAAACCATCATCATCGTCACACAACATCGTAAAAGGCGTGCAGTGATCCTTGTGTTGTTACTGTAAATTTAATCTCACCTAACCTAACCTAACCAAACCTAACAAACCTTAGAAACTAACCAAACTTAACTTATCCTTATCACTACTTTTTACTCAAAACAATGTTTTCCTACAATTATGAACCCAATTCAAGTTAACCTGTACGATATAGTAAATATTCAATATGATAAATGGTGAAAACAACCCAATTGCAGTTTTAGGCTTCCTCATCATTACATTCACAATAATGTAATATGTACAAATCCTTAACAAATTCCACTTTAATTTGTACCCTTTGTTATGCAAAAAATGTTTTCCTACAACTAGGCCTAATCTTATGTACCAATTTAAAGTTAATCTGTACGATTTGGAAAATTTTAGAACACGGGGGGAGATATCCAGGGCCGGATTTAGGCATGGGCCACATGGGCCCGGGCCCAGGGCGGCAAATTTCTAAGGGCGGCAAATTTTGAAGGCCAATTAAAAATTTACTTAAATAATGTAGAACGTTTTTTGCAATGCTTTCATTTTCTCTCAGATTTGAACACTAATAAAACTATAAAAATTCCGGGGAGAAGTTTTTTAGTACATTAGATAATATTATCATATCAGACTACACTATTATTTTGCGTAATGCGTCATACTGTGTGGAAGGGCGGCACTCGATTTACTCAAGGCGAGTGAGGTGCGAAAGCTTTTTTTGGCCTGGGCGCGGGCGCTGGTGTTGAGTCGTTCATTATTCGGGGTAATGGTGGAATCGGATCATAAGAAGGAGGGGCGGGGAGGGCGATATGTTTTAATTTGTAAAAAAATATATGCGAAAAAATTACGGCCGCGAATCGTTCGAGAGCTTTGAAATCAGGCCTAAGAGGTTTAACGCGGTTGCGATACCACTAAGAGATTTAACGAGTACGTCCACTATGATACAACCGAGATTACCGACCACGATACCACCGTTAGATTTTATTGCCGCGAAATGACCGACGGAATTTCGCCGATCGCTAAAAATCCTAAAGATTTGTTTTGTTTTGTGATACAACCAAGAATCGTCGGATGCAAATAATCGAGGTATTTGTCTCAAAATACGATCGAGATTTTTCACATGCAATACAACTAAACTGGTTTTACAACCGCTATAGAACCGACCGATTTAACGGCCAACTTACGGCTAAAAGCTTTTTGAAACAACCCATGTTCGCAGGCCACGATACAACCTAAACATGAGCTGTTATTGCCAGTCGCTGCAAAATCCATGCAGGTTGTTTACCAGATTTCACAAATGATGTTTATCCGACTTTTCCTTACATCTCCCGACTATTTAAAAAATGCACGATCAATGAAATCAGTAATGGCTCCTCCTTTAAAAGAGCGGTTGTAAAATAGCGATTGTCGGCCACGAAACGACCGAGATTCATGTGTGCCAACCGCTGTTAAAATGGCCGTTTTTCTGGCCACATGGCCATCATATGCGATGGCCGCGAAAAGAGCGAGAGCCTTCTCGACCGAGAGATCTGCCGGTGGCGATTCAAGCAGGCAATTTTCCGGCCGCAAAACGAGATTTTCCAGCCGCGATGTAAACGACTGATTTCTGGCCACAATACATACATAACAGAAATGTTTGTTTGTTGTGATTAGATCGAGAGATTTGCCGGCCACGATGACGATACCAATGATGAAAACGGCTATATTTTGTTTAGTTTTAACTCAAGTTATCGACATTCCCGACCAAACGTTTAAATTTATTACTTTTCCCGACTTTTAGCGAAGTTTTCCTATAGGGAAGAAGCTAACAGAGAGACTCTCGACTACAAAACGGCCAAGATAAAAAGAAGGCGATAATGAGGCTTTGGTAGCTCTGAACTGGCCGAAAAATTATCGCGGCGAAACAACCGAGAGAATTTCAGACCGCGGCAATGCGACCAAAAGATTTTTTGGCCATAAATTAAGTGTTTCTGCCTTGTTATTAAATTGTTAATAATGGATATTACATTGAAAAACACCACAACATTTACTTGTATAATTTTATTTTGTGAGGCCTTTCGCCTGCTGGTATCAGCAGACAAATATAAACACACAAACACAATTATTGTTTTTTTACATAAAAAAATTCAGGTTTAGCCAATAAATTACAATCCCAAATTATTGGACGGAGCAAGTGCTGTCCCCCGCGAATTACGCCTACGATAAGGTCTGGCAAATTGTCGCGTTTGGGAGGGAGGGGCGGCGAAATTCTTTGGGCCCTTTGGCGGCAAAATCGTAAATCCGGCCCTGGAGATATCATATCAAACAATTACCAGGTTGGGTAGTCATCTCTTGATAGTGTTTTGTATTTTATGTCAGAAAAGTGAATAACATTTCTACCATTAGAGTGACATTGAAATTTGACTGAAAAGTGACTGCCAGGCACACTGTATGAAGGGTTAGGTTGATAAAAACCACAGTGATCAAGTGAACAAGAGAATGTACACTTGACTAAATACGTGGAGTTGGGAGACAACCGCACATTCTTCTTATACTTTAGGATTGGAATGTCACTGGCCCATCCTTCATCGAGGTGCCCTTCAAACCTGCTGACGATCGGAGGTTCTGTGTCTTTCTGGATTGATATTGTACAGTCACACTGGTGAGCTGAGTCACACCAATGTAGCCTTACTGAACACAGCTCTACTGCAGCGTCTTTGGTTTTCAGGCTGAAAGTTGATTCTCTGTTTCCTCGGTCTTCTTTTTCATTGCATCCTCCCAAAGACTGGGTCAACAAATGCGATGGGACCAGTGGCCGCTCCCTCTCCTCAATCACATTACAGATCGTCGTCAGGTCAGGCTGGACTTTTCCTGTCTTGTGAGATTCACTTACCATTATGATCTCATCATATGTAAGTACTTTAGTAGGCACGACTTCTTTCCAAACGTCACCAACGGACATTGAGCAAACACGAATGTGTTGCAGATGATTGTCGAGTTCATTTCTCAAACTTTGGCCATTTTCTGTTTCAACTAAAAAAATTCAATGAAAAATGAAACAGCATGTAAATTTTTAACATAATTCACTTTTAATAAATTTTCTCAAGTGATTAGGATTTAAAAATAAGTAAAAGGATGTAAGTTAATTTGCTGTTAGTCTTTGGTATTTAAAGATCTGCCTTAGAATTATATTGTACAAAATAATTTTAAAAGTTTATATTCTTAACTTTGTATACTCCAAACCAAATTCAAATACTTTCTCAATTGAAAATTCTAGAAGTCGAATGCTCAACTGGGTGGACCCAGACAACTTCTAAAGTTACCGTATAAAGACATATCAAGGAGATGTCATGCGATAATTACAAGATTCGTTTACCGCAATGTGACCACAAAGGGTGATAATGAGACAAAATCGCAAAGACGATAGTTCGGTTAGTGCAATTTTGGTCATGCACAGTTTGATTATTCAAATTTTTTGCCATTCAGTTTAATTTATTAATTTTTTAAGCACCACTGTTTATGATAATATATAGTAAATACCGATTTATTTTCCGTCACAGCTGTATATTTTGTCCTTTACTGGATAACCCATCATCCAGACTGCACTATCACCGGTCGACCTGACATGTTCTGTCCGTCGCTAACTAGGCCTAGTTTGTTAAATTGTGTGTGTTTTTTTTTCATATCTAAGTCTATGTATGTTTGTCATATGTTTTGTGGATTTGTGTCCTCGATGACAAATGCATAAACTTTAAGGACATTTAGGGTTCTTACCTTGTCTCACCTTAAAAAAATGTATTTCCAGCAAAACTTTATATGAGCTCTTCCCAAACACCTTAATTATCAAATACCCCCGTTGCAGCAGTCCTGCATACTCAGCGAATTTCAAGTGCATAAATAAATAATTTAAATGAAGTCTCGCATCAAGTAAAATCAATATACATTCAAAAGAAAGCCTGCAAAAATACTCTCCTAGTGACTTTTAAGATCAACAGCCTATAAAAAATAATAGCCTATACTTAGCACAAAAATGCAATGTTCAAAACTTCAAAACAGCTGGCTTTTCCAATTTAATCGTATGGGGAAATGACCAGCTGTTTAAGTTTGAGTAAAAAATTTCATAAACATCATTAGTAAAAATCTGTATTCGCTATAGTACATTTATTTGACATATTTAGTTATCTGGCCTTTAAGTAAGCCATATGTCTGTATCCACCATGTGGCTTTGAATCAAACATCAGCTCACATGTTTTAATGTAAACAAAGCAGACGTTTTAGATCCCAATGCTACTTCCCAATGCTACTTAACCCTAGAACGGCCAAACGACTTTTTTAGTCGTTAGGTTACGGTAAGATGGTGGCCAAACAACTTTTATAGTCGTTTGCTACAGACTTTTGTTCTAACCAATATTTCGTACTGTTAAATTGCAGTAATCACAAAGACAATTAAACCATTGGAAAGATAATGAAATTACCTTCAATTTCCATATATAATATACTCATTTATGTTTACTATAACCGCAGGATAGTGAGATAAATACATTGAAAATTTGAGCTTTCCGTTCCGCGGCACTGCCGAGCGAGCAGTGGAGGCAAAATGGGCCATTTTGTAAAATTCGTGGAAGCTTTATTTTTCGTCGTAGAAGCTAGAGGGTGGTATCACTCAATTCATTCTTTCTTTCTCTACACTTCGTCTGTTGAAAATTTTAGTCTAGCGTCATTAGTTTACCAGCTGTGATTTTTTTACAAAGACACGGTAAACTAAGTCAGTAAGAGTTTTCTGTAGGGCCAAACAACTTTTTTAGTCCTTTGGATAAGTATTTATTATTCTGCTTGTAGATGGAATTGAAAACAAAGAAAAATACAGAAATGAAGAGGAAGAAATCCTCTACCGATCTAAGTATAATTGTAAGTTTGCTGGAGTGATATTTTGGTTTTTGCAGTCGGTCAAAGTTATGGAATGTCGCAATTCATCAGAGCACCTGTGTGTTGTAGGCCTATCGCGTTGCAGCCAGATGATTCTTTGTTGTGGTGAACAGCTGTCGGTTATAAGTTTGTTTTTGTTAGTTGTGACTGCTTCAGTGAATAAATATTGTTATTATAGTGATATTAGAAGGTATTTATGTGTAAATCAGTGATGAATAATGGAAGAAAACTTCGACTCCAGGTTTTTTTGTGAGTTGTGAGAAAGATAGGCAAAATAAAATTGTTTATAAACATACAATGACGTTAGTTTACCTACTAAAAAAATATTATTATTTTCTACATTTTTCCCATTGACTCATTTGGTATGATAAAAGGCTAATTCCATAAAATCAAGAAAGTGAGAGTGTTTTGAGGGAAATCTTGCTCTGATATCAGAACATAACAGAGCGGTAAATAAAAAAAATGTTCTCTCTTTTTATATTTTACCACTTATAACCCTTATAAGTTGTTTTATTTCAGATAAACTATATATTTTCTGATTTGGTACAAAATTTCACACATTTTGTATATCTTGTAATTTTTATACACCGATAATTATTTTTTTTACGTGTGTTAGAAGTTGTTAGTTTTTTGTGTAATATCCCGTAAGTAAAAACAAAACTTATTTTCAAACTGAAATACTATATTAACGGAAAAAGTATAAATACGGATATTTATTTTTTCTTATTCTATGTTTACTGCTCTATCATAATATATGTGTTTTTATTATGTTTTAGGTCTTTTACTATGTGTAGGCCTAAAAAGTATATAAGCATGCAAAATTCAAACAAAATGTAGAGTTTCACATTTCACGCTATAACTCAAAATCGTTTATAGTTGTTTCAAATATTCTTGTGTTTTTGTGTAAGGAAATAAATTTCAAACAACTTGTATATCTTGGATTTTTGTAAACAAATTTTTTCTATTTTTTGGAAGGCCTTACTTTTGAAATTTAGTTTTTAGGAAATGATTGTTTTTTGGTTTTTGGCATGTACCATTTTTGTTGTAACAAAGGTTCAGGGTTATATTTAGATTCTACAGAATGTCCCAAATCTAATGGTATATAATGTTATATGTTTTGGTAAAAATTAGGTATTTTATAGCAGTTAACATAAAATGCTGCACGGAAGGCAAAAACTGCCTGGCCCCACAGAATCTCACCATTTGGCCTTTCTAGGGTTAAATGGCAGTTATTTTATGTTATTTTTTGTTATCTAGCAAACTTTAAGAAATTGCATTACTTTTCCTGAGTCCCTGACATTAAAACATTTAATTTGAGCCCTGTTCCCTCATCTTGTGATTTGCCAAATGCCCACAATTGGTATTCAAAAATAAATTATTCTTTATAAGATTAGTATGGAAAAATGCAGGTTTGCTGCCACAGAAATTTGAAAATGAGGTATTATAGGCTACAATCCAATATATCTAAACTATATAAAGCCACATAACATGTTCTATCAAGATATGCTGAGGAATAAGAAAGCTATCCAATTGCATTTACCTCTCATAAGGTTAACATTGGGAAAGAGAGTACACAGGTTTGCTGCCTCAGGAATTTGATGATTTGGATATTTTAAGCCATAATCAAGTAGATATTAACTGTATGAAGCCTCATGCCATTTCTTATCAGTATATTTTGAGAAATGAGCGAACTACACAACTTATTTTATTACCCATGAGGTTAGCATGTAAATGAGTATGCAGGTTTGCTGTAACAGGTATGTTAAAACTGGTTAGTTTTAATTCATTATTAAGTATATCTTAACTAGAAGAAGCCATATACCAAGTTTTGTCAAGAAATGTTAAAAATAGAATTTTTTTATTTCCCATAAGGATAACATGGGAAATGATTATGCAGGTTTGCTGCCACAAAAATTGAAATTTCGGGGATTTTTGACTAAAATACATTATATCTCATCTAGATGAAGCCACAAACCAAGTTTAATTAAGATATGTTGAGAAATGAGCGAGATATAGAATTTTACTTATTCCCCATAAGGTTAACATTGGGACAACGTACTGTGTTTACCACTTTCAATATCTCGGTAACCAATGGACATAGAGCAATGATTCAAAATACTAAATTGTTTGTTTTTTTGAGGCGAATCCAATGGTGCCAACAAAAATTTGATTAATTTCATTTTTTTATGTAAAAACCCCATTTTTGGGGGAGTTATTCCCCCTTTACCCCCCGTTCCAATGGTCCGATCGGGCTGGTTTACGAACTTGTCCAATCGATCACCACTTTACATGTCTGTACCAAATTTCATTAAGATCGGACCATATTTACGGCCGCTATCGTGCTCACAGACACACACACACACACATATATATATATATATATATATATATATATATATAGATAGATAGATAGATAGATAGATAGATAGATATATATAAATTCGAACGAATGGTGTTTTTTGCTTCTGGTGGCCCCAAAACGAAAAGTTATCATGGTCTCGGGCTTAGGTCTTACCATGAGACCTACGGTAATAGCTTCTTCCCTATAGGGGAAATTCGCTAAAACAGTTCAGAGCTGTAGAAGAAATCTTGACCACAAAATAAACCCTAGCGTATTAAATAAGTGTGAGATTATTCTGCTATGCAGAGCCGTACCTCTGTTCTTTGCCCACTCGATGGCAGCTCTCCACAGCTCAATCTCAGGCACGTTTAACACTTCTTGCTCCAAAATTGTCAAGAACCCCTTGGGTGAAAGATCCAGAAACTGAGGACTGGCCAGGACCTGGTCCGTCTCACACTGAAGGATCTGACAACAATCACACAACAATTAATTACAATGGAATGTGTCTGTGTCGTATTTGGTAGTCTATATATTGATACACAGTATGAAACAGTGAGTTCTCGGTGACTACTGAACCAACTTTCATAACTGATGTGCCAACTTATACATGAAGATTAATCAGATTTCCTCAGATTTGTTGTTTGTAGTTTTGGATTATTTCATTTGGGCCTTTGAAAGTTCATTCAATGCATTTTTAAATGTAGAATCATGGCCATCTCTAGTAATAAGGCCTTCAACCTGGCGACGCTGCTTCTCAAGGGTTTTTTTCATATAATAAAAACCTTAACAGAGCCAGCTGGTTTCAAGTAAACAAAAAATAGTGCCATAAGAGAGTAGTTTCCATTTACTAGCGCCGCGGCCTTGTACTAGATATGGCTTTGGTAGAACACAATTATAAAACAGCTGTCAACCCTAGCAACAACAGCTACTGTTCAAGTAAATAAAAAATAATACCATAAGAGAGTAGTTTCCATTTACTAGCGCCGCGGCCTTGTACTAGATATGGCTATGGTAGAACACAATTATAAAACAGCTGTCAACCTTAGCAACAACAGCTACTGTGTGGAAAGGTTTAGTCCTATCGATAGCTAATAGTTTTGCAAAATGGCAGACATTGAAAATTGATTGAATTGACTAGAGTTTAGATTGGAAAATATGGTTTTTTGGAGCACGCACCTTCTAATCCTTGCGTCGGCACTTGGGGGAGGACGTAGATCTTGTAGAGGGGCGCCCCTGGGGATGTAGCACTGACTGGTGATGAAGGCCTAAAGTTCGTTCGAGGTGGTCGCGAACACGAATCACTACAGGCTTGAAACACTGTCTTTGAGTTTATATTCACAATTAAATAAAACAAAAGTTATGCTGCTTGCACAAGGTTAAGATTTAACTTCTATATACAAAGTGGTAAGTTAAAATAATTGATAATATTACGGCAACTGATGGCCTTTGGAAAATAATCGTCTACTGATGGACGAGCTGCAAGTGGACAGGATGAGTGGACTGTAGACACTGACTGGGAAGCGATAAAGAAGGAAAACCCTGAATTTGGACTTTGCCCGACTTGCAGACTCTATTGAAATGTGAACATAAAGGAATCTTGTAATGGCGACTACTATTGTTGTAGCGGCCGGAAATGTTTAAAAATAAAATAGTTGAAAATAAAAATTAAGGTTTTGGATGTTATTTGATAAATCCTTGACATACTGTTCAAGTAAACAAAAAATAATACCATAAGAAAGTAGTTTCCATTTACTAGCACTGTGGCCTTGTACTAGATATGGCTATGGTAGAACACAATTATAAAACAGCTGTCAACCCTAGCAACAACAGCTACTGTTCAAGGAAACAAAAAATAGTACCATAAGAGAGTAGTTTCCATTTACTAGCACTATGGCTATTATGGTAGAACACAATTATAAAAAAGCTGTCAACCCTAGCAACAACAGCTACTGTTCAAGTAAACAAAAAATAATACCATAAGAAAGTAGTTTCCATTTACTAGCGCCGCGGCCTTGTACTAGATATGGCTATGGTAGAACACACTTATAAAAAAGCTGTCAACCCTAGCAACAACAGCTACTGTTCAAGTAAACAAAAAATAGTACCATAAGAGAGTAGTTTCCATTTACTAGCGCCGCGGCCTTGTACTAGATATGGCTATGGTAGAACACAATTATAAAACAGCTGTCAACCCTAGCAACAACAGCTACTGTTCAAGTAAACAAAAAATAGTACCATAAGAGAGTAGTTTCCATTTACTAGCGCCGCAGCCTTGTACTAGATATGGCTATGGTAGAACACACTTATAAAAAAGCTGTCAACCCTAGCAACAACAGCTACTGTTCAAGTAAACAAAAAATAGTACCATAAGAGAGTAGTTTCCATTTACTAGCACCGCGGCCTTGTACTAGATATGGCTATGGTAGAACACAATTATAAAACAGCTGTCAACCCTAGCAACAACAGCTACTGTTCAAGTAAACAAAAAATAGTACCATAAGAGAGTAGTTTCCATTTACTAGCGCCGCGGCCTTGTACTAGAGATAGCTATGGTAGAACACAATTATAAAACAGCTGTCAACCCTAGCAACAACAGCTACTGTTCAAGTAAACAAAAAATAGTACCATAAGTGAGTAGTTTCCATTTACTAGCGCCGCGGCCTTGTACTAGAGATGGCTATGGTAGAACACAATTATAAAACAGCTGTCAACCCAAGCAACAACAGCTACTGTTAAAAAAGTTTTGAATAATGAGGCTCTAACAGAAATCTAGCAATAGTAATTTGACCCAAAGATACTTGATAAGCATTTTCTGTTTGTTCTGAAATGAAATGAAACAAAGAAAAAATTTTTTTTTATCAGGTAAAGTAGAGCAGTTATAAGATGTTAACACCCTACCTATTTATTTTTTAACTAATAAAAAACTTTATTTATCAAGCTTTAACTGATTTCATTTGTTAGGCCTACAAGAATCAACTCAGTGCCATGCTCGGTCAAAAATGCATTATCAGTAATTGAAATTTCCGTGCTTGTGATTACACGGAAAGCTTGGTAAGCGTGCAATGGTTAACTACCCATTACCCATGTCAATATAGATCCCTATTGTTTATTTGAGGAAGTATAGGCCTCATTCAAAACTTAAAATGAAATTAAATCAATTTCCATAAATCCTTGAACAAAATATTTACAAGCCTAAAATTTTGGATGTGAAATCATAATGTTTTCTAAAACAGTTGGCATTTATAAGTAGGCCAACAATGTAAAAACAAATTCTTTAAGATATCATATTGATGTTGACACCATAGACAAGACACTTACGTCTGTTATGGCGGAATTCAGTTCCAAGACATTGTAACACGCAGGATTATTCATCAGACTGCAGATATTGCTACAATCCAACATTGACATTAGAAGTGTGACGAGTTTGTTCTTCAACTTGGACATCATGTATTTGTCAGCCACATACAACAAGTTGTCAGCCTCATCGAAGCTTAGGCCTTGAGTGTTGTCGTGACCATAAACATACCTGAAATATAATTGTTTGTATAAAATCAAAACACATAGGCCTAAGATTGCTAAAATTTAATTTCCAGCATAAAACTTGTTAATCTGAAACCTTTAATTATTTTAAGAAACAAATTTTGGATCGTGTTGGTAAATAAATACATCAATAATCAAACAATACGTGGGTGAACAATACCTACAATTTCTTTACTCTCACTTCGTCATTGGTCTTAATAACATTGGTTTTTCTTTTGTTTTCTATTTGTGTTAATTTATCTATGAACTTGCTCTTAAATAACATTTCTTGATACTGTTGAATATGTTTGCCACATTATTTACAGTTAGGAATAAACGTTGCTCTTACACTACAAACACACTGACAAACACAACTACCCACTCGTTGTGACATAATACAATTTTTTGAAACTCAAGTATGTCCAAAAGGAGACTTACCTTAAGAGGTTTTTAAACGTATGTGGAAAAACATCTATCAGTTTGACATCTTTCTTCTCAGCAATCTTGGAGTCCTGCAGTTCGGCTCTGAAGACCACACTGTGAGCCAGCAACATCTTCTTGACTACTCCGATCCTCTCCTTGAGCACAATTAGGACAAGTAGTTGCAAAGAGTTGCCTAATTCCTCATTGGGTAAAATTAAGTTAGGCCTAACAAATTTTAATTATTCTTCATGCAACCTTATACTGTTTGGCTGTTGATGATTAAATCAAATGCATTTGCAGTATTCGTGAGAGGCTTTTATATCACTCAGTATTTAATAAAACTGAATACAGTAATTAATATCGCGAGCAGCAAATACGGCGGGTGAGTGAGTGCGCTGTTGGCGAAATTATTGTTTATTATTTGTTTGGGTAGTTAATCAAATATAATATCATTTGGTAAAGTAAACACAAATTTACACGTAAAGGACCTTGAGAAACGTAAACAAAGCTTTGACAGTTAAACAAAAACATTTTATTTAGTTGTTTACAGCTGATGTTAAGCAGAAAATTTATGATTTTACAGTTTTTGCCGCCCGCCGTATTTTGTGCTCTCTACACTAAGTACACATCTGAGTGAAAACGGAACACATTATCAGGATGGACCTATATAACTGTTAACTATGTAAAAGAACTATAACAATATTTAATCAAACATAATTTAAAGCAAGTCTTACTGTCACTTTACCAAACAATATCAGGAGTTGGAAAGATGTAAATAGAAAAACTAGAATTACAATAAAAATGATCAAGAGAGCATCGTAATGAAACTGAAAAGCAATTTCAATACACTGTAACAGAAACAAGTTTAAATTCATATGTACTTTTTCAGAAGCTTTAAAATATTGACTGGAAACCACTTACAAACATAAGACGACAAATCAAAACTCAACAAACCATGATTATTTGATCAAAAACAACATTTAAGTGGTTTTTCTTAGTTATAACTTTTAACATTGCTCTAACTGATGAGATCCTAGTAAATGTCGATTTTACACATAAATTTCATAACCCCAAAAATCCTGGGATTGATAAAAAAAATCCCAGGATTGAATAAGCTCTAAAATCAAGCAGGATCCCGGGATTCCCTAATGCAGGCGATTTAGCTGATTTAGGAACATGAACTAACAACTATCAGCTGTAAGAACGTCTAAGAATTAAGCTTGTAAGAATGTTGCAACAATCAGCTGCGCGCTGAATAACTAGAGTAGGCCTATAGACTTCTTTTTAGAAAATTGTTCAATAGTGTTCACTCCTTCAAACAAAGTATAGACTTTTTAAGGAAAGCTTTTTCTATAGAATGTTGATTGATGCATTATTAAACTAAAATGAAACCACAGGATCAAACATTCTGCGCAAAAAAAAAAAAAATTTGGAGTAAAGACAAACTAAAGTGGCACTGACCGGAGTTCCCAAAGCAGGATTGCCGACCACAAAATAACAGTTGTATTCCTGCTCGGGGTCGAGAAGGTAGACGATGAAGTCCGGGTCGGTCGTGGCAACCGCGACATTCGCCGCTCCCCCGGCCTCCATCGCAGTGGGGCCCTGAGACATCCTGGGGACAAAAGGCGAGGCCGGTATTAAACGGGTTTGGTCAGTTTCAGGTAAAAAACTTAAAAATGTGCTTGATCCATTTGTTGGACAATTAAAGCTAAGGTAATAGATTCTGACACTTTCACAAGTGAACCAAAAATTATTTTTGCCTCGTTATAATATGATTCAACAAATTCAGCCGGAGCGCCCACATCAAAAAGAAATGCAATTAAATGCATTTTTAATGCATTTAAAAAAATGCAAATGCATTTTTAATATATTTTGTGAAATTTATTTGGCCAAATTACTTTTTAAAGTATGATAAATGATTTTATACAACATTTTAACTGTATATTAATAGTATTTTAAATGCATTTATTTTACATCCTTAAAAATACATTAAAAATACATCTTAACAGCATTTTGTAAAATGTGATCAGAATGCATTCAGAAAAAGGTAAAAACACATTATAAATGTAAATAAAATGTATTTTAACTGTATATTAATAGTATTTTAAATGCATTTATTTTACATCCTTAAAAATACATTAAAAATACATCTTAAAAGCATTTTGTAAAATGTGTACAGAATACATACAGAAAAAGGTAAAAAACACATTTTAAATGTAAATAAAAAGTATTTTAACTGTATATTAATCTATATAAATAAAATTAGAGTTATGTCTGTACATTGCTCAGAATTATGAAATTTTTGGTTATTTTTGCGTTTTGAAGGTCAGAGAATCCGAATCAAGCCTTATCTCAATTTATGTCACGATGTGTGTTGGTAACGCTCAACATCACACTTTAGACCGCTTTTCACGCAAAAACTAGAGTACTGTTATGGCTGAAACTTTTTTCCTGTGTTTTATCCACATATGAGAAGGCTTTAGACCACTTAAAACTAGCATATGTCGTTTTGAAATTAAATAGCATGCTTCTAAAAACCGAGTTTTATTTGATTTCGACCAAGTTTGTTTTGAATTTTCCCATAATTCAAGGGGATGACGTTTTGTTTACATGTTCAGCGTTCCAAGCAGATGGTAGTTACCTTCACTGATGGATTTGTCGTTACAGATGTTTTATGATTTCATTCAGTTTTATGTTTTGGTTTATAATATTTCTTTTCAATTGACAAGTACTATATAAAGTTAATATTTTCCCATTCATTATACATTTATCAGGATTTTCAATATTTTCATCCTGATCTGACCCTCGGACTTCACCACAGACCAAGGCCGCGCACAGACCCTCTCAAGATCACATATTATTAATATCCTTATGCCAGAATTATCAGTGATGAAATGTTTACATTCAAACAGATGTTAAAAGCAAGACAGTTCATATAATGTAAAACCAGCTATCTGTAAAAAATAAAGTAAAACACTGACTAGAGCTACTTAAAAGTCCTTTCTTCCTTATAACAACAGCTGTTAATGAACGATCTAATGTAATCCATTTTTAAAAAATTGCGGGACGGCTATGTTATTTTGTTGTTGTTCAAAATAGACCCTAAAAACATTAGAAAATACTTTGATGGCATTTAATCAAGGCATTTTCTACTCTACGTACATAAACTTTCATGAAACAGGAAACTGCTTTAAGATTCACTAAGTACGCACGGTCAATATAATAGCACAGACTACTATAATAGAGCTATGAAAGCCCGTTCATTCTCGCTTGGGTACATTCACCTATAATAGCATAGATTCAACGATAGGCCTACTGAGTATAAGCCTTCCCAGGCAGGGACACCCTTAGGGGTTTTATCGGCGGGGGCGCTGGAATGTGCTGGCATGTGTAGTATAGAGAGGCCAAATAAAAATGCCTCGTACGGGGGGGGGGGGGGCAGCAATATTTCTAAGTACTCCGTCGCAGTAGACCTGCGTTCTTAGCGGATTCCTAAAAATCTTTCTGGCTGATAAAAGTATATCTACTTTATATTTGTCAAATACCACTGACCTATCATCGCACAGCCCAAACTACTTGAACTTGACTTAGAACCTTGAAACTTTTCATGGACGTTCCTATACGGCGTGAGCATCCGCTGAGAACGGGTTTTTCAAAATTCAAGGTTTTCTGGGTTTTTCAGTGGGTTCAACGGTCTAAAATCTTTCTGTATAATTAAATGGATGATCTTTCGATTAAATTGTCAATTTTCATTTAATCAAGAAGGCAGTTTAAGCTTCACATACAGATAGGGCTCTACAGCTGATTTTTATAGTTTGGTTCCTTTTATCATGGTTTTATGGTTGACTTTTTTCTTTTAGGTGATATGTACTATTTTAAAGTTACCAAGAGTTTTTGTACCTTATCTATTTAATCATAAACTCAGTATGTGGCACCATCTTTATTTAGGCAGAGGGTATTAAAATTGTTATCGTGAGCGAAGCCACGGGCAACTGCTAGTAGTATTTAAAATGCATTTATTTAACATCCTTAAAAATACGTTAAAAATACATCTTAAAAGCATTTTATAAAATGTGTTCAGAATGCATTCTGTAAAAGAAAAAACACATTATAAATGTAAATAAAATGTATTTTAACTGTATATTAATAGTATTTTAAATGCATTTATTTTACACCCTTAAAAATACATCTTAAAAGCATTTTGTAAAATGTGTTCAGAATGCATTAAGATTAAAAAATCACATTTTAAATGTAAATGAAATTTATTTTGTGGACATTTATGTATAATTTTTTAAGCATTCCAATAGCATTGCAATTACAAAGTAAATACATTTTTATATCACGTATAAACTATTTTTTAAGATATATGGAATGTATCCCACATGGATAGGTAGGCCTATATATTTGAATATATTTCAAATCTATTTAAAAATACCAATATAAAAAATGAAAAATATATTATCAAGTATATATGATTTTAGTTTATATTTGAAATCTATACTAGGATATATTTCAAATATATTTAATGAAATATATTTTAGGAATATATTTTGAAATATATAAAGAAAAGAAATCCTTGGAAAATTCGTGATGTTGACCATCTTAGGCAACGAATAATTAATTCTGTGACAAACCCCCCCCCCCCCCAGAAATGTCGGCCAGGACATATGAGGAGGTGGAATATCGTTACGATGTGTGCCGTGCCGCCGTGGGGGCCCATATTGAACTTTATGAAATTGCTAAAAGAAACTTGAAAATGCAACCTTTTTTATAATGTATAAAACATTTACATAAGCTTATTGATTCATAAAAATATTTTGCCTCAAAACCCCGGAATTCTTTTATAGACACCCTGTATAAGAAAATATAAGTTAATTACACCCATAATGAAAACGTAAAAGTATTGACCAGAATGTACTCATATAAAAATGACAAAGAAAAAATACATGTCAAAGAATTTATATTTCTTAGTCAATTTGTATGCAATCCTATAATTATATAGGATGTTTTATATTTAACGGAACACAATTGAAATACATCTCAATATACTGTCACCCAACACATAATGTAATGCACAATGCTAAATCAGATTATGTACGATTAACAAAGCATTTATGAGACTTTTAAAAATGCGGAAGTAAAAATAGCCTGTAAATGCTTCCAATGTAAAAAATTCATTCGATTTGTAAGCGATCACAACCAACAGCAGAAAAGAAAAAAGATGACTTGACGAAACCATGCTGGGGAGTGTATGAACGTAAATGTTGGAACTGCGATACGGTAACATCTATTTTGGACAAACTTTAGAATAAATTTTCATATAAGATACAAAGAACATTTACAGTCTTCGCCAACTCATATGATAAACTTTAAGTATGCAACGTGTATTAGATACAACAACAACTATTTAATTACTGAATGCTGTCTGACTAGTGCTACAACGCAAAAACATTGAAACTCCAACTCCAAAAGAAAACAGCGTTCCCAATCAGTTTTACATCCTAAGTTATGCCATGTCACCCATGAGTCGAAATGGCCGAGCGGTTTAAGGCGTAGGTTAGGTTAGGTTAGGATGTAGGCGAAGGGTTGATAGAGTGTGGGGGTCCGGGGTTCGAATCCCAGCGGAGTCGCCCATTTTTTTGTTCATGAAAATCAAATGTAAGGCTATTATTATTGATTTATTTATCAATTTATTAATTTTTTGAAGAAGTTTTACAATTAAATTGAAAAAATATGTGTATTTTATTCATACAAAATATTCAAGAATATTCATTAAAAATGCATTTGTAATGTATTAATTGTATATATATAAATACATTTAAAATGCATTTTATTAATCTTTGAATGCATTTTTACTTCATTTGAAATACATATTTTATACATTTTAAACGTATTTAAAATGAATTATAACTGTTCCAAAATTTATACTTTTATGAAGCATTTCTAATACATTTCACAAAATGCATCAAACTGTATTTAAATGCATTTTTAAAAATGCATTAGAAATGCATATTTTTTGATATGGGCGGTACTTCCAATTTTTTTTCATGAATTCAGTATGGTTATATTTTTATTTCTTAATCCAGGGTACAAGTTTTTTAGACATTTATGAAAACACCTTAGCTGAAGATATAATTGCTTATGGCACCTTCCTTGGTAAATTTGAGAAAATGCTGGAAAACCCCTTGAGCAGAAAAATATATTTTCCAATTGAACATCATTGTCCATCAAATGTTGCGAGTATAAAAATATTGGTTATATCGTGATAAATGAAAGAGAAAAGAATGAAAACTGAAATATGTATCCAGCATATTTCAGTCATCGTTGAAGGCTACAATGTACTGTATTTCAAATTACAACAAGATCAGTGGTGTATTGGCAGATTGGGAACTCTTGATGTACCGGTACCGTATTTGTCAAATTCCCTGCAAAGAAGGGAATGTATATTTTCCCGGGTTTTTAAAAAAAACCAGTGTGGGTACGCTGTTCTCACGAGTCTAAAATGATTCTAAAATGCTATTCAAACATCTCAATCCCCCTAATGGTAGACCTATGACTAGATTTGTTTTTCACAGTAACCTATTGCAAAAGGCAAATCCAACTAGTTTTTGCGTCTAGTCTTTAAATTAAATAGCCTACCTAAAACCGTCAGCTAAACTTGAGAATACCCATAATCTGCAAAAAGACGATTGTACAGGAGAGTAACAAAACTTAAATTCTAACATCAAGTGAAACTTATCTCAATTTGCTCACCAATTTCACTTAATTCCAAAAATAGGCATCTCACTTTTTACTATAATTTTCATATCATAAATTCAAAATGAAAGATTTTGAAAATACATGGTCTTAAGAGATTAGAAGACAATCTTGTCAAATTCAAGATACATGGTAACTTCAGGGCCAGCTCAAGAGTTTTTGGCGCCCTAGGCGAAAGTATTGCCCGGCGCCCCGCTCGAAATAAAAACGAGATCAAACAAAAGCACTGAAAAAACTGTTAATTTTCAGCCATATGTTTTTACTTTATTTCATTAGTAATAATGAGTGAAGATCGACTGCACATCGAGAATTCAAAGGACATGATGCCATCTGACAGATTATACTCAGAAGATGGGGCTCGATGGGTTTGATACGAAGTTGAATCTTTGGGGGGAAAAGTCAAAACAAGTATTTTATATAGGCCTACCTAGTTTAGATACTTAAAGGCGCTGTTTAGCAAGGTTTGTTTAAGAAAAAAAATAAAAATTTGAATGCATGATTCAACAATTAAAACACTTCCGCAAAAATTATTATAAACAAAGTTGTAAAAACAAAAAACATGCATGTTCCTTTAGCAAGAAGTGCCTTATTGCTAACATGGAGATTTTCCCTTATGTTGATCCGTATTCTGTTGTTAATTTTGGTGTAAAAAACCGGCCCGACTCACGTATATTTGCAGTTTGGCTAAAAATATAAAAAACCCAAACTACATAACGATGAGGGCGCCAAGAGAACATACCATGAAGGTGCTAATTATTGGTATAAGTAGTCGATTAAAGGGCAAATTGGGGGTTCCGACCTCTAGTGATAATTTTTCAAGTAATTTAAAGAGTAACTACACGACCTAGAGCATGTAAAGCTATTTCTGAATTATAATCTAATCAATTAAACCTAGAATTTAAGTCTATCACTGGCGCTCTTGTTTATTACTTTGTTTTTGCACCTTATTTCTATTTTTACAAACGCGACCTTCCAGCACCCCCTTTGGCGCCCCTCAGGCCCTGGTGCCCTAGGCGGTCGCCTAGTTCGCCTATATGGTAGAGCCGGCCCTGGGTAACTTATATTATTTCTCTCATCATTCCAAAAGACTAGGAAAGATTTAGAGATAGGGCCTAGGTGGTATTGGAAGAATAGAATAAGATAAAAGTTTACAACATATAATATATACGTGTTACAATATTTCTCTCTTTTTACAGATCCTATGCTGTAGTATATGTTCTCTTTTGTCCTTACTGTTCGGTGCGAGGAAAAATCAGGAACATAATGATGTGAATAAATAAAAAAGACGAAACTGCACTTACGTGGTTAACTTTAAGTTTAGCCCAATATGTAAGCTAGGTCACCCCTCACTAGGTCACTCCTCAAAGTTGTTAAAATTCATTTTTAAAACTAGAAACCATGATAGGCCTTTATATGAACTCACAACAGTAAAGATGTAAAACAAAATTAATTGGTAACCAACATAGGCCTAGTGGTCCAGGGGGTTTACTTCAGCGTAATCCTCAATATTTCCTTTTGCAGAGCCTTGAGAATAACTCTGAGGGTCCCATTGTAACTTTGAGGGCAAACATTGTAAGAGGTGCCACCCCCTTTAAATAGAATACCAGGATGAATTTTGTACATAAAGTAAGTTATAAATTTCTTTGGTTTCATAATTGAATAGCCGTACAAGCTTGCTAAAGATTCTTGGGGAACATAAAAATAGCTGTTTATAGGGCTTCCCAATTATTCCAAACATTAACAGATCTTACAACTTAAATATATTTGAGTGTAAGTAGGCTACACTTGATTAGGAGGCAAAATTATGAAAATACACAATAAGTTAAACTATTATTTTTTAAACATGTTCGTGTTTTAATAAACCACATTACTGTCGATTTTTTAAAGCTGTTTCGCACATGGGTTGGAAGCCCTTGGCCTTGGGACATGTCCTATTGCCCATGAGGTCGTTACAGTCCTTCCTTAACACGTTCAGCCCGACAGAAGTCAACAGTCAGTTTTTGTAGTAACCATAATCCCGACGTGCGCCACCTGTGGCGCACTGCAAACTTTCCAAAACCCCAACGTGTATCACCGGTAGTGCACTGTTTCCATTTGATTCAATGCTTTTTCACAGCGCTTTCAGAGCTTTGCTAGCTTATCATTTGTGAGTTCGTATTTTAGGGTAGTGTAGACACACCGTGGCCACCGTTGGTGCATGTGTAAACTAATTTGAAAAAAAATACATGTTAAAAACATTGTGATATAAAAACGCCAAAAATGGCGGAAGGGGTCATCAGAAGACCCGTGACGTGCTTTACTCGTACAGAGGTTACAATAACTAGCAGTGTATCGTTTGCCACTTCGCTGCCTGACGCGCCATTGGTGAATCATGCATGTGCCACCAGTGGCGCTCGTCGGCCCTTGGTAATTTCAGTGTGCCCACCGCACGACTTGCGCCACCAATGGTACACAATTAAAATTTATTAATATCACTCAAATTAGCTATTGTAGGTATACACAAGGTAAAATCAACGGATATTTTGAAGATTTAGTTAAAAGTGCAACCTAGGTTAGTTTCATCTTTTTGGTCAGTTTACTGATTATTGCAACGTCCTTTTAATAAGTTCGAAAATTCAGTCGTGTGCCACCGGGGGCACAGATCGGGCTGAATGTGATAACATGGGACAAGTACATCCACATCTGAGGGCTGACTGAAAGGTGCACAGTGGGCAATCTTTTTATTGCATTGGATATTGTGATACCGTACATAATCAAGCAAGATGATTCATCATGTTAAAAACTTGAGCCTGATAATACAGTATTCAACAAGATAAAGTATGAAATAAAAGTATAAGTAACGAGAAACCAACAAGAACCATGCAATAAGAAATCTGAGTTTAATATATTTTTTCGATAACACCGTATGTAAGAACATTCGCAATACTTGCAGTTTATTAACCTAATGAGAAGAACCAACGATGATGATGACAGATACTACTGTAACTGTAATAATGACGAACAGATACCAGATACCATGTTCACCGATTGACATAACACTTGTTGATTCGACATTTAACTTCTTATCATCTGACGCCCTGGCCCTGACTTGCCCTGACACTCAATTGCCCTGTTTTTTCCCATATTTATTTTTTTAATTAGCAGGCTAGATTAGAGAACCATGAAGCCTAGAAAAACGTACATTACATTGCTCTACTCAATGATAACACTGAGATGACGTCATTTTACAAATTACGTTTTGTAAAAATTTGAGCCAGCAAAAGGCCCGCTGGCTTACAATTTCCGACATTTTGAGAACCCACATACCGTAATTATTCTGGACGAAGAATTTCTTAGGCTTTTTCGACGCTTTTCCGGGCGTAGCTTTGTTCATACCCATCGAATCTTGAAAATAACTGCATATTCTTGTTCAGTTTGCTCTCCCGGTTAATGTGAGTACCCACATGACCCATTAAAAAAAAGGTTTTTCTCGTATTTCTGCTTTTTTTTTTGGGGGGGGGGGGTTTAATCATTTTGTGCGAAAAAAAACAATCATTTTCAGAATTAGAGTATTAAATCCTAAATTTTTGAAAAAAAAGAATTTCCATTTTTTGAGAGATGGAAAAATAGTAATTATCACAAATCGATCTATTGGTATCTCTGCGACCTTCGTTTTTATCAAAGAACTGAGAAATGTGTTATTTGAACTTATCACAATTAATTTTAGAGATTAAAGTAAACGTGAGGCTAAAACAATAAATAAATGTGTTATTTGTTTATTTCAATCACAAACTATTGTTTATTTCTGGTAATTTGATACTAAATACAGTAGGGCCTTCTGTTTATTTTATAACACAAGATCAAGCTTAGCCAAATACCTTTCAAGTAGGCTAAGGTCAGGTCGTTGACCGGAGCGCACGCATCACCTGTCAACGGGATTTGGCAAGCAAAAGTATGAATCAAAGAAATGTTGTAAATTTTCTTGATAAGTTTGATGTCTGTTTTGGTTCAGTTAGGTTAGGTTGATTTAGTTTAATTTGGTCTTGGGAATAAGAGTAGGGTAGTTAGCTGGTCTTCACAGAAATGTTAAATCAATTGTTTAATTTTGATATTTTAAATGAATTATTTTCATTTGATTGTTTCATTGGGCGTCTGTGTAAGTGTGTAAGTGCAACCATTTTAAAAAGCCCAAAACCTCATCGGTACTTTGGTATTATACGGAGGCTACCCTCATACAGCGCGCTGCGGTGGTTATGTTAGGTTATCATTTCGTTATGAATCGAACGATACCAAATGAGTCATACTTTCGTCCGCCAATACCCGCTGACAGGTGATGTGCGCGCTACGGTCAACAACCAGACCTGGGCCTACTTGGATGGCATTTGGCGGGCAAAAATATGACTCATCTGGTACCGTTTGATTCGTAACATAACGAGGAAAGTCCTACTAACATATTTATGATAACCTAATCTAGCATAACCGCCGCAGCGCGTTGTATAAGGGTGGCGATCGGGTGTAGACGATAGCGGCGGTGACGATATGAACACTCAATCCTCGCTGACATCGCTGCCTTCTGGGAGGCAGAACACAAATACCGTTCATCATAATTAAGTCAATTGGGAAAGTAACTCAATTAAAGTACGTTCTTCCCAATGAAGTAGTTATTTTTGGTGTCCAGCAAAACAATCTCTAAAAAACAGTGGCCTCCGTATAATACCAAAGTACCAACTTATCATACCCTCATTTGAGATCTAAAGTTTTACGACATTACTATCTTATCTTTTTCCATGTAAACTTATGTCAATAAGGTTAAAGATTTGAGAACTTAGAATACTAACTTTAACATTTTATTATTTTAAACACACAGAAAAAGACAAGGAAAGAGAGTCCCTTGAATGAAATTCCTGTCTTTTTCTTGTTTTGCTACATTTTCAAAAGTATTTTATAACCTCCTCATAGGCGACTGTTATACTATCTTTACAGTAGGCCTACAATGTTTTGGTGAAAATAATACAGCCTACTGGCCTACAGCATTACCATCTGTTTTACTGTCTTTACAGTGCAATGTTTTGGTGAGAACACTAACTTATAGTGATGGGAACTAACTTATCCGATATAAACAAACGATTTATCTGGTTGTTGCGCGCCAAACGATTCATCCGATGGTTACTTTAATTTTCATCCGGATGAACTATCCATTCATTCGCAAGCGAATCATCTGAATGGCATTATTATTCATCTATCTAAAAACCATCTGTCTATGTTTTCATTCAATTGTAAAACAATTCGTCCCGTATTTTCATTCATTTGAAAACTACGAGTCAGTTATTCAATTACTGAAACTGTTTTTTAATGAACGGTAAAAAAATCCGAGTATTTGCGCCAAGGATAAAAACATCCTATGTTTCCACCAATAGGTTAATCTTTTAGTTTATTTAATTACCTCATCCTAAATACAAAATGTTTTAAGGTAGGCCTTTAAAAAATTATTTATTCATCCATTTGCGGGTGAATCATCTGCTCAGCGGATCAATTTTTATCCGAATAGATACGCTACAAAACCAATGAAAACTATCGATAACTATACTTTCAAAGGGTAACAAAACAATCTATAAAAAACGCAATGGAATCGGACGTCAAGTTCTGCCCAACAAACTTTATATTGAAGTTTGACCATCGGTAGATCGTTCGATACTATTTTCTTAGAAATCAGTTGTTGAATCGTCTGCTATAGGAACGAACGTTAGAAGATCAGATATGAAACTCGTACCCAACAACTCTGTAGCCTATTCGTTCACACAAGTCAACCAATCTACTATTACAGTCGTTTAAACTCGTTGAAAGAGCAAATCCCAGCAAAAAAACGCCTGATCCAATCAGAATTATAGACTAGGTAATCAAATGGATGGCAAACTAGTTGTCATACCACACTATACCAAATAATGGAATCATCTTGAAATAGCTATTAAATAATAGCTTAAGTGCCTGTACATTTTCATTGAAATAGGCTACTAAGATCCCTCAGGACTATCTCAGTTAAGGTTTTGAAATGTTCCAATTAAGATCATAGGCATTAGGCCTAGTAGAGGTTATGATTACTGTCTATTAAATTGCTAAAACTTTTACTAAAATTGTTAATATGACGATTAATAGCTCAAACTAACTTACTTTACATAAAAGCTAAACTTAATCGGGTGTTTTAGAAAAGTTAGATTTATTGATCAATGCTTAACCTATTTCTAGGGCTAAATATGATACCTAACTCTGGAAGTCTTATCTTCGTCGACTTTACTCACCGACCTTAAATCGAGCATCAAATTTATGTTCAATAAATAAAGTGTAAAAGCTTCGGTAAATAAATAATTCTGTTAAATTGAGTAAATAAATATGTCGGGTCAAAAGTACACAATCAATGAACCAATAACAAAAACAAATAAGAACCAAGAACGACAACTAAACGAATCTTTCAAACTCAAAGATCTACTCAAACCGTTCAGTCTTTGACGATTTTGACTTTTAGACCCTAGAGGATTAGACGCTAGAGGAACCCACGATTTTAGTTCAGTTCAAAAGGGCCGTCCTTAAATCATGTCTTCTGAAAAAGGGAGGGGAGGGGGGTCTAGAATGGAAATGATGGTAGGATGATGTTTGTGAGGAGAGGGTTAACGCTGGGATGACGTCATTTTTCAAATTTTGCTTTAATACTGATTTAAATAGGAAAATTGTAAACATTCTATGTTAATTCATTTAAGTAAAGAAAACAGCTTAAAAGCTATGTCCTCGATTTTTACAATATCCAATAAAATGCTAATTTTAACTTCAGGTCAAAACAATGCTAAAGTAAGTGCAAATTTTAATGATCAAAATGTTTTTACATTTCAGGCAGCGTGAGCGTCCATTGTAGATTAGCATCAAATTAGCTGAAAACGAGTTTATAACTGAATTTGATGATGATTAAGTTTATAACTTAATTTAGCAACCCAAAAGAAACCCCCTTTAATTGAGCTTTCCCAAAGACTGACATTATTTTAAGAGTTTTTACTCTATAACGTCATTTTTCAGTGGTGGGTGGCCAGGCGGATTATGACGGTAGGATTATTTTAGGGAGGGGGGTCTTAAAATGGCCAAAAAACTATGACGTTATTTATGGACGGCCCCAAACAAAGATGCAATAAGTGCTTACATAGATAGAAACATCCAAATTTTTTTAGGATGTTTTTATCCATGGTGCTTATCACAATGATCAACGTTTTAAATTTGCAGTAATTGTCCATTACTCTAGTAAACGTAGTAGGACAAAATTTTTAAAAAAATTGAAAGTTCTTGATAATAATTTATATTTTATCAAAAATTTCCGGTTAGAATCGTTGGTTAACGTTGAGTAACGCAAAAGAATGTTTAAAACTTAATTCGATGGTTTTAACGGCCCATTATTGAAGAAACCTTTTATAGGGTTTTCCCAAAATTGGCATTACTCGAATTGGTCAGAAGTTTGTATTTTATGACACCATTTTTAGATGATTGGGGGTCAGGCGGATTATGACGATAGGATATGATTTTAGCGAGGGGGGTCAATATAAATATTGGCCAAACCCTTCTCAGAACCAATATTATCATTTTAACAGAGCAATAATAGTGGATTTTTTGCTTTTGGGGCCCAAAATGAAAAGTTACTATGGTCTCGGGTCAAGGTCTTGCCATGAGACCTGCAGTATTGGCTTATTCCTTTAACGAAATTCGCAAAAAACATTTTTTATGTTTTGTGCACATTTAATCCTTGTAACTCAAAAACTATTAGGCCCAGGGCCGGCGGTGGAGGGGGGGAGGCAATTGCACAGGGGCCCGGACCCACATGACATGAGTGAAAATGAGGGCCCGGACCACACGAGATGAGCATGAAAAACATCGGCCCGGGTTTCTTAATTGTACAGGGGCCCGGAAATCCTGTTACCGGGCCTGATAATAAGGCCTAAAAACCATCATACCAAGTTGTACAAATTTGTAGACAGTTGTATCCTCTTTTTTCAATTCGTAGACAATTGCCATCTGCACATTTCCCCCTAAGACTAAACATTTAGATTTTCCAAAAATTAAAAAAGTCCTTAGTTTTCATCATTTTGAGCCGGTCGCACAAGGTTCCCGTTTCTGCAAACTTATGTTTCACTCTTCCATTTAGTCCAAACATATCCAAAATCCAGACATCCTATTCCGTTTGCCTTCTTCACCCTTTTGATTTTTTGGCTGGCCTAACTATAAAGTCTAATAATTTTTCTTACTTATATCCTTGCGGTTAGCGGTACTATTGGAATGCTCTGCATTAGTTGATGGGAAGGGAAGGTGGCCCTTTGATTTTGTCAGGGAGGCAACATGGGGGGGAGTAACGTAGTAGTTTCAGTAATGAAAATACGTTCTTTTAACGGAATTTTGAACCTATTTAAATTTTATCAGAACAATTAAAGATTCGAGTCAGTTGATTCTCAAAAGTATGTGAGAAATGCTAAGCTTCATTAGTTTCAATATTTTCAGTATATTTTTAAAATTAAAGTGGTTCAAAAAATCTATCAAAGAAATGTAATATTGTAAAATCTAGTTTTTGATAGACACATGAATCTTATGTTTGATCAATCAAAAGGTTAGACTCCCGTACTGAGTCGTTTGGTTTTGTTTTGGGTTAGTGATGCAAATAACAAAATCACTTCCACTCATATAGCCAATCCGGTGGACTCCCTCCGCTGGGGGCATATCCTTAAATCATGGTCTTGTGGTCCAACTTCAGGGGCCGAGAGGAGTACACAATGTTTGTAGGCTTTGGGGCCCGGTTTGGCTGAGTTCCGTGCATTGCTCCTAAAGTCAAAATTATTCCAAAAGGCACATCTCTGCTCCGAAAGCAAATCTCTGAAAAATTACAATTTCTAGTCATTACTCCGAAAGGCACTATTCCGAATGGGATGAGCGAGTAAAGAGCATTTCGCCAGAGTAACAATATGACTTGTTTCACCGATGCCAATGGCGGCTGCCTGCGTCATTCTATGACAACTCGGGTAGCAGTCGCAACTCCCTAAGCATTTCTCCAAAAGTCATAATTTCGAAAGGCACAGCTCCGAAAGCATATTATTTTAAGCATAATATCGAAAGCACCCCCACTCCAACTCTGAGATAAATTATTGTATTGTGAAAAACTACATGTTAAGGGGGAAGGGGGTTCCTGAGTTTTGAAGAGGCCATCCAAATCTTTAGAGAGGGCTCCAGTCCTGCACTACTAAGGGCTTCTTCCATAAGACCGATGTTACATTCCAAATTCAATACCACCTCAACCGTTAATCTAGAGTTGTTGATCTTCAGGTAATGCAAAAGAGCAAAAAAAATAGCCAGCGATATCATAGGGAGCATAATGTTTAAATTACATTTTATTTTGTAAGGTTTAAGCTTTATTGATTTTTAAAGTTATTATTGGCCTATTTAAGGAAAGTTAGGCAGAAGTACAAAATTTGACATGACTGGAGCCCCCTCTTGCAGAGACAATTATAAAAATCAGGCTGAGATTTCATAAGACAACCAATAAAATTCTCATGTTTTGTTAAATATAAATGATCAGATAAAAAATTTATTTGCCTTCCTGAATTTTGTTGTTTGTCACCGGCCAGGCTAAATTCACACTTAAACTGTCCATTTCACTGTGCTGCTGCTAGCTATGCTGCCAATGATACTGTGAAACAATTTTACGAGACGTTTAAGAGGTGAAGTGAATGAAAAATGTTGAGTCTTATTATAATTTAACTGGTATTGCAAAAGTACTTTAACTTTAATTTATAACATTTGTAAATACTTTACTACAATTTGTAATTGGAACCAATTTTTAATTTGAACTTGAGTATCAGCCCCGCTATGATATCTCTGACCTTCCCCCGAGTGTGAGGGTCGCACAGCCCACCAGCCGCTAATGATTGTGCCCGTCAAAGGAGCTTTCTTTTTATACATTTTGTATTTAGGTTCACTAAAAACAATTGAAAAAGGTAAATATGGAAAATATCTGGTGCAGGTGTTAATTAGGGGATGACGTAACTTTACTAACTTTGGGATGGCAATATGGAAAAAGTATTAAAGTTATTTAAAACTCTGTATTTTGATACTGTTTCATTTCGTATTTAAAAATCTATAGCCTACATTGAAACTTTTTTTATATTTTTAATTAAATTTGACAAAATTGAAACTGAAGTCTCTAGGAAAAACTTCATAAAGAAAAAAAATACTATTCCTGATCACAAGATAACACTGCAAAAATCTATATGATATATCCCTAGCCTTACCTATGGAGGATGATGAGAATCAATGCGGTGAAATCAGTTGCATCAGTGGTGCAGTTCTGCAGGGCTCGTCTCGCCACCTTAATCTAAATTTTCCTTAATCTAAATATATTTGTTTAGTTACGGAAACTTTATAAAAATGAAGTATATTAACTTACATAGTACAACAAGTCTGTATTCATTAAAATCAAGAATAGAAGTAGGTTTGGTGTTATTACTGATAATTTTTTGTGGTTTGCATTAGTTGTTGGTGACCTGCTTGTTTGGTTCTCTACATTAAATTACAGCTGTTGATTTACAATAAATATCAGACAACTGTAAAAACAAAAACAAAAAAAATAAAGCTCAGTACTCTCAATCATAGTGTAAAGAAAAAAGAAAGGTGTGTGCAGAGTCAGCTGGTGTGACGTAGTTGGGCTCCCACAACTAGTGCTTACGACGACTACAATATAAATCAGTTAATGCAACTCAATCAAAATATTATTGTGTACAGTCTCAGTTCTGCTGTAATACCGCTACGTTCATGAGCCCAATGACGTCATACCAGCTGACTGTGCACACACCTTTCTTTTTTCTTTCTCTCAATTAACAAAATCACACAAAACTTAGGCCCTCTGTAGGGCAGAGCTCTATGGCAGAGCTCTTCTTGTATTTACTCTATAAGAAGAGTTTATTGGCAGATTCATACTTCTAGGTGCAATGGTTTGCCTGGACATTTACTGAATTTGGTCTTTGTACATACAGACTAAAATAAAAATATAATAAAAAACATAAAAATTTCATTTTTTCTATTGCAATATTTTGGGGTTTAAGGATCGAGGAATGAATTGGATTAACACCTCAACACTTTCATGTTCGCTCATTGACGGAGGAACAGTATTGAAAGAGGTATTTCCTAAAAAGGCACTGAAAATAAAATTATTGAGG
The DNA here is from genome assembly GCA_035578135.1 of Flexamia atlantica. Lineage (NCBI taxonomy): Eukaryota > Metazoa > Arthropoda > Insecta > Hemiptera > Cicadellidae > Flexamia > Flexamia atlantica. Next base: position 2,761,341 of record JAQJVK010000015.1, on the reverse strand, counting down.
ATGAGAAACCTTTTGAAAATTAAATTTAATGTAATTTAACAGTGGTAAAATAATACTCAACTCAAAATATGTGAAAGTATTTATTTCAAATGATCACACCACTATGACATCAAGGGAAAATATGTCCTTTTAATTCTGCTGCTTAATGTTCTCTATTGTTATGTAAAAATATCTAAACTTCAACAAGAAGATATTGTACAAAACGTCACAATGACATGTTTCTAAAAAGAAAAGCATGTTCTTACAGTGGTTGTTGAAAAACTATTTAATGAAATGAAAAATACAAGTAATTATATTAAATAATTAAAGTATTTTTCTAAAAGAAATATCAAGAAGTTTTGTAACTAATTTTACGATATCAAAGGAGATCTACCGCTTTCAGGTCTTGCCACAGTGATCACCTCAATCATAGGCAACAACAAAAATCAACTTTCAAAATTCCATTGAGGAAAACTTTATTATTAATTATTTAATATGTATAGTATAAAAATTGTGATGCATGTCTTTTAGTGGTTTGCTAGTTTATGAACAGACAGTTTAGATTTCACAGTGAGAGTTGAAATGAATATTTCATTGTAAAATCATTGCTGTGAGAATCACTATATAACTTGGAAGTGGGTGGATACCAAAAAATACATTACATACTGAACAATATTTTTCACCAAAGTCGTTTCTTAAGTAAATGAATATTTAATGTCACAGGAATTGTTGGTGTCGATGTCATAATGAGTAGATAATTATATAATTTATTACAATACAAATAATAATAACATTAAACAAAAATATATGTAGTTGAAATCAAAGAAAAACTAACTAAAGTTATGGATCAACTAAACAATGATGTTAAAACAATTCTTGAATAGCTAAACATAATGGATAGTTTAACTCACATTTTAACATCTTTTTTGCCATGCCTTTTAGCTTCTTAAGCCTTTTTTATCCAACGAATGTACATTTTATGAAAATCATTGTTAAAACTTTTAAGACTATAATAATTAGAAAGGTAGAACTTTTTATTGTACATACTTTAAGGGAGTTGTTTTTTCTTATGAAACATGTCAAGTTAATTAAACTTAAAATAAGAATATATGATGGTTTTTTAAGAAAACTAGCAGCAATGTTATTTCAAGGTCCAATATTGATGTTTAGACTGACCTAACGCAGCCTTGATATTAATCTCTTTGTCAGAGTTTTGTAAAATAAATTACTAAAGTGAATAACATAATGATCACTAGACTAATGTAGAAAGTCAACTGAAAAGTGGTTGCCAGTCACAATGTATGGACCAAACTGTCGAATAGCTTCAATAGAAATGGTTAAGAAATTTATTGTGATGAAACTGTTATAAAAACCCTCTTTACAAAACTAGACAACATTTCTTATTCAAAACAAAAGTATATTTTAAAACCAAAAAAACCCTAAGAACACTTACAAATAATGACGAAATCCTTAATTGGCCTATCAAAACAGACAGTATTTCTCTATTCATCACCAGTTGATTTCACCTTTAACTTCTTAAAAACTTTTTAATAAGTTATTATTAATGGTGCTTGTAATCATTAATGATTAAATTTATAAAAGCATCATTGAAATTCTCTAGATTTAGATTGGGCAAAACTTTTTGTTGAAAAAGTGATAATTTGTTGAGTGATTGTATGTTGAGAGTTTTCTTGAGGGAGTTAATTACATTTTACATACTTAAAATAGCACTTTATGACTTATTCAATATCGTATTTTGTTGTTGTTCCGAGTAACCTAACTATGCCCAGATTTTTATCTCTTTGTCAGTGTTCTATACCTTACGTCATTGAAGTGATAAATATATTTACCACAAGGGTGGAGTTGAAAATAGACAGAAAAGTGTCTGCCAGACACACTCTTTGGACCATTATTTCGATAAATACCACAGTGACCAGATGAACAAGAGAATGTACACTTGACTGAATACGTGGAGTTGGGAGACAACCGCACATTCTTCTCATTTACTAGGATTGGAATGTGCGCACTGCTAACACCTGCAGTGAGTTGCCCTTCAAACCTGCTGACAACTGGTGGTTCTGTGCCTCTCTGGATTGATATTGAACAGTCACACTGGTGGCCTGGGGCACAATAATACAGCTGTACCGAGTTCAGCTCTATTGCGGAATCTTTAGTTGTTAGGATGAAAGTTGATTCTGTAACGTGTCCATAGTTAACATCAATTCCTCTCAAAGACAGAGTCAACAACTCCAATGTGACCAGTGACCACTCCCTCTCCTCAATCACATTGCAGATTGTCGTCAGGTCGGGCTGGACTTCTCCTGTCATCCGAGTTTTACTCACTAATTTGAGTTCTCCATATTTAAGTACTTCTGTAGGCAATACTTTCCCAAATATGAGTTCTGTAGTCATTGAACAAACACGAATGTGTTTAAGATGATCATCCAGTTCATTCCTCAAACTTTGGCCATTTTCTGTACCAACTGAAAGAAAAATGTATTACATTATTATAAGATACGTTATTGCTTGAAATGGCGACCTACCCCGATAGGTATTTTAAGCCAAGTATGAATGAAAGACGAGTGAAGGATGATTGTGGCGCGATCTTCCCATCTTGTTACTGACTGGGCCCGACATATTCCTTAGACAGGACTGTTAATTAATAGCCAGCCCATCAGCCAATGGCAACTAAAGAACCTACATTTTAACTGGGACCCAAACCACAATTTTGCCTGGTTTACGATTTATGAACTGATCTAATTATGAGGTTGGTATTATGAACGTAGTATTCAACAGTGCAGACTTAATACCCACAAGGGAACACCGCATCCACAAGCCATCGCTCATAACAATCCACAATACGTGACCTCCAAGTAGCTGGATTGCAGGTCACGCCACCATCCCATTTCAATGTGAAAGAAAATATACAACATACAAGAATGTAGACCTCAAAGGCTAAACAGGGTAAACCTGAAGACGGCCATCATCAATTGGCCAGCACAGGACCCCTTCTACTGCCTGGATGACATCATGCAGTCGAAAGACTCCCTTCCACAGCACTATGAAGATTACTGGAAATTTTGCATTTCTGACACTACTGCTAACTTGGATATAATATTTTTTAAATAGAGACGTTTTGATTTTGATATCAATTATTAAGAAGTTGGTTAAAAACGAGTTAATACCAAATGGAGCTAATAACAATTCAGGTGGTAAATAAAATAATGTATCCAACATGATACAATGTTAGTTTTTAAGATGGAAAAGTACTGACAAAATTCCTTTAGATGTGACATACATTTAAGTTTTTGTAAACAGGGGTGGGTGAGTCAACTTTTCAGCGCGTGCACAAAGACTTAACCTGATCCTCACCTTTAACCCTATTGTGTTTATTCTGTGACTGAGGAAGACATATTGGAAGAGGTACTGCCTTAAGAGGTACCTAAACAAAATCATTGAGGTGGAATTGAAATTAAGGTGGTAAAATAATGCCCAACACAAAATGTGTGAAAGTATTTATTTCAATAATTGCTCACAATACTATTACATCGAGGGATATTTTTTAATCTACTTCCATACATTGTCTAGTGCTGTGCAAAAATATCTAAATCTCACTGAGGAAAATATCTAAGTATACTTCGTGAGTTTTTTATATTGTAAATATTCTTACATTGGTTTTAGCAAATTTCCCCTATAGGGAAGAAGCTATTACCGTAGGTCTCATGGTAAGACCTAAGCCCGAGACCATAATAACTTTATGTTTTGGGGCCCCCAGAAGCAAAAAACACCATCCGTTCGAATTTTTGGATATATATATTATGTTGAGTATAAAAATTGTGTTGTAAGTCTTTTAGTTTGTCTGTGGTCAGTGATCAGACATTTGTGTTTTAAGAAAAAGAGTTGACATTAATATTTCAAAGTAAAATCATTACTGTGAGAACTTATGACATGATCGGCCTGGAAGTGGGTGGATACTCAAGAATATATACTAAACATTATTTTTTTCAAAAAAAATCTGATACCTAGATGATTAATCAATGTTGCGATAAGTAATTTTTGTGTCAAGTCATAATAAATACATAATTAATTCCAATACAAATAGCAATATTAATAACAAAAGAGTTTACAATTCTCAAGGAAAGTTTTATAACACTGAAATAACTTATTAAAAGTAAAATTAAATATATTACAATAAAGTAAACTGACCAAAGTTATGACTTAACTAAACAATAATGAAGCGATCCTTGAATAGCTTAACGTAAATGGATAGTTTCACTCGCTTTTTGACTTTTTTTATCTTTGTAAATTTTTTAATCCAACAATAGTACATTTGATGAAAATTATCTTAAAAACTTAATGACTACAATAATAAGAAAGGTAGTAGATTTAGTGTATGCACTTTAAGGGTGTTGTTTTTCTGAATGACAAACATGCCAAGTTAATTTATAGGTTTAAATTATAAAAGGGCTGCAAGAATTTTGAAAAACTATCTTATAAATTTTATAAGATAGTTTTTCAAAATTCTTGCAGCCCTTTTTTAATGTTAAATCCAGGTCCAATGTTGATGTTTTGACTGCTCTAACGCTGCCTTGATTTTAATCTCTTTGTCTGAGTTTTGTACATTAAATTACCAAAGTGAAAAACATAATGTCCACTAGACTGAGGTAGTATGAGAACAGACAAGTGGTTGCCAGTCACACTGTAAGGACCAAATTGTCGAATAGCTCCATCGTGACTAAATGAACAGGAGAATTTACATTTGACCAAATAAGTAGAGTTCCCAGCCAACCGTACATTCTTCTCATTCCTTAGGATTGGAATTTCTCCATTAGTGTAACCAACTTGTCCTTGAAATCTGACTATAACTGGAGTTTCTGTCTCTCTCTGGATCGATATTGTACAGTCACACTGGTGATCTAGGACACAATAATACAGCTCTACCGAGCACAGCTCTATTGCAGTGTTGTTGGTTTTTAGGATGAAGGCTGAATCTTTAACGCTTCCTTTGCCACCATCACTAAAAGGCAAAGACTGGATCAACAACTCCGATCTGACCAGTGGCCGCTCCTCAACCACATTGCAGATCGTCGTCAGGTCAGGCTGGACTTTCTTCGTCTTATAAGATTTACTCACCAGTACGAGTTCATCATATTATGTAAGTACTTGTGATGGGACAACATCGTCAAATATGACTTCTTTAGTCATCGAACAAACACAAATGTGTTTAAGATGCTCATTCAGTTCATCCCTTAAACTTTAGCCACTTTCTGATCCATTTGAAAAGAAAAACAAATTTCCATTGAAAATAAAATACCGTACACAACATTCAAGGTTTTTCCCAATTGCAACAAACCTGGTAACTCGGAAAATTGCTCGACAAATTTATTGAATTCATAATTAATTACTCAAGATAACTTATATATTAACGTAAAAAATGTGACAAAGGTTTTGTTTATTTTTGCGAGGGGCACTGTAATCAATATTTTTATCCGGAACAGTAGCTGGCTTTGATGGTAAGTACAATAAAATAACAGCTGAAAATTTACATTAAAAAGCAGAAAACTGTGTCAATAAAAAAAAGAAAACTAAGTACTATCCAAAAATGCAAACTAACTTTTGTTAAAAAAAATAGCTTCTCTAAGGAGGAAGTTATTATAGTTCTAGGTGGAATGGTTTTGCCTGGGCATTGATCATAATTTATGTCAATAGAATTCTGTGTTATAAAACTCCATTTCTTCCATTGCAATATTCTTTGGTGGCCTTGTTTTGGCGAATGAATTGGATGTTCAACTCAAACACTTTCATGTTTGCTCAACCACTGAGGAAGACACATGGAAAGAGGGAATGCCTGCAGGGGAACTCTACACAACAATGGTTAGTTGAGTGTTGAGTGGGTATAGTACATTTTCTCACGAGTGAAAATGTTGGCACCCAAGCTTGCCGAAGGCAAAATTTTTCACAAGAGAGACATTTTTCCTTGCCTCCAATAATGAATAACCATTCTATAAACATCAATTTCATTAACTTCGTAATTAACAAAAAATATAATTTTTTTTGGTTCTGCTATTAGCGCCTGCATTCGAGTAGTTGGAATTATTCATGCCCTGGTGATCAGCTGATGGTTGCAATTTGCAATGTTCTTACATGCTAATTCTTGATGTTCTCACAGCTGATTGTCGCTGATGTTATTCTTATTTGATTATTCCTGCCATGAAATCAGCTGTTAGCGCATGCATTCGTGCGCTCTAATTTTTGAATTTTTGATTTCAATGTTATTCTTATGGGTTAACTTTGTCTCCCATGGGAAGCAAAAAAATTAATTCCCCTGGGAGATAAATTATTATTTGATTCACACATTAAAAGGAGTAAAAAGCATCTAAACATATCAGGTGGGGGAAAAAGCTAATAATAATCATAAACCTTTTGAATGCAAAATTGTATATTGGTAGTAAAATAATGCGACAACAGGTATGTTTCTTAACTGTGTAATTAAATATGAATTATAGGAAAAAATTATTCTTATTTATATGCTTCTTAACAAACTGTACTGTTGGTACAAAAACATTTTAATTTCAAACCAGAAACAAACTGCCCAGAATGTCACAATAACTTGGTTCTAAAAAAATCCAATGTCAGGTTATTTAAAATTTATTTTATAAAATCAAAAAGGACAGAGAGTTTTTTTTTACAAAAATCAAAATTACATTTATATTTTTTATAATACCTATTTTTTATTGATTCGATATTATATTAGTAAACATCCAGGTCATGATCAAGCAATTGGTCTCAATTACAGGGAACAACTTAAATAGTTCCTGTCGATTACAAAAAGCATTACAGAAGGCTCCCTCTTATTGGCCATCTTCCAACCACCTGTCACTTTAAACAGTCTACTCTACAGAAGTGTCTTTTTTCTATCCGGCCGATTTTAATCAGACCATAAGTTTAACCGATATTTTTAGAAAGAGGACATTATTGATGGTTCCTGTGTGAAATTTTGAGCAAAATTATGATTAAAATGTTACAGTTAATATATTTCAATATAATCAGTATTGGTGTAAAGAGTACATGTTATTGATTTAATACGATTTTGGGAAAATTAGTTTAACTGGCTTGATTACTATCCTAACGGGTATTGGTCCCATGGTGGCCAGATAAGGCCGACTGCTGGAGGCAGTCTACTGCATTCAGTTTCCTTCCTGAGTTGTTTCTGAGGATTACAAACAGATACTGGTGTTTTACAAACAAGAGTTGTCAAGTAAATTTCATGGTAAAATCATTGCTGTGAGAACTTGTGCTATAAGCCTGAAAAAGGGTTGTTGTCAAACAATACATAACTTATTCAACTTACCATTTTTGTACAAATTCAAAAGTTCTTTGCTACGTAAATAGATGTTCAATGTTATGGAAAGTGATTTTATTGCTTTTAAGTCATAAAAAATACAAAATACTATTAATAATATATCAGTTTACAATGGTTAAAAGAATTGTTATGATAAAACTGTCATAAAAGGCCCTCTACAGAACTAGACAACATTAATTATATGAAACCAATATAATTTTAACACAAAAAAAACCTCTAGAACGCTTGAAATTTTGATGAAATCCTTAATTAGCATTACAAATACACAGAATGTATCTTTTTATCACCAAGTAACCTTATAACTTCTTAATAACTTGTATTCATTAACAATTAAATTTATAAAAGCATCACTGAAACTCTTCTGAGATTAAGATAGGGCAGAAATTTTTGATGAAAAAGTGATAATTTGTTTTTTGAGAGTTTTTTGAGAAAGTTAATTATATTTTACGGGTTTTCACTTAAAACAGCACTTTATGATTGTTATTCAAGATTGTTATTTTGTCGTTTTTAGAACCTAACGATGCCCAGATTTTAATCTCTTTGATAGTGTTTTATACTTTATGTCATTAAAATGAAAAATATATCTACCACTAGAGTGGAGTGGAAAGTGGACTGAAAAGTGACTGCCAGACACACTGTTTGGACCGTACTGTCGACAAAGACTAAAGTGATGAGATGAACAAGAGAATGTACACTTGACTGAATATGTGGAGTTGGGAGACAACCGCACATTTTTCTCATCCACTAGGACTGGAATGTCCTCATTGCCATAACCTCTATTGAGTTGCCCTTCAAACCTGCTGACAATCGGAGGTTCTGTGTCTCTCTGGATTGATATTGTACAGTCACACTGGTGAGGTTGGTCACAATAATTCGGCTGTACCGAGCACAGCTCTATTGCAGAATCTTTAGTTGTTAGGACGAAAGTTGATTCTGTAATGCTTCCATATCCCACATCATTTCCCCTCAAAGACTGAGTCAACAACTCCGATGTGACCAGTGGTCGCTCCCTCTCCTCAATCACATTGCAGATCGTCGTCAGGTCAGGCTGAACTTCTCTTGTCTTACGAGATTTACTCACTAGTTTGAGTTCTCCATATGTAAGTACTTCTGTAGGGAATACCTCTTCAAAAATGTCATCATTAGTCATTGTACATACACGGATGTGTTTAAGATGATCATCCAGTTCATTTCTCAAACTGTGGCCACTTTCTATTCCAACTGAAAGAAAAATATACATTTCAATGTAAATTAAAACATACAACATTCAATATTGTAGACATCAAAGGCTAAACAGGGAAAACCTGAAGACGGCCCTCACCAACTGGCCAGCACAGAACCCCTTCTACTGCCTGGATGACATCATGCAGTGGAGAGACAACCTTCCACAGCACTCTGAAGATTACTGGAAATTTTACATTTTTGATGCCATTGCTAACCTGGGTGTTTTGTAAATAAAGAGGTTTTGATTTTTATATTAAGAAGTTGGCTAAAAATGAGGTGATACCAAATGAAGGCTAATAACAATTTAAAGTGGTAATAATATAATGTTTCCAACACGATAAAATGTTATTTTTTTAACAAATGTTCCAATTTTGAGCTTTACTATGGCTTGGAATAGGGTAGAAATTACAAATGACCCTCCATAAATCTGAAGGGTCAAACTATCTCCATGTCAAAAATTAGGTCTATGTGTAAAAAATAAATTTGCTGAAATATAAAAATACCCCCGTTGCAGCAGACCTGCATACTCAGCGAATTTCAATTGCAAAGTACATGTTTCAATCCAATATAACGAGATTTGACACGTTTTTTAAGCTCCATAAGAAGAACATGGGGAATGAGTATGCAGGTTTGCTGCAACAGGTATATTAAAACTGGGTGGTTTTAATTCAATGTTTAGTAGATCTGAACTAGAAGAAGCCATACACCAAGTTTTATCAAGATATGTTAAGAAATAAGGAAGACATTGCATTTTAGCGAATTTCCCCTATAGGGAAGAAGCTATTACCGTAGGTCTTATGGTAAGACCTAAGCCCAAGACCATGATAACGTTTCGTTTTGGGGCCCCCAGAAGCAAAAAACACCATTCGTTCAAATTTCTAGACATATATACATAGATCTATATATATATCTATATATGTGTCTGTAAGCACGATAGCGCTCGCAAAAATGGTCCAATCGGAATGAAATTTGGCACAGGCGTGTAAAGTAGTAATTATTCGGATGAGTTCGTGAACCAGCCCGATCGGACCATCGGAAGGGGGGGTAAAGGGGGATAAACCCCCTCAAAAATAGGTTTTTTGAGTTTTTTACATAGAGAAATAAAATTTATCGAATTTTTGTTGGCACCATTGAATTCAGCTCAAAAAAACAAACAATTTAGTAATTTGAATCACTGCTCTATGTCCATTGGTTACCGAGATATTGAAAGTGGTAAACACAGTACGTTGTCCCAATGTTAACCTTATGGGAAATAAGTAAAATTCTATCTTGGTTATATCTCAACATATCTTGATAAACCTTGGTAAATAGCTTCTTCTAGTTCAGATCTACTAAATATTGAATCAAAACAATCCAGTTTTAATATACCTGTAGCAGCAGACCTGCATACTCATTCCCCATGTTATTCTTATGGAGCTAACCAAAACATGTCAAATCTCGCTATGTTGGATTGAAATACGTTGTTTTGCATTTGAAATTCGCTGAGTATGCAGGTCTGCTGCAAAGGGGGTATCTTTATTTCCCATAAGGATAACATGGGGAATGAGTATGCAGGTTTGCTGCAACAGGTATTTTAAAACTGGGTGGTTTTAATTCAATGTTTAGTAGATCTGAACTAGAAGGTTATATCTCAACATATCTTGATAAAACTTGGTAAATAGCTTCTTCTAGTTCAGATCTACTAAATATTGAATCAAAACAATCCAGTTTTAATATACCTGTAGCAGCAGACCTGCATACTCATTCCCCATGTTATTCTTATGGAGCTAACCAAAACATGTCAAATCTCGCTATGTTGGATTGAAATACGTTGTTTTGCATTTGAAATTCGCTGAGTATGCAGGTCTACTGCAAAGGGGGTATCTTTATTTCCCATAAGGATAACATGGGGAATGAGTATGCAGGTTTGCTGCAACAGGTATTTTAAAACTGGGTGGTTTTAATTCAATGTTTAGTAGATCTGAACTAGAAGAAGCCATACACCAAGTTTTATCAAGATATGTTAAGAAATAAGGAAGATATTGCATTTTTTTATTTCCCATAAGGATAACATGGGGAATGAGTATGCAGGTTTGCTGCCATAAAAAGTGTAATATTCGGGATTTTATACTAAAATACATTAGATCTAACCTATATGAAGCCACAAACCAAGTTTTATTAAGATATGTTGAGAAATAAGCGAGATACAGAATTTTACTTATTCCCTATAAGGTTAACATTGGAACAACGTACTGTGTTTACCACTTTCAGTATCTCGGTAATCAATGGACATAGAGCAATGATTCAAAATACTAAATTGTTTGTTTTTTCGAGCTGAATTTAATGGTGCTAACCAAAATTCGATGAATTTTATTTTTCTATATACAAAACTCGAAAACCCCATTTTTGGGGGGGTTTTACCCTGCTTTACCCCCCCTTCCCGTGGTCCGATCGGGCTGGTTCACGAACTCGTCCGAATAATTACTACTTTACACGCCTGTGCCAAATTTCATTCCGATCGGACCATTTTTGCGAGTGCCATCGTGCTTACAGACACATATATCTATACTACTAATTCTGTAAAAAAAATAAAATTCTGTAATTTTGTTTTTTTAAATCAAAATTGTGAGAGTTTGACAGCTCGCAGGATGATGGGAGAGGGCTCAAATTAAAGGTCTTGGTCCCAGGGGGTCGGGAAAAATATCAGATTATGTCCAAATCTACCAGAAAATGAGAAATAACGAAAAGTATCTTCCATTTAAAATGCATGGGGATTGAAAAAGGTCTGCTTTGTTTACATTAAACATGTGGTGCTAATGCTTGATTCCAAGCCATATGGTAGATGTTAACATGTGGGATTTTTTTTCAAAATGCAGCTAACTATGCACGTTCAATGTACTATAACAAAAAATATTATAAATTTAAAATTTTCTTATTTTATAATAATTAAGGGTTTGAATTTTTTCATGATTTAAAATTATAAAAAATCAAGTACGTTTGTTTAGTTTATGTTATATCGATGCAGATTTAATACCAAATGATCTATATATATAATTACATAAGGGAAATTTTTGGGCTGAAATTGTGGGCGTTTGGAAGGTCGCAGTATGATGGGAGGGGGCTCAAATTGAAGGTTTCCATCCCATGGAATCGGGGAAAATACTGAAATTGCTTTAAGCTTACTATAAAATGAGAAATAACGTAAAATAGCTGTCATTTAAAAACCATTGGGTTGTAAAAAGGTCTGCTTTGTTTACTTAAAACCAAATGCTAGATATAATCAGAATTTTGTGGATTCAAAAGTCTATTTTCTAAGAAGGTATTTTATACTATAGTAAAGAAGGATTATGCTTAGGGGCTATTAGCCCCTTCAAGCCTCTAGTGTATATATATATATATATATATATATATATATATATATATATATATATATAGAAATTTGAACGAATGGTGTTTTTTGCTTCTGGGGGCCCCAAAACGAAAAGTTATCATGGTCTTGGGCTTAGGTCTTACCATGAGACATACGGTAATAGCTTCTTCCCTATAGGGGAAATTCGCTAAAAAAAACCACGAAGAAAGTTGAAAATTTAATGAAATTTCAACCTTAGATGACTTTCTTAGGAGTTGAAATGAAGTAAATTTGGCTAATGACCTCTGATAAAACTGAAGGGTCTAACTTGCTGTCTCCAAGTCAAAAATTAGGCCTCTCAGTAAAACGATAAACCAACCAAAAATTAAAAAACTAAAACAAAAAATAAACTAAATGTTTAAACTTCAGAGACTATTGGGGGTGAAGATGGTGAGATAGGACGAAATACATGACAATTGAAATTATAGGAAATTTAATTTTAAATACAGAATGTGATCTTTGTTTTTAGATAGTAATTTGAAATTGGGCGCTACAGCCCAAAAACAAAAAGAACTTTTTTGAAACTCAAATTTCCTCTTTCTTCTTCTATCTCTTTAGGGAGGTGGGGAGTGGAAATTTGCTGTTTTTAGGATTCTACCTGTAGTTTTATCACTCAAGCAATATTAGAACCAAATTTCAGGTTTTTAGCTCATTAAAAAGTCAATTAAAATTCATATCCCAAAGCCTTATGTGAGAGAAATTTCATATTTAGAATAGCTTAAGTAAATTTAAGTTTAAATTTTTAATTTGTAAGAATAATGGGCTAGAACTGATGCTTGTATTGTAAATATTTTCTGAAATAAAGCTGATTTTTTATTTGATTTAAGTAAGTGAGTCAGTCAAATCAACACATGTGACAGTATAGTTATAAATGTGTGTTTGTGTGACCACAGGTCTCATAAATTTCGAGAGATAAAAAAATTTGGTACGAACAAATTAAGTGGTAACAAGGGGCATGTTAGTAGTGGGGGGAGACATATTAGTAAGAGTTCAAAAACCAACCTGATCGGTTCATTGGAAATGGAAATAAGGGGGATTTACCCCTTGAAAAATGTTTTTTGGGATTTTTTATATAGAAAAAAAATTGAGTTTCGTTTAGGGCGAAAGGATTCAGCTTGAAAAAATAAATAATTTAGTATTTTGAATCATTGCTCTATGTCTTTTGGTTACCAAGATATCGCTAGTGGTAAACACAGTATGTTGTCCCAATGTTAACCTTGTGGGAAATATAAAATTCTATACGTTTATTTCTCAACATCTCTTAATAAAACTTAGTATGTGGTTTCATCTAGTTGAGATCTGCTATATAATTGTAAATGATCTCTCGATTTCATATTTCCATATAGTAGCAAACTTGCATACTCATTTCTCATGCCATTCTTATGGAAAAAACTTGAATACGAATTTTAGAATTTTTGTTAATTTGACTTGATTTTAGGCTCTGTCAAATTGACTTATTTAAGCATTTGCAATTTGCTGGGTATGCAAGTCTGCTGCAATGAGGGTATTTTCTTTTGGATTATTTTTTATGGCCAATGTTTGAGGAATTGACTGGATTATCACCTTTACCCTTTTGGGTTTATTCAGTGATTGAGGAAGACATATTGGAAGAAGTATTGCCTTGACCCTGTATCTGCTGTGCACGAGTTAGCTCGTGGTAGTATTCTGTATCCGTGACTGCTGTACACAAGCTAACTCGTGCAACACCCATGTTTAGGTATCTGCTGCGCCCGAGTATACTCGGATTGGACTTTCCCAGCTGATTTATGTTGGTACAACTGTTCTGCTAGGTTTTTTCCATTCTACGACTGTACACTTGACCCTGACGTGTGGCAGACCGTTTGGTGCTGCACTCTAGTGGATTTTTCTGGAACTACGTCCTCGCCTCGAGTTCTGCAGTATCGCGTTTGTCGTGTTGAAACGAAAACCCGACAAATTTGTGTTGATCGTGTAATTAAACCCCGCGCAACCTGATCACGTCGGAGCCGCGGCACACCAACTTACTCCGCAGTTAAGGGGTTAAGAGTTACCTAACTTATTGAGGTGGAATTGAAATTAAGGTGGTAAAATAATGCCCGATACAAGATATAAATGAAAGTGTTTATTTCATTAATTGCTCACAATACTATTAATCAAGGGATATTTTATTATCTGCTTCTACACAGTCTACTGTTGTGCAAAAATACCTAAATCTCACTGAGGATGATATTTCAGTATACCTCATGACTTTTGTAAGTGGTAAATATTCTTACATTGGTTGTTGAAAATTTATTTGATGAAATAAAAATTGCAAGCATTAAAAAATTGGGTGTTGATATCTTTTAATAATATTACTGTGGCGAATTTTATAAAAAATTGGTGAACATCTACCTCCCTTCAGGTTATGTTTAAGTGACTTGCTCGATCGCAAGCATCAACTTTCAAAGTTACATTAATAAGTAAAAATGTTATTCTAGTTTTCCTAATATATAGAGTATAAAAATTGTGTTGAAAGTCTTTTAGTTTGTCTGTGGTTATCGAACAGACGTTTGTGTTTTAAGAAACAGAGTTGGCATGAATATTTCAAAGTAAAATCATTACTGTCAGAACTTATGACATGACATGGAAGTGGATGGATACCCAAGAATACGTACGGTAATCAAACACTATTTTTTCAAAAAAAATCCTCAATACCTACATGATTATTCAATGTTGCGGTAAGTAATTTGTTCTACACAGTCATAATAGATACATGTTTTATTACAATAAAAAGAATAATATTAATAACAAAACAGTTTACAATGGTCAAGAAAAATTTCATAACACTGAAATAACTTCAAAGAAGATCATAGCCTTCCAAGGTAGTTTTCAAAAGATGTTAAATTCTTGACTTCTGGGTTATACTGCGTCATACTGTCGAGAAGATTTCTGCCTACGTTTCGGAGACATTGCAGTACTCCATCTTCAGGGTGAATAACGATAATAATCACGTTACGCGCCCTGAAGATGGAGTACCACACAGAAGAAATAAGACAGAGGACGCATCTAATGTTTCGCTAAATATGTGTCACACAGTGCCGTAGAGTGGGCGCGGGGGGTAGGGGGGCGCCCGGAAGTCTATTGTCTCACTATTGTTTGACTTCCTCTGTGTCGAGCAGTTACCAGAAACACTACTGCCATATGAATGCGTACTCTGCTTATTTCTTCTCTGTGAGTACTGCAATGTCTCCAAAATGTCGGTGGAAATCTTCGACAATACGACGCGGTCTAACCCAGAAGTCAAGAATTTAACATCAACTGAAATAACTTTAAAAAAATAAAAATTAATCTAGTTACAATAAAGTAGCTTAAGTTATGAATCAACAAAACAATTTTGAAGTGATCCTTAAATAGCTTAACATAAATGGATAGTTTTTCTCACTTTTTAAATCTTTTCATCCAAAAATAGTACAATTAATGAAAATTATCTTTAAAACCTGTATGACTACAATAATAAAAAAGGTATGCACTTTAACAGTGTTGTTTTGCTGTTTTAAAACATGCCAAGTTAATTGAATTTATAGGTTTCCACTTATAAGATAGTTTTCCAAAAGTCTTGTGGCAGCCCTTTTCAATGTTATTTCAAGGTCCAATGTTGATGTTTTGACTGACCTGACGCTGCCTTGATTTTAATCTCTTTGAAAGAATTTTGTACATTAAATTACTAAAGTGATAAACATAACCATCACTAGACTGGCGTAGAAAGTCAACTGAAAAGTGGTTGCCAGTCACACCGTATGGACCAAACTGTCGAATAGCTCCATCGTGATAAGATGAACAGGAGAATTTGAATCTGACCAAATAAGTAGAGTTCCCAGCCAACCGTACATTCTTCCCATTCCTTAGGATTGGAATTTCCACATTAGTGTCACCAAGTTGTCCTTCAAATCTGACTATAATCGGAGTTTCTGCCTCTCTCTGGATCGATATTGTACAGTCACACTGGTGATCAGGGACACAATAATACAGCTCTACCGAGCACAGCTCTATTGCAGTGTCGTTGGTTTTTAGGACAAAGGCTGTTTCTTTAACACTTCCTGCGCCACCATCACTAAAAGGCGAAGACTGGATCAACAACTCCGATGTGACCAGTGGTCGCTCCCTCTCCTCAATAACGTTGCAGATCGTCGTCAGTTCAGGCTGGACTTTTCCTGTCCTGTGAGACTCACTTACTCGTACGACTTCATCATACGTCAGTACTTTAGTAGGCACGACTTCTTTCCAAACGTCACCAACAGACATTGAGCAGACACGAATGTGTAGCAGATGATCGTCAAGTTCACTTCTCAAACTTTGGCCATTTTCTGTTTTAACTAAAAAAAATTCCACGAAAATGAAACAATATATGTAAATTTGTACATAAGTCACTTTAATCAAATTTTCTCTAGTGATTAAGATTTACAAATAAGTGGAAGAATGTAAGTTAATTTGCTTTTAGTCTATGATATTTAAATATCTGCCTTAGAATTACACTGTACAAAATGTTATTTTTAAAGTTCAACATAATCTTAACTTCCAATACTCCAAACCAATTTAAATATTTTCTCAAGTGAAATAAATTGTAGAAGCTGAATGCTGTATTAGGTGGACCTAGACAACTTCTAAAGTCGTATGCTGTGGTTCATCAGAGATTTTTTACTAAGGACATATCAGGTGATGATTACAAGAGTCATTTACTGTGATGTGAACATAAAGATGTATGTGTGATGTGAGTCTTAAAGAGAGATAATGAGGCAAAACTGCAAAGATGAGAGTTGAATTAATACAATTTTAGACATACACATTTATATTATTCAAATGTTTTGTCAATCATTTTAAATTTCTGACACACTGATTGATAGTATAAGAAGCACCGTACCACACCTAATTTCTCATTTAAAAATCTTAAAAACGCTAACTTCACCAACAGTGCACTCCACCTAACAATTCATACCCCCTATAGCCGATAAAAAAATGTTTATTATAGTCAACTATCCCTTGAAATTTCTATTTACATATTAACTCCGATGAAAAAATACAAAACTTAAAGGACATCTAGGGCTCTTCCCTTTAGTCTAACCTTCACAAATTTTATTTTCTGCAAAACTTCACTCTGAGCTCTTCTCAAACACCTTAACTATCTAAAATAGTTCAGAACTGTAGAAGGAGTCTTGACCGCAAAATAAACCCTTGCGTATTAAATAAGTGAGTGATTATTCTGCTATTAAGAGCTGTACCTCTATTCTTTGCCCACTTGATGGCAGCCCTCCAGAGCTCGATCTCAGGCACGTTTAACACTTCTTGCTCCAAAATTGTCAAGAACCCCTTGGGTGAAAGATCCAGAAACTGAGGACAGGCCAGGACCTGGTCCGTCTCACACTGAAGGATCTGACAACAATCACACCACAATTGATTACAATGGAATGTGTCAGTGACTACTGAACCAGCTTTAATATAACTGATGTGCCAACTTATAGAGAACAACAGGAATATTTATCAGATTTCTTCAGATTTGTTGTTTGTGCCTTTTGATTATTTCATTTGATTCTATGAAAGTTTATTAATTGCATTTTTAAAGGTAAAACACCAAATTATAAATTGTCAACCCCAACCAAGGCCATACTACAAATATAGGCCACGCTGTAGGATTTATGACGTCACAAGTAGGCAGTCTGAGTCTGGCTCAGGACTCACAGCTGTGCTGCTCGCCAGTTACTTTTAAATACAGTAGAGCGCCGATTATCCGAACGTCGGTCATCCGAACCGTCGGTTAACTGAACGCCGTAATAATTTATATTTTGAACATGATTCTCAAGCAATTCAAATTTTCGTGCCAAATTTGCATGTCAGGGCTGAAGCAAAAACAAATGTTGGACTTTTCTCTAAATAAAAAGTATACAGTGTACTGTTTCTATGTATGATCAATTGTTCTTTAAAAATTGATACCCATGTATTCTAATCGATTTCATAGTAAAATTACGTGAATAATTTTTGTTTGATAATTTTTTAGCCTTTTTACAAGTAAGAATTATGTTACATGTATAATTTTTAAATTTTGTCTTTTAATGTTCGATTATCCGAATATTCAGTTATCCGAACACCGCTTGTCCCCAATTAGTTCGGGTAATCGGCGCTCTCTACTGTAAAAACAATAAAACATAAATAAACAAGTAATATTTAACGTTTAGTGATGAAATGTAAACAGAACAAACGTAAAAATATTTGACGTTTAGCAATAAAATGTAAACATAGGTTGTTAGTTCCCTGCCTACGTGTAGTGGTGTGGCACAGCTCTTGGATCGCTGCAGCATGGCCTTTTTTTCAGTGTGTGGCCTTGCCCTAACTTAACGTTGCTACAACATCTGTTGTTAAAAAATTTTGAATAGCAAGGCTATAACAGTAATCTAGCAATAGTAATTAGACGTAAAGATGCTTGATTAGCATTTCCTGTACGTTCTGAAATGACATGAAACTTAGAACATTTCTTCGTTTTATCAGGCAAAATAGAGCAGTTAAAAGCAGTAAACACCCAACCTATTTATTCTGTAACTCATATAACAATTTATTTATCAAGCTTTAACTTATTTCATATGTTACAGGAATAAATTTAGTACCATATTTGGTCAAAAATGCAGATCAGTAATTGAAATTTCCGTGCTTGTAATTACATGGAAAGCATGATAAGGTTACAACAGTTTATTACCCATATTAATGCAGATACCTTAAGTATTTTTTAAGAAATTAACACACAATTTAAATTTAATTAAATTAATTTCCATAAACCCTGGAAAAAAATGTATTTTAAAGCCTAAATTTTGAATGTGAAATCATCATGTTTTCTAAAATAGTTGGGACTAGTAAATTAATTTCCATAAACCCTTGAAAAAATTTACTTAAAAGCCTAAATTTTGAATGTGAAATCATCATGTTTCCTCAAATATTTGGCATTTAGAAGTAGGCCAACAATGTAAATACTAAATTCACTAGGATACCATGTTGAGGTTGACATCATAGACAAGACAAGACACTTACGTCTGTAATGGCAGAATTCAGTTCCAAGACATTGTAACAGGCAGGATTATTCATCAGACTGCAGATGTTGCTACAATCCAACATCGACATCAGAAGTGTGACGAGTTTGTTCTTCAACTTAGGCATCATGTATTTGTCAGCCACATACAACAAGTTGTCAGCCTCATCGAAGCTTAGGCCTTGAGTGTTGTCGTGCCCATAAACATACCTGAAAGATGATTGTTTGTATAAAAACATGTCAAATGAGATTGCTAAAATCAAATTTTTCCAATATACCACTTGTAAATCTAACATCTTGTTATCTTACAAAAAAAAATTTTGGATCCTACAGGTAAATAAATACATCAATAATTAAACGATACGTAGATGGACAATACCTACGATTTGTTTCTTCTCACTTGGCCATTCAACATTGGTTGTTCTGATGTTTTTTTCCTATATTAATTCATCTATAAACTTGCTATTAAATAAAATTTCTTGATACTGTTAAATATGTTTGCCACATTGTTTACAGTTCACAAAAAGTTTGGAAATTTTCGTGGCCACTGACCACTTTATCAACCACTAGAGAAATCAATCTCTAGAGAAATCACATTGTTTACAGTTCAAATCTTTCATAACTCAAGAGAGACCAAAAAGAGACTTACCTCAAGAGGTTTTTAAACGTGTGTGGGAAAACATCGATCAGTTTGACATCTTTCTTCTCGGCAATCTTGGAGTCCTGCAGTTCGGCTCTGAAGACCGCACTGTGAGCCAGCAACATCTTCTTGACCACTCCGATCCTCTCCTGGAGCACATGAGTGACCGTAGGACACATAGACACATTGCCAATAGTCGTACAAGACTGAGGCTGGAGATTGCATCAATAGAAGCTACAAGGTCCTTAGTTTTAATCATAGGCTATTGTTTTTGGTGATTGATTTTTACTATGACCATATGCCGTAAAAAAGTGTTACATTATTTTATATTACATTACGTTGCTTGAAATGGTGACTTATCCAGGTAGGTATTTTAAGCCAAGTATGAATGACAGATGAGTGAAAGATGATTGTGGCACGATCTTATAGTCTTGTTACTGACTAAGGCCGACTTGTTCCTTAGACAGGACTGTTCATTAATAGCCCAGCAAGCCCCATTGAAGCTTGTAGGCCTATTGATTGTAATTTTCAAGTCTTCTTACATTGGTGAGCTGTTGATCAATAGGCCTAAATATTATTTTAGAGTATTCATCAGCAACTCTCATTAATCTCAGTTCAAACTGCTTTATTGAGTAACTTAAATAGTATTTTTTCAAATGCATCAATTTAGACAATTCTTATTTCAAAAGTTGGCAAAATACAAAATTCATCACCCAAGACTTAGAAGACCTAAAACGAGCTTCCACTGGATGTATTGATCATGCACTGGGATAAAAACATTTACTGAATATTTCAAGAGAATACAACTGTGCACAATTAATTGTAAAAGGCCTAAAAAAATAAATTAACTGTGCATTAAAAAAATTGGCCTGCATGCATAGATGCCTTGTAGGCCTGAATAGTTATCTCATAAACGACCATAGCTGGTAACAACTGGTAATAGTACATATCCACTTTCAAAAGTGAATTCAAGTAAATAAAAACCTTTTCCCCCACCTCCCATGTATGTACTTACTCCCCCCTTCCTCTACATCCTCTGTGTTTGTATGTACTTCTTACTCCCTGTAATGAATGAGTAAAATAATACTTTGTCTCCCAGCGGAAGTAAAGTGAATAGGCCTACTTAGTCTCCTATCCCCACCGGTAGACAAAAAACCCATAAAAATAACATTGAAATCATTAATTAAAAAATCGAGCGCCTTCAAATTTCCACACAGACAAGCTAATATATTTAAGCTCCAAGAATGCAGGTGCTAACAGCTGGTTTAGGAACAGGAATTGGCAACAATCAGCTGTAAGAGTGTCTAAGAATTGAGTTTGTACGAATTTTGCAACAATCAGCTGCTTGCTGGATAAACAATAGGCCTAAGTATAGACTTTTTATTAGAAAATTGTTCGTTAATGTTCACTGTTTCAAACTAAGAATGGAGTTTTCTAGGAAAGGTTCATTAGAATGTTACTTGATGCATGATAAAACTGCAATAAAACCACAGAATCAAATATTCTGTGCAAAAAAACCATCTTGGTGTAAAGACAAACTTAAGTGGTACTGACCGGAATTCCCAAAGCAGGATTGCCAACCACAAAATAACAGTTGTATTCCTGCTCGGGGTCTAGAAGGTAGACGATGAAGTCCGGGTCGGTCGTGGCAACCGCGACATTCGCCGCTCCCCTGGCCGCCATCGCAGTGGGGCCCTGAGACATCCTGGGGACAAAATAACAGTTGTATTCCTGCTCGGGGTCGAGAAGGTAGACGATGAAGTCCGGGTCGATCGTGGCAACCGCGACATTCGCCGCTCCCCCGGCCGCCATCGCAGTGGGGCCCTGAGACATCCTGGGGACAAAATAACAGTTGTATTCCTGCTCGGGGTCGAGAAGGTAGACGATGAAGTCCGGGTCGGTCGTGGCAACCGCGACATTCGCCGCTCCCCCGGCCGCCATCGCAGTGGGGCCCTGAGACATCCTGGGGACAAAATAACAGTTGTATTCCTGCTCGGGGTCGAGAAGGTAGACGATGAAGTCTGGGTCGGTCGTGGCAACCGCGACATTCGCCGCTCCCCCGGCCTCCATCGCAGTGGGGCCCTGAGACATCCTGGGGACAAAATAACAGTTGTATTCCTGCTCCGGGTCGAGAAGGTAGACGATGAAGTCCGGGTCGGTCGTGGCAACCGAGACATTCGCCGCTCCCCCGGCCTCCATCGCAGTGGGGCTCTGAGACATCCTGGGGACAAAATAAACTATTTGATTCCAAATTTGATGCTCTCACGAACAATAATACACAGTTACCAAAGGTAAATATAATAAAACTACAATTAAATCAAACATAATATAACCTGCCAAAAAAATTAATTAAAACGTTGTTGTAAATAATTAGGTAAATAAACAACTTACCTTATTAATTTCTCATCATCCATCTTCTTATACTAAAATACTATCGATAAATATGTATTCATAGTGTAAAAAAACAATTAATATAGAATGGAATCAAATTTCAAGTTCTATCCAGAAAACTTAACATCAAACTTCCGACTATGAGTAGATCGTTCGTCATTGTATTCTTAGAAATCAGATGTAGAAAAGTATGCTGTAGCAACAAATGGCAGAAGATAAGATATGAAACTCGTAAACCAAAAACTAACTATAAATTGATCTAAGAAGTTAATTATTTTTAGTAATTTTTGGCATTGTGTCATTATGGCTAAAATGTGCACTTAGCCTACTACAAATAGATTTTTACTATATTGGACTGTCTTGTGCTAGTTGGCCTTCAGGTGTAGGCTTGCTGTTAATTTACAGAGCCAACCCCAGACACCAAGAGGAAGGGGGGAGGGAGAAGAGGGGGAAAAGGTGAATTAAACGGTGTGGTAAAGTTTGGTCCAGTGAAATTCCAAGGGTCTCGGCAGACGGGCTACTTTGCTGCTGTTTTTAGCATGGCATTATCGTTACTTGAATACAGATCTGTACAGCTCAGAAGTCCGGTGGGATGCGCATGCGCAGTGAAGATTTCCCCTAACGCAAGTCTCAGTACAGTCAAATTTCGAAATAACTCATCTGTCAAAACATATGATTCTTTGTTTGCAACAATATTTGTAATGTTGTCATAGGCCATGTGGGATTTTAAGTTGACTATACACAACCGATGAAGGGAAAACAGTGGTGGGGGTATTCTCCATCTCCCTCACACTTCCACCCCTACAAGACTTCCTGGCTGAATAGATCTGTACTGATTGGCTAAAAAAACAATGATGCCTTTGCCTTTTGACCAAGCAGAAGACAAAGCTGAGCAGCTGTCGCGCGATGAATTAGCCCGTTCCCAGCCGAGACCCTTTCAGTGTGATAAGTACCTAGTGAAACCATAAAATATCCCTTCTTTTTGATTAATATTTCATTGATTTTGTATAAAATTTCTGAAAAACTGCTCAAAATTAATTACCAATTCTTTTATTTAAGGCATTTTCCTACCTTTTTGACACAAACTGACTAAAACCCTGAACAAGAGTCATCCCCCGGATGTTTCCCTGTACACAAGCCTAAAACCCGGACTGTCAAGACTGAAGACTTTATTATCAATCGACATGTATATAATGCATTATTGTCAACTATTTCATGCAGCGTAATTGTCCAGTTTTTGTTGGTAACTTGAGCTAGAAGATAAACATCACCATTTCGCTGAGATATTATATAATATATATTATACCATTCGGGGAAATCCCTGACGTCTGGTAAGTCTGTTCAGCTGGCAACCGTGAAAACGGGCCTTAAACTTCTTAAACCCATATCCAAGGGCTTATTGAAAGGTGCTCAGTAGGCAATTTTTGAATTGCATAGGATATTGAGATAAGTTACATAATCAAGCAAGATGATATATCTTGGTAGGTCTAATCGTGTTAAAACACTTGAGCCTGAAAAGTACAGTATTCAACGAGTTAAAAAATAAATTAAAAGAAAAGTAAAGCCAATTAAAACCACGCATACAATAAGACATCTAAGTTTCATCTATTTTTTCGATACCTACTCTTTAATATGGACATTCACAATACTTGCAAATTATTTACCTAATGAGAAGAACCAACGATAACGATTGTGATCACTTAATAATAATGGGATAAAATTTATATCAATTTTCCATTATCACTTTGTCGACGTTCAAGTACTCCAACTTCTTATCATAGAGTAATAATAATAACTTGTTCTTATCTAAACTCTCGATTGCCCTCCTTTATTTCCCTATTTTTGACTAAGCATAAGCAAGCTTAATAGAAGAACCATAAAGCCTCAAACTATGCTGCTCTACTCAATTACAACATTGAGATTACGTCATTTTTCAAATTATGTTATGTAGCTAATTTAGATGGGACATTTTTAAATTTAAGAGACGCTACAAGTCGGTCCGTGCCAATTCAGTGTATTAAAGTTAATCGGCCCAGATAATTTTTTAGAAAGTGTTAGAATGCACCCGAACATTTTGAAACGTACCCAATTAATTAAGTTACATCTTTATCTATGGTTACATGTTGAACAAAATGACCTGCTAGTCAAAACGAAGGTCAGACCTGTGAAAAATCAAATTAACAGCTTTTATAACATAACCTCAAAAGGCAGAAAGAAAGGTAAAAAGAGCACAAACTTCTAGTGTTATCGTTGGAATGTAAATAGCTATAAAAAAAGTGAAATTTTACTACAAGAACAATATAATTATCAATAAAGTATAGCCTACCTTTAATCAGGTTAGTAAGCTATTATTATTACCAATTGAAACTGGACTAGCCTATCAACTTGATTCTATCCATGATTTTGATAACTGTTTGGTAACCAACCTATGCACTTTCAAGCACTCCTCTGACAAGCAAAAATTTTGTGTTGACATTCATAGGCAGAAACACTTTTTTTAAACAACAAACAATATCAACACTTTATCTGCAGAAATGTTAGTTAACATTTTTACACCTGGTTCAGTAACCACAAACTAATATCTAATGGCCCTATAATAGAATTAACGTTTGCTGTGCAGTATGGGTATACCTGCAGTTGCGGTTGTTCCCACGCTACTCACTACGGGTCTGCCCATACACACAACACTCAAACTTTACTGGTTCAATGTGTACCAGTGTGGCTGCACGGCAACACCATAATTGTTACCAGCATGTAGCTACGAATGTGGGTTTGTTTAGTATAAATTGGGGCTAAATTTTCCCAAAAAATTTCCCTCTGACAACGCTACAAAACCAACTATAGCCTATTTGTTTTGTTTTTCTGGGATTTTTCCCCTCATATCGGCAATACAAGCAGACTGATGCGGTCCAGTTAGTGCTTCTAACTGTGGGTGTTCCAGTAAACTATGACCATCACATCACTTACTCAGTATCATTACCACTTGTGTTTTGCGTTTTTATGGACGGAAATAAATCAATCCACTGCATTTCTAGAACCTCCGCCATTGGGTGGCTCGCAGTGAATTCATTTTAATGTAACCACGAAGCAAAAGAGGGAGGTTAATTCACATCCTTATCATTTGCCAGCGACTGGCTGTTCCCACAACTAAAGATATATGCATACTCTTGAGGAATTCCAATTAACTAGTGGACAATCGATCAACTTTTAGATCAAGATCAAAATAGTAACAAACTGATTCACTCTTCCAATAGGAATCGAGACCGAGACAAAAACTAGAATCCTCTAGCTAATAATAAACATGGTGGTATCTTACTACTTAAGTAACACCTACACTGGTTTTGGTTTTGTTTCATGAGAGACATATCCTTATCATTTGCCAGCGACTGGCTGTTCCCACAACTAAAGATATATGCATACTCTTGAGGAATTCCAATTAACTAGTGGACAATCGATCAACTTTTAGATCAAGATCAAAATAGTAACAAACTGATTCACTCTTCCAATAGGAATCGAGACCGAGACAAAAACTAGAATCCTCTAGCTAATAATAAACATGGTGGTATCTTACTACTTAAGTAACACCTACACTTGTTTTGGTTTTGTTTCATGAGAGACATGCCTGTTGCTTGAAAACGATAAGTTTAATTTCCCTCCCTCTCCTGCTTCACTGTGTTACAATAATTCTGTTTTAGTCAGCCAATGTTTTAACACATTCACTGCGGGAAAAAATGGTGAACCTTCCCCAGGTGCTGACAATTTTTTTCCATAAAATTTTACCTTTATATAAGGTGAGTTCAAAACTGTGGTGCAATAATTCCCCTGAAGTATTTATGTTGTCAAATGGTGACGTCAAAGTTATGGGTCAGTACTGACCCACCCGCATTATGTAATGGACAAATTTAAAAAAATTATCATTTTATACAAAAAATTGTGTTATAACACTATAAAATTAACTTCATGCAAGTGAACATAAAGGTAAAATAATTTACACAGATAAAAAAATTTCCCGGAAGTATGTTTGACATTATTTGGTGTGAAGTCATTATCAGTAATGACCCTTAAGGAGTATCAGAATGAAAAAAGTTGAAAAATCCACCAATCACGCAGAAAATGTTAATATTATTTTACTAAACTATTTATTAAATAATATAATTTAATATATAATAACAATATAATACACATGCGTCATGACGATAGTACCGAGGAATGGGTTAGTACTGACCCAGCAGCGTGAGCAAAAGTGCGACGCCGGAACTGAACTACTCAAAGTTGCACTGTTTCGTAACCAGTGCGGCAACGCAGAACAGGTCCGTCTCCGCCACGCGCTCGGTGCACACGGATCCATTGACTAAGCTGGGGCACCGTGGGTCAGTACTGACCCACCCGCAGCAAATGTGTTAATGTCTCAAAGTGTTTAAGGAAAACAAAACATCTCAAATAAGGAACATAGATGATGAGATGAAGCTAGGTAGGCCTAGTTGATAGCCTAAGTATAATTTAAATTGAAATAATAATCAAATTATTTTATTTTGGCTAGGTAGTTTTGATGGATTATTAACTTATCCGATCAATGTCTTTATCATTGATCGGCTAAGTTAATTTTGATTGATAAATTTGATTGGATAGAAATAAAGATTCTATCCATATCCACAATAGCATATTATGTGTAATAGACAGTTTGCCTTCTTCGTATCAGCAATTAAGTTGGTATGAGGCATTTTCGACAAGTAGTTCTATGGTCTGTCTAAGGCAGTTAAAAACAATAAAATGTGAGAGGTTCATAGTGAATAATAGGTACAAGTAATATATTGATTACATTTGTTGATTCGACATAAGTTAAGGGGGGTCTATATAAAAATAGTAACACATTGGAAAATATTAAATTGATTGCCAATTTGGAAAAAATCTATGCGATAGTGGTATTGATTTTTGATTCAGTTTTAAGAAATAGATATGAAAATCTCCCCAAGATAGTTTCAAAATGTAGGAAATGAAACCCTGATTCATACAAACATCATGTTGTAGAATAGAATATTTTTATTTTCTCAGAAAGGATACAATATTTACTACAATATACAATATACAATATTACAGTATAAAATGCAAATTAAGAAATATTTTTCCATGCAGTTCATATAGTTCATAACTTAAAAATTAACATTTGGTCCTGCCAGGACTGACTATTTAAAATTACAATAATTAAAAAAAAAACAACTGTAGTAGGTAGTTGTTTTCTGTGGGAAACTATAACAAATTTAATTACCTATCTTAAAAATAAATGTTTTTAAATTATCGTAACCTGATGTTGTATATACATTATAGTATATTCAAACCCAAAAAGAAAGAACTTATAAAATATTCCTACCTAACCATAGCTCAAGGTCTGTAATTTAAATAGCTATACAGCAGCACCTGTTATAAGATTCCCATAAGGCCTTTGGAGCCAGAGCTTTTGAGATATTAACAATAGACTCTTTCCGATTTCATCCCAGGTATATTAGCCTGTTGGGAAAAATATAGGCCTAGCCTCAGTTGAGGTGACAGCAGTATCCTCTGATTGGCCGGGATACCTTTTAGAACTAGTCAGATATATTACGGATGAGTAGCCATCCAGTTCATCTGTGACATTATAATTTGCGAACATTTTTGTAAGAGGAGACCTTTATGCCTCTAGGTGTACATGTCTCTTGAAGGTAAAAAATAACGATAAGATATATTTTAAAACCAAGATAGGTATATTTTAATTTCTCAGGCCTTATAGTTAATTGTACTAATTATGTTACAGATCCATACTTTTTGGCCGATTGCTATGTCCGCAAAAGAAGCAGCAAGAACCATCCTACTGCTCGGGAAGTGTCTTCCTACTGCAAAGGAGAATGCAGTAAAAGTAGCCATATCTAGATTCGAATTAAATAAATACCTCAATGTTGTAAGTTTAGCTATGTACTTTTACTGTTCCTTTCTTTGCTCATTTATAATAAGGCCTAATTCTAACTTCAATAATTATGCGTTTCTATTAAATGTGAGATTTATTTTTTAGGTTTGATGATTTATTGATTTATAAATATAAGTTGTCACTAGCAACCTGATAGGTTAGGTTAGGTAATAAGCTAGGCCCAGTCTAAATCTAATAACAATGCAGAATGATTATTATATATGAATGTTATGCCTTTTTACTTGTTTTTAGTGAATTTCCCCCATTAATGTTTCTAATGTGCTTTGATAACAATACTGAACCCTACTAATTGCGAACTATAATGCTTCAGTAATTATATTCATCTCAGTTTACTAATTATTTCTTAAAGTCTAGGCCTACCATTGTTCTTAAAATGTTTACATTATGTCCTCAGTACTTCAAAAATGTTGAGCTAGTTTATGCGGAAGATCGTAACTGCGTGAGCAAAGTGGGAGACATAGTTTTACTCGAGAAACTGCCGGAGAAGTTGACGACTCTGATCCAACATCGGGTGAAGGAGGTGGTCTTCCCTCTCGGAGACGTGACCGATCCAATCACGGGCAAGAAGGTTGTGTTTGATACTTACAGGTGAGACACAGGGCTTAGATCAATTTTCCTGTTTGGAATAATAATGAAAGGGATCAATCGAGTTCCGATATCTGCTGATATTTATATTTTGTTTAGTAGCTTAAATTATTATCAGCCAAGTTTTGAAAGTCATAACAATGTCATTATTTTTTGTAATTCAAAAGAAAAATAGGCCTACTAAAGTATCTCGTTTTTTATGAAGATATTACAAAAAACCCATTTGACTAAGAGAGCCTACAAGTATTTCTTTGATGAAGATTGAACTAGCAGATTTTTTGTTACCTTGAATATTCCAGCCTGTAAATAATGTTAGGAGAGTCATGGCAGCCATTCTACTTACAATCTTCTTTGGTTGTTTTTATTTTAGTTGGTAAAAATAGCTAACCATGTAAATGTTTGCAATTTGTTTATTTATTTATTTATTGTTTAACTATAGTTCTGGTTAGCCTTACTGGCGGGTGGCGAAAATTGTAATCTCCCAAAATGTCTGCTAAATAAACACATGTTTTGGTAGAACTGTCAAAACTTTGTTTACGTTTCACCTCATTTACACTACAAAAGAATGTCCTGTAATATTTCACCGAGAGATTTCTTACGCAATTAAAATTTCTGGAAAATATTTGCGCAATGCATCAGCTGGTCTTTTTGTTTTGGCAACCTTTCATCTTAAATGATTTGTTCACATTTAACCCTCGAGTGGGCGCATGCGGAGTTTTCCTCCGCACGTGTTTTTTATGTTAAAATAAACAGACATAATGGGTGTCGGCGGTCGTGTCCGGCTCCGTACTTTATGCCCCTCATTCCAGGAAATTTTTAAAGCTATTTATACCCCCCACCCCCCCCTTGGTACCTCGTTATATGCAATTCAGAGATGCCTCCTCAGTTTGCGGAGCGCCCTCTCCCGTTACACAGACACTGATACCTATTTTTAAAATTCATAATAGCAATGGATTTGTAATTATTATTAATTTTTGGACTTTTCCTTTTACTTTAAAAAAAAAGAAGCGAAAGGAAAAGTCCAAAAATGTAAATAATAATTAATACATATTTTATACTAGAAAATTACTTAATATTTTTAATTGAAATATTACACCTATTAAGTTGAACAGTTAATTGAATCGACTATGAAATGTGATTCCTAATGATGTTTGTCAACATTTAAATACAATATTTCGTTATAAAACAAGTAAAATGGGTTAAATTTGTGCAATCTAGTGTTGCGGAGTAAAACTCCGCATGCGCCCGCTCGCGTTTTACTGGTGAAGCGCCCGTTCAAGGGTTAAGAATGTGTTTCCACACTTTTGTCGTCGCACTTCATGAATTTTGTTGTGCTTGCAAGCATTTAACATTAGTTGCACTTGCGGTTGCAGCAAAATATTTTCTTGTGTAAAATACCTTTTCACAAACAAATGACCATGTGATTCATTACCAAAACATTGCAGGTATTAAACACTAATTACGACAACAGCACACTCACTCACCCGCCAGTAAGGCTGTCCAGAGCTATACATGTTAAAACCTATTGTGGAACTATTCTGTTTTAAAACCATGAAATTAAATTAATTTATCCAGCAAAAAATCATAGTTTTGTGCAAACATAACTAAGTAATATTTTATCAAATTATTTCCCCACATGGGGAAAGAGTTCAGAATGTCTCCAACTAAATTTTAAGTCAAACCAGTGCACATTAAAAAAATATGGAAATAATTTATTACAACCAAAATACATTGAAAAGATAAATTTGAAAAAAATTGTCTTTCAAGAAAAACTAAATAAAATTAAATGAGAAGGAAACAGAAGAATCAAATCAAATCAAATCAAATCAAAGAACTACACATGCATGAAAGATATTGTTTTATGTAATGCAATGTAGGAGTTACGCAGATATTCAAGGACAGGCACACTGGAGGGACCAAATGAAGTTATAATTCCTTCTCTGTACCTTTAAAACTCTAGACTATAATCAAAACTAAAATTTGAATCTGATTGCTTCTACATTTATAATTTTCAAATTCTTTGGATCCATTGCCAATCATAATCTTTTTCAGTAAATTTCATATCACAGTTTAAATAAAAAGCAGAATACTTTTTCAACTGATTTTATGTTTCACAGCCAATAGACATAATTATATTTTCTTAAATCCAATCATTTCTTCAGGGACGACATCAAGGAGACCAGAAAGCGGTTTGGAGAGGTGGAATCGGCATTTGATTACGACAAAGCACCGCCCCGAGGATGGCAGGAGGCCAGAAGGGACTTCACCGCGAAACCTGTCTACAAGAAGTACCACGTGTTCGAAGATGATGACCAGCCTTATGCCAAATAGATGTTTCTTGTATGTAGGATGTGTAAATAAAGTAATTAGGTTGTATTTTGGAATTTTATATTAAAACACCTTTATCTGTTTTTTTTAACAAATTCGAATAAATTTTTTTGGCCAGATTAAATTTATGATTTTGTTTTGATTTTTGAGGATTTGTCATCACTGATTAG
The DNA here is from genome assembly GCA_035578135.1 of Flexamia atlantica. NCBI lineage: Eukaryota > Metazoa > Arthropoda > Insecta > Hemiptera > Cicadellidae > Flexamia > Flexamia atlantica. The sequence goes on along the minus strand of JAQJVK010000015.1, from coordinate 2,730,287 downwards.
TAAAAACAACCAGTGAAGGCAAATGTCCGTAAAAATCAAAATCAAAACATAAACTCACCATCACCAACAATAAATTTCAAGGAAATTAAATATACTTGTGTAAACAACAAAGGTGTAATAAAAGTCTAGTTTAGATTAATTTTTATTAAAATAAAACTTAAAGTATTCCAATATAAATGTAATATTACATACAATCTTAAAATAAGTGTCAAAAAGTTCAACTTTGGTTAAAAACAGGACTATAGTCCCAAACATCTAAAATTACTTACAAAAATATTATCTCACACACAATTAATAATGATTTTATAACAAAGATATAATTTAATAAAAATATGTATCTAGATTATCAATATTTGTAGTTAGTAACTTATTCTCACTATATAAATTATGTCATTCACTTATCAAAACTTTACATATGTACAGGTGATCTAAAATGTGGAATGTTAAAAAATTACTGAGGCTAAAAGTTAAAAATAGTGTGTCTCTTTAGGTCAACGTTTTCCCCCTAGAATTACAATTTGGGACCACTTAGTTCCAAGTTTGTCCAGCTTGTCGTTGTCAAAGTTAGTGAATCTTGTAGAACTTGGTGTTCAGAAGATACAGAAGCAAGTTGATGTTGATTTTTGCCTTATTGAAGATGTCTATGACTGAAACACCTTCAAACTGGAGTTGCAATAAGTTCTGAAAAAATTAATTTGTTGGTTTAGAAATGTACAGGTCAATAAACTCATCTCAAAACGTCGGCAAGAATGTAACCCCTGTACTGTCTTTTAATTACACCTAACTGAAACATGAGAAAAGTGTCATACAACATTACTCTGGACAAAAACTACCTCCACCATTCAATGGAACAAGTGTCTACAATTCCTTAAATAAAAAAATCACTCTCATTAACAATAAATTTTAAAAGAGCAAATAATTCTATAACTCATAACTTTAAAAATGTAAATGTTGATAATTTTCAATTAGATCATCTGTAGGGATAAACTTGTAAAATTAATGTTCTCCATCTGCTAATCTCCAAACACTAGTAAAATATTTTGACACTTTTGCGATCCTGGTCAATAGTGGATGTCTCTGCAGCCCATCCACAGATATGACTCTTGTTGCAACCTGGCCCTAGATGACTTTCTGACTGGATAAGTCACTATGGCCTCAGTGAAAAAAAGCTGTTAATATATTTACAAGTCATTGGCTATCCAAAGAGACCCAGCTTCCACGTAATCTCAGTTCCTCCTTGTCTCTGATAGCATTTACTCTCATTTACTCCAGGTTGAGCTGGGACCCAGGACCCAGTCAGGTCCGAGTCCTGGAGGGAGTGGTGGCTTCTTCTGGTCCGACTTTCACCTTGGGTTAGACTAGATTTTAGTCAGCAGCTAGGCTACATTTGGAGTTTTCAATTCTTCAGAACCTAACATAACCATACCTTAACGTCAGTGGCTAGGCTATCTCCTTAGTTCCCAACCCTTCATAACCTAGCTACAGGGTTTTAAAACCTAACATAACCATACCAAAAGATGCAACCACACCAACCTCAGAAGTGCTGACATAGGCAAACTGAAAAACATTCCAAACCTAGGCCCACCAAATAAAAATAATAAACTGAGACCCAATAAAATATTAGAACAGAAGGCTGAACATACCTTACAAGTAGCTCATCTGAATATTAGAGGACTTGCCGATAAAATAGAACTCACTGAGATTTTTCTGGAGGAAATAAAACCAGATCTTTTTATCGTTAGCGAACATGGCTTATCTGACCCTGATATAAAAAATACCAGCATACAAAACTATGACCTTCTGGCAAGCTATAGTAGGGACGGAGCTAGGCTGGGAGGGGTAGCTATCTACAAAAGAAAGTCTATAAATTTTAAAACCATAACAAAAGTTAGTTTTGCTGACAATTTAGTTGAACAGGGAATCTTTGAATGCACAGATATAAAAATAAGTTGCGGCAAAATAAGCTTCATAATATCAGCAATATATCGACCTCCGTATAATGACAATCTTGAAATTTTCTTTCAGAAGCTAAATCACTATTTTGGAAAAATAAATCTTCAGCAAAATAAGCTCTTAATGGCAGGAGATTTCAATATTAACATAATGAAAAAGGATAATACAGCATTAAAATTTGATAACATTCTTAAAAGCTATGGACTTACAACAATAATTAACCTTCCAACCAGAATCACAGAATCTTCAGAAACTTGTATAGACAACTTTATCACAAATCTTGAAACAAGCCAAAGTACAGTCATTCAACCTCACATTTCTGATCACCATGCCATTCTAGCTTCAATCTTAATGAACGTAAAAATCAACAGAAATGAAAAATGGATCAAAATGAGAAAAATAAATGTAGACACACTAAATGAACTAAAACTAAGATTAAAAACTGAAACTTGGGCTGAGGTGTTTAACTCGAATGATGTTGACATAATTAATAAAAATTTTATCAACAATTTTCTTTTCCACTTTGACATAGCATGCCCTCTGGTTAGTAGGAAACGGTTAAACACCCTCAGAAATACCATGGGTAAATGAAAATGCTAGAAAAGCAAAAGCCGAAATGAAAGAAAAATATAATCAGTGGAAAAGTCTAAGAACCGAAGATAGCAAAATAGCCTACATCCATGCGAGATATGAATATAAAAATACAGTAAACAAATGCAAATCAGAATGGGCCAAAAATAAGATAGACCAGTCAAATAATAGATCAAAGACTACTTGGGAATTAATCAATACATTTAGACAGTCAAAAAGAAAAATTGATAAGAACATAGTGTTGAAAGAAAATGGAGTTGAGGTAAAAAATCCTAAAGTAATCAGTGAGAAATTTAATAATTTCACAAACATTGCTGATGAAATAAAATCTAATATGATGCATTGAAATAGAACTATCACACCTCCTCCTTGTCATAGACTAACTATTGAGAAATTTAAGGAAATCTCAGAAACTGATCTGATGGATGCCCTGACCAGCCTAGCACCGAAAACATCTGCTGGAATGGATGGGATCAGCATGAAGGTCCTCAGACACTGTAAGGAGGAGACTGTGAAGCCTATTTGTCACCTGGTCAATGCATCCTTAAGGGAGGGAATCTTTCCAGAGGGGGGGAAAATTTCTAAAATTAGGCCAATCTACAAAAAAGGGGATGAAAGCTGCACTCAAAATTATCGCCCAGTCTCACTCTTGCCTTCAGTAGCCAAGCTGGTTGAAAAAATTGCATGTCTTCAAATCATTGATTTTCTCGTAAAAAACCAGCTGTTCTGTAAAAGGCAATTTGGTTTTAGACAGAAAAAATCAACAAAATTGGCATTAATAGAATTTGTGAATGAGTGTGTGGATGCGGTCGAGGCTGGAGAGACGGTAGTTGGATGCTTTGCCGATCTCTCTAAAGCATTCGACTGTGTCGACCCACTCATTCTCAAACACAAACTAGCAATGCTAGGTTTCAAAAACAAAGCCTTTGAGTGGATTTCATCTTACATATCAGACAGACGACAAGTAACTGAAATCACTCATGAATCAAAATTTAGAATCAAAACAATTTGTTCCGAACCGAGTAGAGTCACAAGCGGAGTACCGCAGGGCTCTATCCTTGGTCCAGTTCTTTTCCTCATCTATATAAACGACATTGATCATGTGATTCCAACAGAAAATCTTTTCATTTACACGGACGACACCACGCTTTTGACAAAACAGAAAGAAATCGACCTTCTTGAAATTGACACAAACATCAAAATTAACGAACTCACACAATTCTTTGCCTCAAATCATCTCGCGATCAATGCCTCCAAAACCAATTATTTATGCATCCAAACTTCTCAAAAAAAGAAATCAAAATTCCACAGAACCCCAGAAGTTTTTATAGATGAGGACCAGGTTGAGGGAGCGGAAAGTGTCTGCTTCCTGGGAGTCAGACTGGATGAAAATCTAAATTGGGGAGATCACATTAAATATTTGGAATCTAAATTAGCTAGTGGGATTTTTGCTATTAGAAGACTAAATAAGCTAGCTGAATCTCACTTCTTAGAACAGTTTATTTCAGTTTAATCGAATGCCACATAACCTACTCTGTAATCTTGTGGGGAGCAGTCCATAAAAACTTAAATACCATCTTCATCTGGCAGAAAAAGGCGATTAGAGCCTTAAAGAGACTGCCTCCCCGGACAAGCTGCAGAGAGGCTTTCATCAGTTTAGGGATACTGACTGCCCTGTCTCTATGTTTTTGAGGCAGTAACATATATCAAACAACAAAACCTAGACAGACAGATCCCAGTACACAACTACAACACAAGATATAATAACCACTTTTCTCAACAACATAGATTAAAATTTTTTGAACAGCAGCCTAAGTACAGTGGGAATAAACTTTTCCAGGCCCTTCCAGAAAACATAAAAAATATCAATAAATTTGACAAATTCAGAAACGAGGTAAAAAAATATCTAAAAATAAACTGCTTTTATAACCTGGAGGCCTACCTTAACCCCCACTAACAAGGATACCCAGTCCTGAAAGAAAAAAAAAACCCCTTAAAACCTACTAACTTGTTTATCTTAACTAATAAAGCCTCACATAACCTTTTAGCCTATGCAGTGATCCTGTTACAAGGACACTAGGACGCCTTCAGTGCCATCTTTAAGACGGCCCATGAAGAAGATGCTAAGTGAAGTAAGTAAGTACCTGAATGTTATTAGCTGGGCTAATCTTCAGAGTTCTCAATCCTTCCATCCTCAGCTTTGGGGGTTTTAAACCTAACATAACCGTACTTGAATGTCAGCAGCTAGGCTAATCTCCGAAGTTCTCAATCCTTCGATGCCTAGCTCCAAGGTTTTCAACCCTTCAAACCTAACATTACCGTACCTAAATGTTAGTGGCCAGGATAGCTTCGGAGTTTCCAATCCTTCGAAAACCTAACATAACCCTGTACAGCGAGCTCCATAGTTTTCAGTTCTTCAGAGCCTATTAATTAATTCCTTTATTATGAGGTATATTAATTAAAAAGGTACCTGAATATCAATCTCCACTGTCTCCATCTCAACGCCCATGAACTTGCCGCACACGCTGAACACTCCGTTGTTCTCCGAGGGCCGTATCTCGAACATAACGTTCTTGTACTGCTGGCTTGGCAGTCCCTCTATGGACACCAGCACCCCCTTGTCATGCAGCTTGGCTCCCGAGTACTTCAGACACTGCGTCTTGGCCTTCCGCCCGTCCGCGGGCCTCTTGTGAACATTCCTGGTATAAACATTTTTTAATGTTACTGCAAAATAAATTTGCTTGGTGATTTCAATTTTAATTGGGCTAATGATTAACTCCATATCATGTTGTCTTGCCTCTGACTTATTCTAAGTGCATAAATTTACCTGAATCTGCTTAATTGATCCTTGTTATTCCTTATGATTTACACTTTTTGAGGTTCAAATCAGAACTCAGTTCAAAAACAATATATCACTCGTGAAAGGTTGTCAGATCGATTAAAACATTAATTTTACATAAAACACTATAGGCCTACACGTAATTATTTAATCAGTACTAGCTGCATGTGTACATTTATTCAGGTGACGGTCATGATTCATTCCAATTTGCCGATGACACCACAATTTTTTCTAAAAACAAAAATCCTCTACAATTGGAAATAGACTCATCTCAGATTGCACATCAGGTAACTCAATATTTTTCAGAACACTCTCTTAAGTTAAACTCGTCAAAAACACATTTTCTCCACATTCAAACTCAACAGAGGAAAAATTTAACTAGTACTGTCTCTCCTAACCTAACAATTGGCGAAGATGAAATAGAAAAAGTAGAGGCGGCTGAGTTTTTGGGAGTGAGATTGGACAAATGCATGACTTGGAATGGACATGTGGGTTAATTGGAGGGTAAACTTGCTAAAGGCCTATTTATTCTAAGGCAAGTCAGTAAATTTGAAAACAATTATTTAGCTCGAACTGTCTATTTTTCACTTTTTGAAACACACATTAACTATTCAATAATCCTTTGGGGTTCTACCAAAGGAAATTTAAATAAAGTATTTTTATGGCAAAAAAAGGCCATCAGAGCAATAGCCAAACTACCCCCTCAGGCTCTCTGTCAGGATTTTTTCAAACAACTCAACATTTTGACCATTCCGTGTCTTTTTATTTTTGAATGTTTGATGTATGTAAAGAAAGAAAACCCGTGTCTTTTTATTTTTGAATGTTTGATGTATGTAAAGAAAGAAAACCCGTGTCTTTTAATTTTTGAATGTTTGATGTATGTAAAGAAAGAAAACAAACTTCCGGAAGAAAAATCGCATTGTTACAACACCAGATTTAAATTAAATTTTTGAGAATCTCACAAACTTTCAATTTTTTGAACGAAAACCGGAATATATTGGCAAGAAGCTCTATCAAGCTCTGCCAAGTGACCTGAAAAACATTTCTTAAAACTTCGCTCTTTAAAAGTAAAGTTAAAAAATTCCTTATTCAGAATAGTTTTTTGACATAGACAGCTTCCTGGAGTATGGAAAAGAAAGACCCTCTGGATGTTAATTTCAAGTCGTCCCCTCCCACACCCAACCTAACCTAGGCCTAAGTTGTCCTGACCACGTTAGGCAACTAAAAATGACAAGTTCCACACCGCTCAATGGTCTACGGAACACCGAGGGATGTAAGATGTAAGATGTAGGGTAACAGTCATGACTTGTTTGGGTAACAGAAATGACTCATATGGGCGAGTTGTAAATTGTTTTTGTGCTGAGTTCTGAAGACAAGGTCTTGAGACTTAAAACGTGTCATTTGAGTATAACCAATAACATAGAGTTATGTTGTTTCTTAAAGAAACATCCTTGAAGGACATACTTATCAATATTGATCTCAAAAATCAGTTTTAATATTCAGGACTGAAGCCTTGACAATTTACCTAATCCTCTTGGACTGTGTTCATTCAGCCTAATTCCTTGAATAATTTAATATGAGACAGTACAAATAACTTTCAACTTTCATTGCAGTAATGAAAGCTGAAATGAGTAAAAAGTAAAAACTGATTTTCTATTTTATTCTACTATACAATATATTTATTTTGTACTAATGAGATATTTCATAACACTTCAAAGTTGTTATGATGACCAAACTGGGAGAAGCTCAACTTCTGAAAACCTAACAAAAATATGAACAAAATTACTTTCTAACTTGAAAAAATGTTTTGGGACACAAGTTCCATATGGCTCTCTACAATATTAGCTTTTAGCAGGACATACCTTTTTCCAGCATTGAGATTCTCAAGACAAGTTTTTATGTATGTGTTATAGTATTCGGCTTGCTCTTCGTAGAACCTCGTCTTTTCTAACAGGGTCTGTTTTGTGATCTTCACGGTCTGAAGCTCCTGTAACAGATTATTCAATTCACATAATTTGATGGAAAAAATCAAGTAATAATAAAAAATCCTCCTAAGACTATAAATGGGAACGTTTGAGTTCCATCATGTAAAAACTACTGGACCGATTGAGCTGAAATTTTGCAGGAATATAGCCAATATACCAAAGATGGTCCTATTTTCATTTTGAAAATCCCCCAGGGCTTTAACCCACTGGCTTCCAAAATTGCCATTTCATTTTTATGTGCAAAGATATTGCTTCCATGAAATCTAATAACATGTATACTTAGACAGGTGATATTTGGTGAACAGTCAAAGGCAAGGAAACGTCTGCCGGGTTCAGATAGTAATAAATAAATACAAAAGCTTCTAACATAAAAAAGTAATTGAGTAAAAATGTTGTTGAGACCTTATTTTACTACCTTCCAAAGCAGAGAGCCCAGTTGGGCAAGTGTAAGGACATTGATTAGCTTTATATTCTCGGTAAGCTGAATGCTTTGTTGTTGACTTCTAGAAAACATCAGAGGAAAAACAAGGGACTAGAGATACAGTTTCACCTAACTGAGCAATTGCAAACTTCCAATATTGTTCACTGCAAAACCAAACAGGGTAGATGCAACAAAATCTGTCTATTAACCATTTCCAAAGAAATGGTTGGTGATTTGTTCCGACCAGACCAACAGAAACAAACAAAGCAAAGTAAACTATGTGATAACAATTGCTCATTTGCTCAAATTTTATTCGTTATTACCCATACCTTGGTATCAGGCCTGTCTATGCCCTTGTGGGCCCCATTGCAAGAGGCATTTTTCACAAAATGCCCAAGGGGGCCTTGTAGGCTCCAGATCATTTTTGCTACAGCAGACTCCGTCTTATCCTGAGTCCTTCATAATCAACAAACACTAGAAGTGGTCTATGCCCTGCAGAAGTTACTTCTTTTTAAATGACCTATTTTGTTGAAAGCCTTTGCTCAAACGGCTGACATTTCAAACTCGCACTAAAATCACTATCATGCTCTTCTGGTAAAAAAGTACTTACCGGTCTACTAATGTAATATACTATTACATGATAATCGTACACACAACGAATGTATTAAACATATATTTGAAGAGACAAACATACTGTTAGAATATAAGTCGCTGCCAAATCTGGCCGGGTCTCAATCTCAAAGTATCCAGATAAGTGGGAGTCTACTGTATAACATTTTAGTGTTCTACACTTTTAACATATTACTTTTTAATTTCTTTTTGGGGGAACACAGCTTTGCACACTTTTTAGCTATCTAAAACTAATTATAGCTACAGTACGGTACATTACCTGAGCCTGGATCTGCCGATACTTCCCCTTGTTGGAGATGTCCTCTGCGACGGCCGAAAGGATCGTCTGGTATCCATCCTCTCGACTGACTAGACCCGCCTCCTCTAGCTTACTCAGGTATTTGCGCAGCTTTGCTTTGCATTCTTTCAGTGAGCTGAAATATTATATTACGTTACTAAACTGGTGAGTGCTGTTTTACCGGACGAGTATGATATTTCCCGTGTGAGCCAGAGGCGAGTGCAGGATTTTCATATGAGTACAGTAAAACTTACCGGGCGTGTGACGTACAATACTTTACATCATATATATTACTCAGAAAAACACATCTTTTAATCATAAAGTATTTCTTGCATAAACTACTACATTCCTCAATTCTTCAAACCCAGCCTATAGTAAACAAACATTTGCTACTGCTACAAGTGCTGCCACTGCATTCCCTTAAGTAACCAAATGCATTAAATGTCGGTTTGCTGCAATCAGCTGGTCGTTTTGATTGTTTATTTCCATTATTTCTGTTTCCTAGAGCATGGTAAATTTACTGTGCACTGCACGGTAAATTTACCGAGCAGTTATCCGCAAAGACTAACTTTCCAGCCAAGAGTAAGTCACAGAAAAAAATGTTCCGTTCTGTATAGTATGATGTAAAACAAGTTACACTTTAGACTTTATAACATTTTTTGTTTTTAAATCAGAAAGTCAATGTGAACAATCACAATCACAATAAATCTAAATTTAGTTTCTGCAAGACTACGAAATGTTTTGTCCAATGACACTCATTGGGATCTTTATTATGATAACGAGCATGTAACATTATCACTAGAAGCAAAAGTAAAACTCCAAAAAATCAAATAATAACTACACATCCTTCACTATTATGAATACAGATGTTTGTCACCTGGGCTGGTCTTCCAGTATATTGTGCAGGGAACAGTCGATGACCTGCTGTCGGTTCTGCGCCTGTCTGCGCGCAAAGGCCTCCTCCTGCGCGGCCGACGACTCCAGCCGCAGCGCGCCCGGCAGGCTGTGTCCGCTCAGGAACGGCATCACCGACACCGCCAGCTCCTTGGCTCTGCGCAGACAATTCGTAAATTTCAAATTTCTTTTTCAAATTCAAAACATTTATTTTGTAAGCGCAAAGACATTACACTGCGAACAATTTGTAATTTTCTGATTTTGTTTTCTAATTCAACACATTTTTTTCGCAAGCGCAAAGTCATTACAAAGCAGTGTAGAGACTAGTAAGGACGACAAGACGGCAGAAAGATCAGCCTTATCGTCTGGCTGTTTTTAAATAACTGCTGCAGAAAAAAACTAAATTAATTGCTTGATTAATAATGTTTCAGCAAATTTATTAAAATAGTTTTTGCAATGGGCCTGCGTAATTTTTTTTACAAATACATTTAAAATGTTCTGCTTCTAATGAATCCTTTCCAACTAGATGAATCTTGTCTAGGTTGCAAGAAAAACAAGTCTTGCCACGCTGTGACACATTACTAAAAAAGCAAAGCAGAATTGAAATCCAACAGCTGACTTTCAGGAATCAAATCTTTTCTGAAAGTTCATGTTCAACAAAAAACTACAGTGTTACAATTATAATTTGCATGGGCACATAACAGAATTTTGTCGAAACTGAGATTTCAAACAGGTATACTCAAGAGAAACTCCTATTTCAGCGTAATTCTATCTCTCAACTTTTCCAGATAATCTGGGAGCCAGATATTTCGGTTCCAGATAATCAGAGATTTCTGTTACTAGACGTGTTACCCACTTGATGAACAGCTTGGTGATGTCGGTGTTGTCTCGAGGCACCTCGAACTTGTCGGTCAGCTGGAGACAGAACTCTGTCTGTCCGAGCCGCTTCGCAGCGTCCGTGGTCAACTCCTCCCCCTCGTCTGCAACATCACAGCCCATCGAGTACTAAACTAGAATCAATGAAATTATGAAGTGCAAGAAGGGTAGCGCAAACCATGATGGGTTGACCGACTAAGTGGTCAAACTTAGGATTTTTTTGAATAGAAGGAAAAACAGCTAGCTTAACATTGAAAGAGTCCAGGAGCTCTGAAAACAAAAAAAATGTCACATTAAATCACAATATTTCGTTCCATTGGGGGACTTCTTGTGAAAATATAAAGTAGAAAGTAAAACCATCTAACTTCTATTTCTCACCATAAGAAGTACCCCAATAGATCAAAATATTGAGTTTTTATGTGACCTTTCATGTGTTTATGGCCCCCTTTGACTTTTTCAAAGGTAAGCTTGCCGTCTTTCCTTCTATTCCAAAAATTACTTTCCTGACATAGAGCCTTTCAGGAAAAAACAGGTAAACCTTTGAGTAATTTCGAGAGTGTGACTCGAACTTGAGAATGTAAATATTCAACAAGTTTAGAATACTAGCCCATCTTTGCTATCTATGTAAAATACCTTTTCCCCCACCTGCTATGTTTAGATACTTTTTACTCCAAGTAATGAATGAGTAAAATCATACTTTGTCTCCTAGAGGGAGGAAAGTGATTACTTTGTCTCCGGTGAGATCAAATTTTCACGCAGCCATGCAAATATGTTGAAGCTCAACAGATTGCAGGCGTTAACCTAATAATCACAGGTTCAGTGTCAGGAATAATCACATAAGAATAACACTGATAACAATCAGCAGTATGAACATCTAAGAATTAAGCATGTAAGAATTTTGCAACTATCAGCTGATTGCTGGTGCACGAATGGTTGCAGCTACCTGGTTGTAGGCAATAATTGTACATCAAACAAAATGGCAATTTTTTCTTGATTAATAAGTTTATAAAATATAAGTTTATAGTTTGGTTATTTATTGTTGCAAATGGGGGGAAAATAACCTCTTGTATTTCAAGAGTAAAGCACATTGTTGCCCAAGCAAGCCTCGGCTTCCAACACTTTATTTCGTGAGACAATGTTGTACTTTACTCATTTAACACGCACATATTTATAGCTAAAAAAAGTGCTTCAAATAGTCAAAAGTCGCTGTACTCACGGCCCATGAGTTGCTGCACGGTGGGGACGGGTCCGACGTCTTCTAACAGCTCGTGCAACGGATCCATCGGGTCTGGGGCGATCTCGTTGGAGTAATCAGACACAAACTTGTGCATGTTGCATACTTCCTGCACCAGAAAAATACTTCGTTCAAATTCACTTCATACATAAGATTTTCAATACACATTTTTAAACACATGGTAGATTATAGTTAGGGTTACCAGATGTCCTGGTTTTTCCCAGACAGTCCAGGTTTTGAGAACTTTGTCCGGTATCTGATTCGGAGCTGCTAATTGTCCGGGGTTTTTAAATTTTTTGCAAAAAATAAACTTTTTTCAAGACGTACGTGAAATCATGCAACATTTCGATGAGAGTCATGACAAATTTACAGGTTTTAGAGTCATCAGGAGACTGACGAGGTAAATCTAGCATAAAAACTAAAGTAGGCCACTCTGCGGGAGTCTGACAACAGCAAACCTACTTAACCCCTCCTATACTGACCTCTGTCGTCTGTCAACAGTGAGAATAGTGTTGTGATTTAGGTTGTAACTGGCTTATCTGATACAAATTTAAAATAAACAATAAGAAAAAACCTTCATAATACTTAAACAATATTATTTTACTATCTTCGGCTGACTTATTAAGGAACAGGGGAAGTGTTTGTTCACCACACCTCAAACTGTCCTGGGTTGGCCTGAAATATATCTGGTAACCCTAGTTATAGTACCAATTCTAGGTATTTATTTCCAAGGAAGGCAACTTTTTCTACAAAAACCAGAACAAGAAAACAGCTGTATTGCGTTCGGCGGTCATGAATGCAAAGTAACATAAAATGTGCAAAAAACAATAAAACCTTGCTTAACAATATTCTGGAATAATGTGAGAAGGATTGTTTTGGATCTTACTTTTTCCATCAAAAAAGCTACACTTCAGTTTGCGTATCTCAAACATTTTATTACATTTTATTTTCATGACGGTTGCGGACTGCATTGCTTTGCCATTTTTCTTTCACACTGAACTGGTTGATCTGGGTACTTACTGAGCAGAAACGGTGAATTGAGGTTCTAAAACAATATATTCAAGGATAATAAAGGCTTACTGTAAATATGTGGGGAGTTAATGTTGAATGTACAACTTTCAACTGACCTTTGGAAATGGTTGAAAACACTATAGTGAAATGGGTGAGAACACTATAGCCTTTAGCAAATGGGTGTAACTATAGATCCAGTAAACCAGGTTTTACAAAGGGCTTACACTGGAGGACTGAAATAAGGTTGGTACAAAACAGATTTTAGATCAAAGTAGCTAAGGTTAGCTATATCCTAGCCCCCACCTCCCTAAAAAAACCCTTGGCTGACTAGAAAAGAAGACTCTCGGTAGTTCGACACTTGATGGGGGTGTCAAAGTATCGAAATGTCAAACTATAGGGAGTACATGGGATTTCACATTGAAAGAAGCATTAAAAATAAGGATGTGAATGTACAAATGTACATCTTAAAAAAGTATTAAATACAATAATCCTAACCCATTGCACAGCTAATTTATCAACTTATATTATACCCAAAATCAATCTTATATTTTGTATCCCAATAAAAATCACTGGACAGAATATTTGATTGTATTTGTTTGTTGAGTGTTAGACTGGGTCGAACTATACAGAGTGTCGAACTATCGAGTGTCAAAGCCAGCTGTATTGAAGTTTACACTTACTTCACTTATTCTTCTTCTCCTCCGCATTCCTCGAGAACGGGGGATTGTCAAGGTTGGTTAGGTTAGGTTTGATTTTTGGTGGTGTTAGGTTAGGCTGTACATCAGAACATTACAACAGCTCAACATCAGATTACCTCGATGGTGATGACCACACTCGGCCGAGATATCAGCGTCGCCTCTGAGAACTCGGAGACATTGAAATGTGTCTCCAGGTCTTCCACGTCACAGCAGCTCTTGAAGAACACCTTCAGTTTCTCATGGCACTCGATAAGGAACGGATTGAGCACCATCAGATGTTTTGACTCTTCACCAAACTGTAAAAAAATCTCAATTACACTAAAACCAGGTTAAAAATATTAAATCATAAACTCCCATGACTCTTGAAATGTGTTGAAAGTGAGTGTACAGCTCATGCCATACATACCATTCCTTGTGTTGGAGTGAAAATAGAGTTTCATCTTCTTTTTGATACGTACTTAAAAGGCCTCAGACTGTACCTACTAAATTCCTTGGTGCTTCATAGTCTTATACAGGCAATTCCAGCTCCTATCCTCCTATGACCCCTACCGTACTATAATAGGTGGCTGAGCAGCGTTGCCAAACCACCCTGCTTGTTTTTGGGCACAGTTAAATGTGAGCTATTCCACCAGGTAGTTTGGTGACTGCACAAGAAACAGCCAATAAAAGGAGCAAAACAGACGCTTGTTTTCTAACAAATTATGAATGTTAAAAACTGCCACCTGATCTATTGATGGATACAGCACTGACAATATTATAAAATCTGATGAATCTTTTCCAACTCTTGGTTTAATTGCCGCAACGCTGAGCCTCTCACAGTTGCAATGTCAGATTAGTGCTTAAGTTTTCAGCTTAGTACAGTTTTGTTGTTACAATAGGGAAGAAGTAATTAAGATAAAATGGTTTTATGACTGACTGCGTATTTTAGATCGATTGCTTCGAGAGTAAAAAGTTGTATAATGGCTTTTTAAATGTTTGTAAATTCTCAAATTCAAATAACAGATAATCTAAAACTTAATTTTATCATTTGATTCTTCACACTTAATTAATTTTATTTTCTTATCAGTTACATTTACATCACATTCTATCATTTATATCAGAGTTATCTTTAGTACTTACTCCTTTTTTGGCAGAAGCAAACTGTAGAATCTTGGCGATGCTTGCAAGGGTGTGTCGCTGTTCGGTCGTTAGTGTCTTCTCGGCGGGGAGAGATATGATCTCGTAAGTGTCGGGTGCCACGATGGACGGGTTGATAAACTTGTAGTAGATAAAATTACCCACCACCTGGAGGAAAATGGTTACTACAGTGGAACACAGATAATGCAAACTTCTATGATCTGAAAAAAACATTTGTTACTTTAAATGTTTCTTTTGGTCTTCTAAATGTTAGCAATGCAAAAAAATCGTGGTTAATGCAAATAAGAACTCTCATAGTTTACAAGTCTACGTCAAAATCACAAAATATTAGTAGTTGTCTGACTAGAAATACACAAAAGAAATGTAGTAATAAATGTAAGAAAAGTGATGAATATAGCAATGGAATTCATTACTCAAGATGATTGCATTGTTGTTATGGTGGGTCTATATTTCGTTTTTTTGGACAATTGTCATCGCTGATTAGTAAAAACAAGTTCCACATAATTTCTGAACGGTACGATCAGGAAGGAAATAAAACATGAAAGTTGAATAGTAGGGCCTGGACAAAAAATAACCTAAAACAGAAATTTGAACAAGGATTAAAAAATACATAATTTCTTGAAACAAAACTAAACCACAGAAATCACAAAATCACCAATCACAGCAAGGATACATCCACAACCAATCAGAGCTGAGTACTCCCATTACTTCTCTGTTTTAGGTTATTTTTTTGTCCAGTGGCTGTCACTAACTACTATGTCACTAACTACTATGTCCTAGGTTTTTTACACCTGAAGACTTCATAAGATTCCATATGTCCCGAATTGTCGTGAAACTTATTTACTAATAAGTGGTGGCAAATGCCAACAAATTAAAAATCTAAAACCTTTGTTGAGTGACTATCTATTCATGAGACAGTAATGCCAACCGATTCCACTCAACTTCTTCCCAACTTAAAATCAGTGCCGGATTTAAGGCAGCCACTTTAGATTTCTCTGCAGCCCCCTCAGACCTAACAGCCTCATCAAAAGGCTTTCAGGTCTAACATTAAGATATTATAAATTAGACTTAGCATTCTGCTTGCTCATTCAAGAATAATGTGTTCTAAAATTTATAATAGATATTCCTTCCTTATGAAGAAGGTTTAGTTTTCCTTTCATTAAATTTAATGCTTATACTTATTCTAACCCTACCTTCAGTATCTCCTTCTCCCTCGCCTCTGGAAACTTGGCGTGAAGCGCGGCCTTCAGTTCCTTCGCGGCGAACAGCAGTCCGTACGGGATCAGCTGCTTGCTCTCGGTGATGCGCTGGAGGAACCGGGCGGCCGTGGACTTGAGCGTGGCTACGGCCGCCGCCAGCCTCTCCCTCACCTCCCGGTGTCCCAGCGCCTGTTCCATGCTGACTCCCGCCGGCAGCTCTCTGCGGGTAAAGAACATTTCAGGAAGAGTCTAAATGCATACTGTTCTGAAGTTGAACATAAATATGATTATTTTGATGATGTTTTTAATTACTATTTTAATCTATGCTTTCCAAAAGGTTTTAGGAAACAAGTTAATAAAAAAGAAAGCTGGATCACACCAGAACTTAAGAATGAAAAAGAAATGCTAATACAACTAAGTAAATTGATGAGACAGAACAAGTCACAGGCTCTTAAGGAGGAACTTAAGACTAAAAATAAGTTATTCAATCAAAAATTAGTTAATATCAAAAGAAGGTACTTTGATGATAAAATAAAAAAATCTGACAACATTCAAAAGACAACATGGCAAATTGTAAACAAGGAATTGAAAATCAACAAAGGTAAATCAAAAATTGAAAATATTACTCTTAATGTTAATGGTTTGAAAATAGAAAATCCCTCCTCTGTAAGTAGCAATTTCAATGATTTTTTTGAAAATATAATAGATAAAATGTTAAACGAATTACCTCCATCACACTCAAAAATAGCAGAATCAAATCTTCGGTCAGCTCCAAAATTTAAATGCCTACCATTAGAGGAAAAAGAATTAGAGGATATTTTTGATTCCCTGAAAAACAAGTGGTCTAGCGGGTACGATGAGGTCCCTGTCCGGGTGATTAAGTCTGTCAAATATCAATTAATCAAGCCAATCAAACATTTAATTAATTCCTCCTTCATTACAGGGATATCCCTGACAAGTTAAGAATATCTAAGGTCATTCCTATCCATAAAAAAGGCATAATCACTGATATTCAAAACTATAGGCCAGTTTCCCTTCTGCCATCAATTTCAAAGGTGTTTGAAAAGGCTATGGAAAATAGACTGGTGAATCATCTTGAGTTAAATAACCTCATTGATGAGGAACAGCATGGCTTTAGAAAAAACAAATCTACAATTTCAGCACTAATTGATTTCACAGAATCTTTGTTAGAATCAATTGACCAAAAAGATAAATTAATAGGCATTTTTATGGATTTATCAAAAGCCTTTGACAGTATATCTCATGAAATTCTATTAAATAAATTGCAACAATTAGGTGTGAACAAAATTGATTTAAAATGGTTCCAATCATATCTTAATGACAGAAAACAATTTGTAGAAATTTCTCATATATCCAATAACAAAGTTTCAAAATATAAATACAAAACTCTAAATATAAAAAATGGAGTGCCTCAAGATCCATATTGGGACCGGTACTGTTCATTTGTTATATGATTGGCATGCCAAAATGTTTAAGCAATCTTCAGAGTATTAAGAATCACCTTTGCTTATATGCAGATGATTCAAACATGATCATGGCCGCTAAAAGTGAAATTGAATTAGAAATAATGGCACATATTGAAATTTCCAAATTGACAGACATTTTCATAGATAATAAATTAATAATAAACAAAGAAAAAACTAATTTTATAGCATTTTGCACAAAACAAAACAGAACTAATCCAAATCCACTTATAATGGCAGGAGAGGAAGAATTAACAAAAATTGACAGTACAAAATTTCTTGGTTTGATAATAGATAAAAACCTAAGCTGGGACTTGCACGTTGAGTCTGTAATTAAGAAAGTTAACTCTGGAATCTTTGCCTTAAAACAGCTATCATACCTATGCAGTTTGTCAGTATTGAAAATGATTTTTCATGCACATATTCAGTCTCACATTGCTTATGGTATTGGAGTGTATGGAGGTACTTCAGACAAAAATTTAAAAACAATTTTGATACTGCAAAAAAAAGCGTTAAGAACAATGTTACACATGAAAAATGATGAATCGGTCAAAAACCACTTTGTTAATCTTAGGATCTTGACGGTTTATAGCATATACGTACTTGAATGTGTTATGTACGTTAAGGTAAACGAGCATAAATTTACAGAAAATGAGGGAAAACATCAATACGATACCAGAAACAAAAAAGAAAAAAGATTACCTCAGCACAATTTGGACTGTTTTACCAATAAAACGTCTTATGCTGGTTTGAAATTCCTACGATTAATTCCAAAAGATATTAAAGAGGTGAAAAACCTGGTTAAATTTAAATCTCTTTTAAAGGAATTCTTGCTTGATAAAGCTGTTTATTCATTAGAAGAACTTTATAATTAGAATTATAATTTGTACTTATTTTAAGTCTGATATTTGTGACGCTATTTCTTGTACATTTTTGTGCATTTTATGAATAAAGAAGATTTGACTTGACTTGACTTGACTATGACCAACTCTGCCCAGAAGACTAAAGGTCATATGACGTTAGTGTAACTTTGTTTCGCCAAACGTTCATGAAATCATGTTAAGTAATATATCTATATAAAAAATGTTACAAAATTTTTGGCAAGAAAGGCAAAATCATGGCCCCACTAAAATACATTGTTTTGAGATGTACTATGTTTATGTATCTATGTACAAAAAAGTTTCAGAAATCAGACTTTTTTGTGCTTCACAAGAAATGTTTCACAAAACGAAGTTGTACTAATGTTATAAGACCTTAATGAACACTGGCCACCAGCTCTCTAAGGGAGAAGAAGTTTACAGTGAGAGCCGAATTACGTGGCCCAGTCTGTCCATGAGAGTAATGGACACTGGCCAACAGCTCTGTAAGGGAGAAGAAGTTTACAGTGAGAGCCGAATCACGTGGCCCTGTCTGTCCATGAGAGTAGTGGACACTGGCCAACAGCTCTGTAAGGGAGAAGAAGTTTACAGTGAGAGCCGAATTACGTGGCCCTGTCTGTCCATGAGAGTAGTGGACACTGGCCAACAGCTCTGTAAGGGAGAAGAAGTTTACAGTGAGAGCCGAATTACGTGGCCCTGTCTGTCCATGAGAGTAGTGGACACTGGCCAACAGCTCTGTAAGGGAGAAGAAGTTTACAGTGAGAGCCGAATTACGTGGCCCAGTCTGTCCATGAGAGTAGTGGACACTGGCCAACAGCTCTCTAAGGGAGAAGAAGCTTACAGTGAGAATCAAATTTTGTGGCCCAGTCTCAATCAATCAATTCTATTATCATCATTGAATTGATTGATTTACCAAAAAGTCAGTAACTCCTCTTACAACCTCACTCTAACTAGGCAGAAATTTACAATCTCCCTGTCCCGGTGAACATGTACTTGTGACACAAGGTAACGAATGAATACCGAATATCTCATTTGCTGCAGTGTTCCCACTATTGCCAGACATTAACATCAATACATAACATTTTCCTAAATATACTTGGTCAAATCTCAAAAAAATTAATTTTTTAAACTGATTCATAATATTTTGCTTTAGCATTAGTTTTAAGAAAGACCCAGTTGGTTAAGAATGTTGTATTTTTTTATTTAGGAAAACCAGGTATGAAGTATTTGTGAGGCTTTGGTTAGGTACAGTAACTTATGTTAACATGATAATATGAAAATTTCACAAGCATGATTACTTGTAGTGTCAAAATATGGGGACACTAAAACTGATTGGTTGAATCACTTGTCAATAAATAATAAAAGAAGGGCAAAAATTAACATTGTTATTAATGTTATGTTTAATTTTGATTATGCAAGCTAAGTAATACTAGAAACCACTCAAAAGTAACAGAACTTATAAATTAAAAGAAAATCATTTATATATAAATCAATCAACGAGGAATTATTTTACTCTAAGTTCTCTGTCATTCGCAGTAGCCTACATAACTGACTTAATACTGTCTAAATTGGCTGGATCAAGCCAATGTTGCTACTGTGATCAGTAACGTACAGGTCCATTTATTTTGGTGTACACCACTGTTTTTTTGTATTTTGCAGGCTCTTGGTCATTTTAAGTTCTTGATTAAGTCTCGAATTCAAAACATGGTCTCGAGCCTTCAAAACTTCACTTTGGGCCCTATGGTGATAATATTTAAGTTACTCATAAGTTAATCACAAACTCACGATGGTTTGCCGGTGGTCATCTCCTGCTGGCTCCTCCATTGGTTGTAGATCGCCACTGGGTTTGTGTCGATGCTTATGTGTTTGTTTGCCAGCAACTGCACAAAAAACAAATGAACATGGTAATTTTTGTTTCCACTTAATCATAAAAACACATAAAAATACTTCATGTAAGGATGTTAATGGCCTGTATTTAATAATAAATTGGAATTACTGAAAAGCATTATTTCTAAGTTCCACACAGTAATGCAAATATGTTGAAACTCAGGTGCTGTATATATTACAGGCGCTAATAGCTGATTATAGGGGCAAGAATGCATTAGAATAATTGACAACTGGCTGAACTCTTGTGCATACATGGTTGCAGCTATCCAACTCTCAGGTACTAATAGGGGAAAAAACAAAATTCTTGTTTGTTCAAATTTATGGTAAAGAAACGGTTGTTTGTTCATTGTTAATTATTAACTATTGCAGGTGGAGGGAAAATTCTACACGTATTTCGAGAGTAAAGTACTTTGACCCCCTCATAGAAATTGTCTCTCTCGGCAAGCCTTAAGTACCAAACTTTTCACTCATGAGACAACATTTTACAGTAGACTCCCTCTTTTTCAGACACATTTTAACCGGACTACTCTGTGGAAGAAACATCTTTTTAGCCCGGCAATTTTTATGAAAACACTGGTTTTAGGAGTGATTGGCAGGAAATGGACGGTACTGTATCGAAGATTCTAGTAGAAAAATATTTTTCCACTAGAATATCACTTGGAAAGCCAGTAATGACAGGTCTAAATAACATCCTCTAAATATAATGAGGTAGTTATTGTACAATACAACAGTTACTAACTACAAAATTACTAACATTTACAACAAGGAACGATATTAACTATTTACTTAGAAATTTATATTAGAAAAATTATCGTAAAAAATATAATTTTTAATGTTTTGATGTGATAATTTTAGGAAACGTCACATCGGTTCAACTAGAAAACCTGTTACCCCGGGCAGCCTTTGGTCCCGAGGGGTCCAGATATGAGGGAGTCTACTGCACTTTCCTCACCCAACACACAAATAACTATTACTCGATCTTCACCTTCTCTATGAGCGGTCCAAGTATGAACTGCAGGGCGTTCTGCCCCGAGCGCTGCCTCGCGTAGTTCACCACCATCCGCAGTACGAGCGGATCTCCCGTCGTCACGTCCGCCGGCTTGCTGAACTTGCACCTGTAAAACACGCTTTGGAATATTAAAAAGAAAAAGAAGTACGGTATTTATTCTAAAAAAAAATGTTCACTCACGAATATTTTTTTTCAAACAGAAGTTACATTTTAGTGAAAAATTATAAGTATTAAAGCTGTTATGTTAGTAAAATGTTGAAACAAAAGTAATTTTTCAATAAACTCAACTCAATTAGTCAATTAGTAGTGATATTGTGTTAAGGGTCTTGAGTTACAGAACTTCAATCAACTGTCATTTTTTAACCCCTATTCGCTGTTAGCAGTAACTGACGTCATGCGCTGCGCACAGCAGATAAGGAAGATTTTTCTCTGATTGAACAAAAGTGATAACTGAAAAGCAAAACCATGCCATATTAGGTCCTAAACTAGGATGTAATTAATTCCAAAACATTTGAAATCATATAACTAGATTTACTTATTAAGAGTTTACTTCTGCCGTTAGTCTTTAACAATTAATTGTTCTTTCTTTATTTCTACACGATTTGTTAATGTGCATTTGGTTCTTTTATCAATTTTGTTTTTGTTTCATGGTTTCATAAAAACCTTTTTTTCTGAACTTCTAGTTTGTATTAACCAGAAATCCCCATTACTGGGAATTGGAGAGGTTCTACTCTACCTTTACATACCGATAGTTGTAGTAGTTATAATGAGTACTCACACAGCATGCTGACATGACGGAGCAAATTTCACTTTTTGGGTTTAAATTGTCTATTTTTGACCCAAAAACCTCAAATATTGTGCTTCATGCCCCCGTAAAATGGGGATATGGGCTTCCGATTCATTTCAGGCTAATCAGATCATAGCAAATAATATATTCACCAAATTTAAAGTTAATCGAATGATGATTGGGGCCGCTAGAGTGCAAAATCCTTTGAAGACAACATACTGTGTTCTTCAAATTTACTTTTTGTTCATAAATCAGTTATTTTTTATGCCATAACTTTGGGAAATGGCTTGAAATGTTTGTATTTCTATTTTCTTTGAAATATACATTATATTTACATTCGGGGCTTATGGTACCCTCTTTCGGCCCTAAACACCTAAATTTGGGGCATTTATTCCCCAAAACTGGGGGTCGGTGCACCGATTTTTTGGCCCAACGAACTTGACCTAGATATCGTAGAAAGGAAGTGATGTCAATGGCTCACCATTCCATGGTAAATTCGCTAATAATAAAACCTGCCTGATTTCTTCCTGTAAAGCGAACTGGAACAGCCTCAACAGCAGGTATTCCTCCCTGTGATGAGCGCCGTAGTGGAACAGGGTGAGAATAACGTTGCTGAGGAACATGTGCGTCCACTTCTCCGGCAGGCAGAAGATCAGCTTGGCCAGGTATCTGTGAACGACACAGATAAATTAAATAACCACAAATTTGAGCCTAGACAGATCTCTAACTTGACTTCAGGAGTGTGGAAGTGCAACTAAAAGAAGCTATCGCTCTTGGTAGGATTACTATCATAGTATCTGCAAGTCTATGAGAACAGCTTTTATTGGAAAATTCTAAATGAGGGCCAGGCTTAGTTTCCATGGTCATGCATTGCAGCTGTATATTCAGCTTATGCACCCTTAGGGTGTGGCATCGAAAATTGCTGTTGGTGATCCGCTCCTTTGAAATCTCATAACAGTTGACTATTTAAAATGTTTGCCCTTACGTCTCTCTTTGCTGTTTTACTTGATTCCCAGAAGAGCTTGGAAAGCCAGTTAAGTCAAGTGCATGAGCGGCCTAACCGATTTGAGTGTTAAATCTTCCTGGTTTTCTTATAGATTGGGCTGGCTAGAACGAAGGTTAAAGATCGGGCGGAGTGGTCCGATCTTTATGAATTTTGGTACAGACATGTAAAGTGGTAATCAATTGGACACGTTCGTAAACCAGCCCAATCTAATTACTTGACCAACTCTTAATGTTGAATGGCTTCTGGGTGACGTCTTTTTCTGTCAGACAGAGTAGGGTGGTTGTCGGATTACCAGGTTATTCATCAAGGAAGTTCTCAATCCAAGAGTGAACCTACCCAACTACAATCTTCCCTCCCAACCATCAGAATTGTTTCTCTACATTACAATATTCCCAAAGAAATTACCAACAATCCGGTTACACCGAATTGGACTCTCAACACATTTTGACAAAACAAACAGCTCTCAGCACTCACTGCGGACGGGTCTGCAGGAAGTAGAAGAGATGTTCGTAAGCCTGCAGTCGGTGGTGGGCGGCGGCGGAGAGAGCTTTCAGTCCCGAGCGTTGGACTTGAGTGACCGCACTGAGCGACTTTCCCTGCTTCACTGCTTCCTGTCAAACATCGGTGATTTCCGTGAATTAAACAAAAAGTTAATTGAGAAGCTGTGAATTTTTTGCAGTGAGAAAAATCAATTTTAAATGTTTTTAGGAATGATTTTTCCACCTCAAAACAACTATCAGGAAAAAAGTTTATTGTTTTAAACATTTAATCACGGTAAATTTACCGTTCAATGATCGGCAAAGAGTATCTTTCTAGCCAAGAGAAAGGCACAGAAAACGGATGTAGTCTGATGTAAATGATATTTTTAATATCTTTCTGTTTGAGGGCAGAGATAAAGCCATCTTGAAGAAAACAACTTCAGTTTTCCCTTTGGGGGAAGTTGCTCGAAAGCAATATAAGTCAACAAGCAACAACTAATTGGTGCATACATATTAATTACCATCATTTAAAAAGATTTTTACGCTAACATACGTCCTTGATGAATAAATAAGTCAAGAAATTTGTCTATTGTTTAGTATAACTTAATTTGTAAACACAAATTTGCTGTTAAGTTATTTGAGTTTTACATTGAGACCCTACATCTTAATGTAAAAGTCTTAATGTAAAAATTAATGTAACACCAACCCTTTGAGGGTTTTCCTACACAAAATAATATTTGATAATTATTATTTTTTGACATGATACCTACGAAGAAACACTTATATTCTACTTGTAAAAATAGGCCTACTCGACTCAACTACTCTAGTTCGACTCCCTACCCGCCTACCCCTACTGTCCGCCCACCTGCAGGGAGACCCTGTTCTGCACCAGGAGGCCGATGGTGACGTCCATCTTGTCTATCTGCTCGGCCAGCTGCTTGTTGTGGCGGATGGCTTGCACCACCTGCTCCTTCAGCGTCTGCCAACGCAACCAAAACACATTATAACTATTCAGAAAAAGTAGTTTAATTGGTATGTTTAACTTTTTAACTTCATAAATAACTAGAGGTTTAGTGTTGTTTCACAAACCAGTAATGATGGTTCAAACAAAAGTTGGATAGTGATTAGATAAATAAAGCAGCGGGAACTCAGAAAAAATTGTGTGTGAAAACATAAATCTACTCTATCTTTAGAACATATTGACCACTTCTTAAATTTATAGGTTGATGTACGGTATTCCTAAACTACAGGTCAAATATTTAATGGACACAGAAAAGCTGTAAGGGTGAAAAAATTAGGATTTTCCTCCACCTACTATCTATAGTCGTCTCTTAGTCCCTGGAATAAAATACTAAAGTACTAGTTTATACTCCATGGGATTTACTTACTTACTTTTAGTCCCATGGGACTAAAAGTAATCTCATAAGAAATACATGGGAAGAAATCCGGCAACGCCGCGGTGGACAGTGAGAAAATATGGCAACACTGTCGATTTCAATTTGTTTCTCTATGTTGAAGAGAGTGTCACAGCATCCGATCGTCCGTTTCCGTTGTCTACAGGACAGCGTATTAGCGTATCCATTTTGAGTTTGCTGTAGTTTAGGCTATATTCCTGCATATTTGTGAACAAATAAATTAGGCCTAGGGTATTTTTAAAGAAGAGTGTGAATAAAATAGTTAAAATTAAAGCCTAAATACCTTGCATTATTTATTTATATAGGCTATGTGATTGTAATGCAGTTTGTTGAAGCAAAGGATCATCTGAAGGTAAAGTTACAGTGTTATACCTAGTTATTGTTAATGGTATAGGTGGAGGAAAAATTTTGTGTGCTTCAAGGGACTAAAGTACTTTTTCTCCCTCGGGAAATTGTCGCCCTCGGCTCCGCCATCGGGCGACAACAGTTTCCTTCAGGGAGAAAAAGTTGCACTTTAGTCCCTAGATGCACAAATAACTATTGTCTACAGAACTTAAAAAATTTGTACCATGCTATGGAACAAAAAAAATATCTAAAATATCTACACTTAAAAGAGCCAGAACTGTTTTAACTGATCCATAACATATTCAAAATACAAATTAAAAGTACTAATTTTAATTCTGGTTATTATCCATTTTGTTTCCCTTAAACTATGTAAGAATTGAGACTACTCAAATCAATTGAGCATCTTTCAGTTCAAAATTCTGATTTAATATAACTTACATTGAGTACACATTTTGAAGATTGGTAATATTCAGCTCTATAATTATGGCATGAATTTTATTTCATAAACAAAATTATTGTTTTTAATAGTTTTACTCAATTAAAGTCAAAACTTCAAGCCAAAATGAAAGAGCTGAAGATGACAAATCGCCAAATCAAGTACTCATTGTAATTTATAATTCATTCTGGGTTTATGATTTCATCGATCACTGAAAACACCGGAATTTCCTGAGTGGCCACTTTACCTGAAGCTGCAACTCGCGGTGATAGTCTTCGATGTTGAAGTCTAGCAGGTGGAGAAAGAGACGCACAACTTTAAACGATGGATTGGCGGTTCGAAGCAGGTCGATGAACGCTCGACGAGCCTGAAAAAGGAAAATGGTATGAAAACATTATGTAAAAATAAATTACATCCTTGTGTTTGCATTACCAAACTAGTCTGTCTAGTCTGTTTCCCCCACAAAATTCAAGGCTATTTCCAAACTTTTTAAAGTCACAGTTTTTTCAAAACTTCCTCGCACTACTTCCATGCATTATTTGGCATGGGGCAATGAACTTCATATCATACAATGACTCTTCATATTGCAATGGTTTATTGTATTTGGTGGTGTTTGTCAAAGAAATTTTTACCGGCACTAAAAATCGAGTTTTTTACATTGCTCTAAATATGTTAATGATATCTACAAAAAAAAAACTAAATAATTAATAAATTTCCTAATTGGGTTTAAAATTCAAGATTAATTCCAGAATTTTCAAGACCATCATGAAAATCAAGACTAATTCCAGACTTCCAAGATTGTCAAGACTCGAAGACACTCTGAATAGGCACTACACTTAATGAAACTTATTCAAGTCGGGATGGGTTCACAAACTTACTTATCATTTGGATTAATCATTAAAAAAATCAGTTTTGTTTGCCATTGATTTTTTTTTGTTAATTTAAGTGATGCTACTTCTACACTTGTAACTAGATAAACTATGGAAAAATGTTTCCCATAAAAGCAAGAAAGTATTCAATTATTACCCATTCCTAGGTTTTTTGGGCCAAGAATAATTTCACTTCATTACTTCACAGTAGAAAATAATAATCCTATTGTACTTGTGCAATCTGATGAATGAAGTAATTTTCATTTAATTTCAATTAAACAAAAGGCATCAAGTGAGCTTCAAAGCGTACAGGAAGAAAGTATATGAGATTCTACATTGGTGAGGTACTGTAACTAATAGGCCTAAATACATTCAAAACTGAAATAAAAACGTACCAGCCGGCCCCTCCAAGCGGCCTGAATTTTGACGATCTTCCTCTCGTGGGGTTTGTAGTACTCGAGAACTTTCCTCCGCTCTTGATCAGATTCTATCAGATCTGTCCATTTCTGGCTGGTCCTTTTCTTGACTATTTTTGCCTTTGCTGCAGTTTCCTTCCTTTGACGCTTGGCCAGCTGGCTTCTCCACCAACGCTGTAACAATTGAAAGTTTCAATCATATATCACATTGGCCTTAGTTTAATGTTAATATATTATAAAGTCCATCTGATAAGTTACTGAAACCAAAATAAAATACGTCATTTTAACTAGTCAATCCAGCTTTTAGACATCAGTTTCATTAATCAATGAGAAAGCCATGATAGTTTAGAATTGCTATAGTTCACGCATGAATATCCCGACCATTTCAAAGAACGTGTGCGAGAGAGATGGACAGTGAATGTTTAGAGAACGTAATATCCTTTACAGAGAACTTTAGTTTCCTTAATTAATGTAATTGTTCAAAACAATAGATATTCTTATTGAATCAA
Source organism: Flexamia atlantica (assembly GCA_035578135.1). NCBI lineage: Eukaryota > Metazoa > Arthropoda > Insecta > Hemiptera > Cicadellidae > Flexamia > Flexamia atlantica. The sequence goes on along the minus strand of JAQJVK010000015.1, from coordinate 2,703,022 downwards.
ATAAAGGAGATGGTTTTGACATCAAAACAGTTATGTAACTCAAAACTTCGTCTAACTCAAAATATTTCCCCTCAGATCTGTTCTGTACAGCACCAAAGTTTATTTATTTTTTGACATTTCTGATGATTGAGCATAAGTAAATGTAAAGGAGCTTTAGAATTACTTTGAAACTAATATGCCCTGGTTCTAAAGATAACCAGAAAATGAAATACTCAAGTTTTATTTGCTGATTAGAACTAAGAAAATAACCAGCTAGTTGTATTTTAGAATACAAAATTGACGAGTTGTTCTATCTGTTACTTGAACCTATTACACAGCCACATAAGACAGCGACCACCAGTAAGGTGAATATGAGTGAAAGATAAGTGTAGGATGACTTTGACTTGGTCTTGTAGTCTCGTTACTGACAAAGGCCGACATGTTTGCTTGGACATGTTCCCAATAATTAATAGCCCACAATTTCCCCACCAACTGGTCTAGTTAAGAGGCTTATAGATGAACTTAGTATTCACCAATGTGGACGTTGATCCCCTCTAGGGGATACCAAATCCACAACCCATCACTTACAATTATCCACAATGTGTGACCTCCAAGTAGCTGAATTACGACACCATCCCTGTTCTGTATTTCTCCTACCTATTACCTTCATATGTACCTATCAGTTATACCTAAGATCTGATACCTGTATCTTTATCACTGAGGCCTCATGGTTCCTGAAGTGTTGCTGCCTGTCGGTGAGTCGTTTACGCAGCAGGTAACCGCGACACCGCGCCTGCAGTTGTGTGATGCTGCGTTCCACATCGTGTTGTCTGCGCATTGCAACCACTGACTCTTCGTACTCCTCTATCACATTCTGTGAAAAGTAATGGGTGTTAGTTTGTTTTCACCGCAAGATATAACATAAATTGTAATTCAGATGAGGGTTTTACTGTAATTTTGACAGTTTTGGGGGGATTTAGCTGAGCCTTCTGATGCTTTAAAAGCAGTTTCACCATTTTTTTTTAATATAAAAAAATATGTACTTGGTAAGTTGTATTGTTGGTTGCACAGAAAGCTCAGTTTTGACACATGCGTTGGGATTCAAAAGTTGTTCTTTTTAGTCCTTGGATAATAACATATCATTTGATGATTATTATTGTCCTCGGACTAAAAAGATCATTGTTGATGATACTTTTGATTCGAGGTAAATAATCGAAAAATATTGATTTGATTACAAATAATTGAAACATTCATCGTTATTATTGAAAAATTCATTGTTGTCAGTTTCATCAATTTGTGAAACTCGCTTATTTCACCAATCGATTATTACATGCGTTCGATACGTCGATAGTTGTTCATTGTTGTAAGTCTAACCTAACACAAATGAAACAGACAATCAGCTGATTACTTCAAATAACAAGAACAAGATGGCAGCATCTTTGGGCGTTATCTTTAAAGGTAAACTAGCTGTAACATTTTCGTTTTCTTAAGTAATTTGCGTGATGTATTGAGCAATATAACGAAAAATATAGTTCATCACATGGGCCTAAAGCAGCTTTTCGTTACTCGGTCATTTTTCAACCTCGCCTTACAGCCTCAGTCGCACAACTTGACCTTGTACGAAAAGCGTCACTTTAGGCCCTAGCAATGAAATATACTATTTTTATTGTAAACGATTTCTACATTTTTTGATCTATGGCAGCCCCTGAAGATTTCTTGACTGAAAATTATAATTAAAGGTAGGTTTCTCTCATTGAATGTGTTTTCAATTTTTTGTATGGATATAGATAAGTGATTATAGAGCACCAGTATTAATCAATAAAGAATTAATTATTACCTTTATAGCTACTAACAAACTAGAAAATTCAGTAATATTTGTAAGTTGTTAAATTGTATTAAAGCTTTTCAAGTTTTAAGTTTATTCAACAAGGAAAATAGAACACTTTTTCTAGTCTTTAAAAAAGTCAAATACAACATAACTGAGATCAGTTAAAACGTTTTTGATTCTTCAAGTCTTTCAAATGTGATATTTCCAAATTCAATTTTTTTTATCTCACTATTCAGCTGTCGTATCGAAAATAGTGGCATAATATTACAGTTTCATAAAGCACACTGATTTACATACCACAGAGCCCTCTACCATACCTTGATCTCACTAAAGTCCAAGTGGCATGAGTGGTTGTTGTAGCCGTAAGGTCGGGTCCATGAACATTCCAAGGTATCCAAGTTGAGGAAAACGTTCTGGCCGGAGTGTAGTCGGTGTGTGATCCATGTACACTTTGACTGCGCCTTCTGTGGAAGAAACCAAAAATTAGAAAACTCCCAACAAGCTATTTAATGCACTTTGGGTTAACGTCTAAACCTAATTGGTCAAACAAAATCTGTTATAAAACTGAAAAAATGTATTAGTGTACTGTTCAACTAAGTTAAAAAAAAAGTTGTTTACAGGTAAAATATATCAGAAAAAATTATAAATCATATGAAGGCTTTGGAAAATGCGGCATTGCCCTGAAATATTCCATTGAAAAACAAAATAAGACAGCTTGCCGCTTGACGTTCTTTGATTTTTTTTTTACATACAAAAACATATATTTTGTTGTAATTCCATGGGAGTCTCTGAATTCTTAGAATGTGAAATGTTAAACATGAATTTTCTTGAACAAAGAGTTTGTCTATTGTCTAAGTCTAACATGGAGGTTATTTGATATTATTATTACCAGAGGTACACTTAAATCGTTAAACAACTTCTAGTGTGATATTATAACCATATTTTTTTGAGTAAGTGGACCTAAAAACAAATAGCAAAATTTTGACTGTTTAGTATAAGTATGAGTAACAGCAGATGAACTGAAAAGTTCCCAATTTTTGCCAACCGCAAATAAATACAGACCAGATTACTGTTGGTTGTTGCCACTGAAGATTAGCTATATGATGTTAGCATAGCAAGTGTGTTGGTGTGTGCATGTTGGTAATACCTTCTGAGACTTGACAGCCAGCAGACGTTGATAGCACTGAGAAGGCTCCTGGACCAAACATCCAGGCATATTGCAAAGTGCATCCACCACCTGAAATTGAAATAATGAAAACTTCAAAGTTTATGAGAAAATAGGTGATCTTATCTTCTTATTTTCTGTTGTGTTGTGAGTATTTATTTGTATATACTGTACATGAACACAGTCCATACATACATGATATCTACACATGTACAGATACGCATTTACAGTATACATGATATCTATATGTCCTTTTGCATAATGATTGAAACTTATGACTTTGTGGAGAAATTTATTTCAGCACACACAAATTAAGACTAATGATGACAAGAACCAAATTATCATGGACTTTTTCAACTGAAATTTGTCTCTACATAAACTAATTGACTAATCATTGGCACATTTATATAACTTTTACTATAATGAACCAAAGATCACACATGTTTAGTACAATTCACCACAAATAAATAAACTCTTCAAAAAGCAATCAAATTATTTTGGCCGTTACCTTGTGTCGATTTCTGTTGCTGAGCCCAGAGTTCAGTTCGCTCAGCCATCTGCAGGCTGCAACAATAATTGTTCGGATACAAACTAAAAAATAACTGAACTGCACAGTTATATTTAAGACCAATCGATCTCTCTTTTCTCATTGTTCTTACTAATAATTTGCTTGTCTGCCAAAACAAATTTTATGATGTTTGTTATAAAAACCAAAATTGATATTTATTTGAAGATTTGAAGTTTATTCAAATGTTATTGCTTTCTGCTTTGTTACAAAAAAAGTTATGCCTAATTTTCTCTGAATATTTATTTTACAGCCACTCATTTAACATTACCACAAATGTTTAATTCGTTTTACCAAGTGAACTTTGACGTATAGGGGGATCAAAAATAATTCAAGTTATCGAGGATTTTGAGTTATTAAGGTTCGAGTTATCGGGAGTCAACTATATTATTTTTGTGGTGGCTCTCAAATGGCTTACAGCGACAGAGATGGTGCAAGAGCACTACACTTATGATGACTTAGTGCTTGTGTAATAAATGTTTAGCAATGAATCAAATCCCGTGGAGACATTACCGGTCTGCGCTTCGTCCACCAGGGCGTGGGCCTCCCTGACGACTGCCTTTACGTCTTCCAGCCACAGCTCCACCCCTTCCGCCTGCTCATCTAGGCGGTTCTGGCAGTGAACAAACATAAAACATCCATTAATGCTACAATCCAATATCTGGGCAATATCTGGTTCGTTAATCAGTAACTAAAACTTTGGGATAAATACTTATTTAGGCTTTTTCATATATTATTTAGAATATATTTGTTATTTTATGTATCTTCCACTTATCGAAATAAACTATAACCGTAAAATTATTTGAGTTATGCATGGCTAATTTTTTTACTATTACAGGTTTTCCCACAAGGATTGAAAATAATTTGAGATATCAACGATTCACAGTTATCACAGTTCAAGTTGATTAGAGTCAACTGTAATTGCAAAATATTACGACTTGAGGAGAGGAAAACAACATTTCTACAAACATCAGAAGTCTTAATTTTTTTTTAACTCTGTTGGTTCATTTTTGGCATACTGGACACAGTAACCTATTCAATCTTTAAGATCAGGAACTGAACAAAGCTGAGGCCAACCAAGTGATGATACAAAATTTACAACCTTGGTAAAGGACTACTTGACATATTAAACTTAAAAAAATAGTAGTCAGTAAAATATTAACTGAAACTGGTAAATTAAATAATGTGAGTGTCATCCAGAGGTAAAAAACATTTTTTTACCAACTGGCTCTGTTGCCCCACCTCCAAGACTGAGTGAACAGCCGGCCACTACCAGTCTTAATTTGAGCCGAGTCGCTTCCCCAACCAATTACACATTTCACTCTTACAGCGTTTCAAAGTGGCGGTGTATACAAACCCGCCAAATGCAAAGGAACTAATTGCAACTGTTTATTTGAAGCCTTAAAAGTTAATTCTATTTCCTAGAGAAGAAAAAATTATTCAGAGTCTATAGTTAGACTCTACAATGACATAACATGCAATACAAAACAAGTAACATGGAAATCTCCGAGTAGGCAAGATATTCCTCATCCATGACAATGCAACGCCTGCCTCCATGTAGAGGCAGCAACTTCACACAATTTTGCCACATTGTTTCTTTTTTAAAGTAAAGACAGTATTAGTCAGAAAAGTATTTGTAAATGTAAGAAATAGGAAGAAGCAAATTTATCAGGTATATCCACTTGGTAGCATTTCCAATGGCGCTATTTTTAAATGCTGTAAGAATAAAATATGTGATCTGTTGGCAGTGAGACTCGGCTCATATTGAGACCAGGGGAGGAGCTTTAGGCCTACACTCAGTTGCGGAGGTAGGACAACAAAGCTTGACATAGCGACAAAACATTCTTAACTTTCTGGTAAGGGTACCACTGCAAGAAAACTTTAAAGTAAGTTTTTTATCTAAGGTTGTGGTATTTTTCACCTTGGATTTCTAACATTATCCACTCTAACAATCAAGATTTTCAAGAGTTATAAGCTACAATATTGACAATATAATGCATAACAAATTATTTTCATATGCCTGACTTTTAGACATCTTATATTGTGATTTAACATTTTTGCAGTAATGTTCAGGAGCTCGAAGCGTGCGGTACTGTGGCGGACCGGTCCCTTATCTTTTAAGATAACGTAGAGGCCCAGTTTAATTTTATTCATGAATTAACATTCTTTTGTATCCTTGAAATAATTTTTATTAGTAATACAGTGTTTATAAATCTTTTCTGTCAAAATGAGTGGGAAATGTAAACAGTGCGCTAAAAACATCAAGGCAAACCAATCTAAAATTCAGTGTAGTGATTGTAACAATTTTTTTCATGGTGGTTGTGTAAATTTATCAGGAGAGGACATCACCTTCCTTACAACTGAAAAGGAAGTTTGGAGGTGCGTTACGTGTTCCAAGGAAAGAAGGAAGAGTATGAGAGCTGAATCCGAGTTGTCCAAGTCTGATCCCAACATAGCAAATGTGATCGAAATACTACAAGAGATGAGGGAGGAGAACAAGCAACAAATCAAGGTCCTAGAAGCCGAGCTCGGTAAGTCTTTAGAGGCTTGTCATCAGAAAATAGAGGAACAAACACTTCTTATTGAGAAACAAAATGATACATTAAAGCCTATTGAGGGAAAATACAGCGAGTCGTTAGAGGAGAATAAAAAACTGAAAAAGAAGGTAACTGAGCTAGAAATGCGACTAGATGATATTGAACAATACAGCAGAAGTAATACCTTAGAAATAAATGGTATACCAGAAACTAATAATGAGAATATTCTAGAAATAGTTAAAACCATAGGAAACAGTCTTGGTTGTCAAATCGATGATGAAATGGTTGATGCCTGCCATCGACTGGGACAAAAAGTACGGGATAAACCAAGAGGAATAATAGTTAAATTTACGAGGCGCTCGATTAAGGTACAGCTACTAGAAAAGCGGCGAGTAAAGCGTAACTTTAATACTAAGGACATTGGCTTCACCGATAGGCTCGCAGATGTGATCTACATGAATGAAAATTTAACACAATACAGGAGAAAAGTATTCAACGCGGCCAGAGCTCTCAAGAAAGAAAAAGGTTATCAGTTCCTGTGGGTTCGCAACGGAAAAATTCTCCTGCGTACGCATGAGGGAGCCAAGGTGATAGCGCTGACGTCGTTGGAGCAAGTAGCCGATCTTCGAGGAGCTACGGCGACGAGTGCAGCCACATTGCAATAAACTTTTTAGTATGTACAGCTGTTGTTTTTGTTTGTTGATTTTTATTATTTTATACCAAAAAGGCTCCTTTTTTAGGTATTTTTAATTTCATTTTTAATTTTTAATTTAAATGCCGCTAACAAACAATGAAATTATTGATTTAAACTTAGAAAGCGTGATATTCCAAAACTTCCCGAGCCATATCAAGATAATACAACAAAACATACGTAGTATGAGGAAGAATTTTGAAGTATTTGTTCTATATCTCCAAACTCTAGATAAAAAACCAGATATTGTTATCCTCACTGAAATATGGGTTACAGATAATGAGACAAACCAATTCATCTTGCCAGAATATAATCTTTTTGTAAAATGTAATAATAGATATCGAGCAGAAGGAGTTGCGGTATTTGTGGCCGATGGGCTCTATTGTCAGTTGCTTCCGGATCCCGGAATTCAAACAGCTGATTGTATTCACTTGCAAATCACAATCGCTGACAACGTTTATGTTGATCTTTTAGCGATGTACCGATTACAGGAGTTCAATGTCGAAAGCTTTTTACATGATTTTGATGACGTATTAAGTAAAGTTAAGAATAAAAATCTGATTGTAAATGGGGATATGAACGTAAACACTTAAGAAAAATCACGTATAGTAGATTCTTACTTACTACAAATTGCAAGTTATGGTTTAGTTGCACTCGTCACACAGCCTACAAGAGTAACTGTTAATTCATGCACTTGTATTGATCATGTAATGATAAGGAGTGATATAAAGCTTGATGTAAAGTGTGAAAGCTGGGTAGTAGAGACGGGTGTAACAGATCATAGGATCACTGTAGCTTGTATAAATTTTAATGTAATGTTAAAAAAAGAATATAACCGGAACCGCAAGCAAATTTTAGATTATAAAATATTAAAAAATAAAGTACAGGAAGTACTTTGGGATGAAGTGTATGAAGCAGATAATGTTTCTTCAGCTTTTAGTATATTTATACATAAATTTAAGCAATGTATTTCATCTTCTTTTAGGTATAACTATGTAAACAGAACTAGTTTAAATTTAAAACCATGGGTAAATAATCAATTATTGGGAATGATTAGATTTAAAAATAGGTTACATAAGAGATGTAGAAATCATCCTCACAATTTGGAAATAAAGCAAACCTATAATCAGTATAAAAATAGGCTGTTAAACAAAATAAGGGAAACAAAAAATAAATACTTTAGCGAGTTGTTGGTAAAGGAGAGTTCAGCTCCAAAAAAACAGTGGGATATTATAAATGAAATATTAGGGGAATCAAAGAAAGCTGACAAATATGTTACTTTGTATGATTTGGATAGCAAGCTTATAACTGATCCTATTGGAATATCAAATAGGTTCAATCAATATTTTTGCTCAATAGCTTCTGAACTAAGGCTTGACATTATGAGAGATAAAAGGCAAACCTCTCCGAAAGAGAATTATTATATAAACAATATGTTCAAAGTTAATCCAGTTGCAAATTCATTATTTTTTTATCCGACTGTAAAGCAAGAGGTAAATGATATAATTATGAATTTAAGTAATCGGAAAGCTCCAGGTTATGATAACATATCTCCTTTAGTAATTAAGTTGGTTTGTAGTAATATTATTGATGTGTTAGTGTATTTAATAAATTTTAGTATGAGTACAGGTGAGTTCCCGAATGAATTAAAAACTGCAATTGTTAAACCACTATTTAAGAAAAATGACAAGTGTGACGTAAGTAATTACAGACCGATATCTCTGTTATCTATTTTTTCAAAGATATTCGAAAAGGTAATCAAAATTAGATTGGTTGGTTTTTTAGAAAAAGAGCGTTTCTTCAGTAGTAATCAATTTGGTTTTAGACAGAAATTAAGCACTAATACAGCATTGTTACATTTTATGGGAGAGGTATATACTGGAATTAACGAGGGCAAACAATGTGCTGGTGTTTTTGTAGACATGATGAAGGCGTTTGACACTGTCGATCACTCAATTTTACTTAGTAGATTGCAGGAGGCTGGGGTCAGGGGTGTACCTCTGTTGTGGTTTTCGTCTTATTTGAGAGGTAGGACTCAAAAGACTAGAGTTGAAGGAGCAATAAGCGAATTAGGTTTTGTTGAACACGGAATCCCTCAGGGTTCTGTTCTCTCGGGTCCTCTATTTTTAATTTATGTTAATAACTTATGTAATGGTAATTTTAATGGGAAATTGGTATCCTTTGCGGATGATACTGCCCTGTTTTACAAAGCCGACACATTAGATTCTTTAAAAGTAAATATGCAGAACGATTTAAATGCGCTTAGATGGTGGTTTACCCGTAACTTTATGGTAATGAGTCCCAAAACAAAGTATATTTTATTTAATCTAACAAGAAGTATTAGCTTTGCTTGCCCTCTAAAATATCATAAAATGGGATGCTCTGATTTAAATTGCAATTGCTTAATTATAGATCAGGTTACAGAAATAAAATATTTGGGATTAAATGTAGACGCAAAAATAAATTGGAAAAGCCACATTGATTACTTGAAAAATAAATTAAATAAGTATGTTAGAGTGTTTTATATGTTATCCTTTGTATGTAATCGACAACTTCTCAGAACAGTATACTATGCATTAGCAAATTCAAAGTTGGAATATGGAATATGTATATGGGGAGGAGCGTATTCCACTTCCATGAAACCATTACTAAACATACAAAAAACATTTATAAGAATCATATTACACAAAGGAAGATTAGAACCTTCTGCACCTTTGTTCAAATCAATAAATGTTCTTCCTCTTAAAAATTTATTCATTTTTAAAGTTTTGCGTATATTTTTTGATATAAGTGGATATAGGAATATATATACAAGGGATAGAATAGGTTCATTGAGAAACAGGTTTGATATTATGATACCTAGACCAAATTTAACTAATTTTAAAAAGTTTTATTTATATCTTGCTCCAAAATTTTTTAACTGCTTACCTTTAAATATTAAAACATGCGAAAGTAAACAACAATTTACCAGAATGCTATGGAAGTATTTACTGGAACGAGAAAGTGTCGATTATTTTTTCTCCACTGTTATTTAGTCTTAAGTTTTATTCGTAAAAGCTTTTTTCTGTGAAAACAGTGTAGTGAGAAAGTGATACAAAAGATGTTAAAATGATTTTCTCAGTGCCTTAGTGTTTGTTTTGTGTTTTACATCTAGACTGGTCTGCTGCCCACCACAACTCTTTGAGACTATCATGTTATAATGAACAGTGGTAAATCCACCGCAACAGGTAATAACCTAGGTGGTTATTGTTTCAATTGTTCGTCTTTGTAAAACATGTATTGTTATTGTTAATGTTCTGAAACAATAAAGATTTTCTTAAAAAAAAAAAAAAAAAAAAAATTAAAAATTTGTATCATTTGGTTGGACTATGCCCCACCTAGTAGTGGTCCTCCCACACCTCAAGACTGCAAGGTACATCATTTTGGATTGTGAGAGACTGGGGGCTACGAGAAGAGCCCTCTTTGTTCTCCGACAACCAGGTGACAAACCAGATGCTAGAACTGGAGAAAAGCTCTTGAGCCTTGTTGAGGGCTCAGTCATAGAACTGCATAGGGGAGCACATCCAAAAGAACATTGCAAGCCTATCTTTATTTAGTTTAATATTTTATCAGTTGTTAATCTTTATATATTTAACGTGATGTTAACTGGTTATAAGAATATTGACACTCATACTACTCGAGGAGACATCCACAGTTTCAATACTAAGTCAAAGATCTGATAGACATTCCGTTTGTTAGGCTAAGTTAAACTAAACAAAGTTACAATTTGGTAGGATTGAAATGCCTGAATAAACTTCCCCATGATGTGCTTGCCCTTCCACTTCAAGTGTTCAAATCTACAATATTTCAATGGCTTGTTAATCTGTTTAATCACATAAGAGAATTTGTTGACCTACCGACTCCTGTCACACTTAGGCCTAATTTGTAGAGACCTATGTTATATTTAAAATTGTCTGTTTCTAATCTTGTAATCTATGTTTTATTTCAGTGTCTGTATTTGCAACTATATCTCATGTTATCCCTAACATAAGAACCTTTTGACCCACCAAATGCATTCTTTGTGCCTAATTGGAATAAATGATTCTTGATTCACAATAGGCTTTGGTTGATATGCTGAGACATTAGAATCTATTTCCCACACTCCAATCAATCGATCAATTCACAAACTCTGTTTTACCATGACTTCCACCATTTGTGCTCCTGCCGGTTACCTGGAGGAGGCTGAGGACCAGAGGCAGGTCACTGGAGGCCACAGAGTCCACCAGGTGGAGAGCCGGGTCCTGAAGACACTCCCACAGCGCCGTCTGACTCCTCTCCCTCACTGCTGTGTTGAGTCGCTGTAGGCAGTCCACCACTGCAACACGACACATCACATTTAATACGTTCAGCCCGACGGAAGTCAACAGTCAGTTTTTGTTCTTTCCATAACCCCAATGTGCGCCACCCAGTGGCGCACTGTTCCCATTTGACTCAATGCTTTTTCACAGCGCTTTCAGAGCTTTGCTTAGTTATATTGTTGGTGTGTTCTTATTGTAGGATCGTGTAGACACACCATGGCCACCGGTGGCGCACGTGTAAACTTTTAAAAAAAAAAATAAATGTTGAAAAGATTAAGGTGACGTAAAAATGCCAAAAATGGCAGAAGGGGCATAAGAAGGCGTGGGAAGGGCTTTGCTTGTACGGACGTTCAATAACTAACAGTGTATCGTTCGCCACTTCGCCGCCTGCCGCGCCATCAGTGAATCATGCGTGTGCCACCAGTGGTCACGTTGGCTGGTACGTCGGCCTATGGTAATTTCAGTATGCCCACCGAACGACGTGCGCCACCGGTGGTACACTATTAAAATTTATCCATTCCACTCAAATTAGCTATTTTAGGTATACACAAGGTAAAATCAGCGGATATTTTTAAGATTTAGTTAAAAGTACGACTAAGGTTAGTTTCGTTTTTTTAATCTGTTTATCGATTATTGCAACGTCCTTTTAATGAGTTCTAAAATTCAGTCTTGTATCACCGGAGGCGCACGTCAGGTTGAACGTGTTCAACCTGCGATCAGATTGGATATTTGCCGCTATTCCGTAGCAATCGCAGCTCTATTGGCCACCACCATTTGCGCGCGGTCGGAATTTTGTCCACAACAGTTGTCATATGCAATCAGTTGGCAGCATGAAATCAAAACCAACGCTTTGGTGTCCAGCATAATTGGCCAATAATAATATGTGTTTTTGTTTGTTTTTCTAAATTTTGCATGATGCCTGTAGAGTGCTGCAACCTAGTGATCAGCAGGCTTGCAACATTGAATCGTGAAAATCCCCTATGAAAACTTTACAGGTTTTTGTAAATGAAAACGATTCCGAGCCGAGCTAACGGGAGTGAGCTGCCATGATGAATGCCGAGCTGATGCGGAGTGGGGCTTGGCCAGTAGAGCTGGCTGTCCGACTGTCGGAACCAAGCCATCCGGAAATTAATTCCGTCTGGCTACTGACTCCTGTTGGCCTTACGATCGCAAAGGGTCAACTCCGACCAGATATTGATAAGCTCCAATCAGATTAGGTATAAAATATTTACAATCAAAAAATTAAATTGAAGAGCTCTTGAAATAAATAGTAGTAAGACTTCACAAATGTCCAAGTTGTAATGTCTACATGGCTAGATAATAAGACATCACAGTTGGATGAAGGAATCATCAAGCTAACCCCAGATAAAATTAGTGAAAATCACACGAAAACAAAATATGAATTACCAAAATGTTCATATACTAGAAATGAATACTCTTATGCTTGTAGGCTATGAGTTATCACATAAAAAAACAACTATTTTAATAAAGCACATAATACAATTATTATGGGGTTCATTTACCTAATTCCATCCTCCTCTGGGAAGGCATTGAAAACAAAAACAAATATTAAAATAGAGTAAGAACCATGCTATTGCCTATCCTGTCGTTCAGAGCGGACTAAAACTAATGATCTGAATCAATTTAGTTGTAACCTGATTTACCAATAAATATCTTTCAAGATTTCCCAAAAACTAGTTAAGTTAATGACATGTAATGGCACCAAATTCATGTTTTACCATGCTAAATTTGCAAGAACCCAATATTATTAAAAATATTGTTATAATCAAATTTTTAAATTAACAATAAGGAAAATTGGAGGACTTCCAGAATGAAAAGAGAACCTTTTTTTCAAAAGGACTTTACGAGGATTTGGAGGACCAGAAGACACACTGACTTTATGAGAATCTGTTTTTTTTTACACAAACCACATTCAAGACGGTTCAGTCAACCACACACAATCCAACTTTTTTACTACTTAGCTACACTCTGGTTCCTTACTTCGCTTGTTCTTCTCGTAGGTGGAGTTGACGATGCGTATGCAGTCCTGCACGTCGGCGGAGTTGAGGATGGTACAGTCGATGTTCTCCAACAGCTTGTAGCTGCGGCAGCTGATTAGTCCGCTGCAGTACTGCGTCTGCAGCGCTGGGTCCAGGCCCTGTAAGGAAAATACACGCTTAAAACCTGATTTTTCATTTTTATTGGTGTGACCTCCAGATTACCATAAAATATTAAATGGTTTGAATATATACTTTTGGGTAATCCTTCAATTGCTCTAGCAACTAGTTTCGCCTAATCATGTAGGCATCTTTGGGCTTCCTGAGAAAATTATTCCACTTCATAGAAGATCATCATATACGCACATGCGTCCGATAAACATTAAAAATATGATAAAATCACAAACGATACCGGACATTAACACACAAAAAGGCGGTCAACTTTACAAAAAATATCGAGGGATAACTTCCGCCGGGATTGCATGTCCTCGATATTTTTTGTAAAGTCGGCCGTCTTTTTGTGTTCTGATGTCCGTTGTCGTTTGTGATTTTATCATGTTTTTAATGTTTATCGGACGCACGTGCGTATATGACGATCTTCTATGAAGAGGAATAATTTTACATCACTATAGAAGCCCGAAGATGCCTACATGATTAGGCGAAAATAGTTGCTAGAGCAAAGGATTTCAACTAATGTATCTAACGTATCTAATGTATGATTACCTAAAAGCAGGTATTCAAACCATTTAATAAGATTTTTTAACAGCTCATTTTTACATCTCAGGACGCTAAACCTGTTTTTACATGGCAGGAACTTTTTTTAATTCTAGATGAGGGCTTCCCTTCGCTGAACCTAGTAATGTTCATTTTGAACATTACTTTATCCCAGGAATAGTGGTTACAATATTACCACATAGTTCAAGGAAAAGCCATTTGGTGATTCGCAGGATTTGAACCCCTGTTAAAGAAATCCCAGTGTTAAATAGTGTTCTAACCACCTTACCAAGTTCCTCCCCAGGGAAGCAAACTGGTGTAGTGGTAGAGCGCGGGACTTTGGTCTCCTTGGTCCCAGGATTGAATCCCACAAATCAGCAAATGGCAATTTTCAATAATGTGATTATGACACAATTAGTGATGCACCCACTTTTTTCAAAGTTGGTACTAGTTCTTAACAAGATCGGTTCTCGGTTCTCGGTACTGATATCATCTGTGCTAGTCAAAGTCAAAGTCAAAGTCAAAGTCAAAATAATCTTTATTCATGGCATACAGAATCTGTACAGAATGGCGTCAAACTTAACCTAACAAACATACACTAGTATATCCTAAGTATATATAGAAGTTGCAAACCAAACAATTCAACAAAAAAATCTGTGCTTAAAAATAAAATTATTTACTGAAATCAAAAACTGTTATACATTTTTATTCAAAAAACTCCTCCAAAGAGTACAGTGGCCTATTCATCATGAATGATTTTAATTTATTCTTGAATTTATTGAATTCTATTGTATTTTTTAATTCTAATGGTAACGAATTAAAATATTTAATTCCTGCGTATGAAGGTTTCTTTTCAAAAAATTTGGACCTATGGGTATTATAACTTAAGGCGTTTCTATGTCTTGTATTGTAATTGTGATAAAAACCTAATTGAGTTGAACAGTCAGAATTTCTCTTCAATAATAGTATTAATTCGTATATATAAAGGCTAAAGACAGTCATTATTCCTAAAGCTAGGAAATGTTCTTTGACGGATTCATTCCAGTTTAATTTTAATATTATTCTTAAGGCTTTTTTTAAGAGGCTAGTGTTTGTCATAATGTATAGTATGTTGAAATGAACCCACAAACCACATATAGGCAATCTCTTTTAAATGTCTCATTCATAAATGTTTTACCTTTCATGTGCAGAATAAGTTTCAAGTTTCACCAAGTAATAAAATACTACCCCAGTTTTATTTTAATCATTTAACCTTCTGCTAACAGGTAAGATACAAAAATAATATACTATGAGAACAAAAAAAAACAGATTTTAAGGAGAAAAAACAGGTTCCAAATTTATTTCCACTAATAATTTAAAAACTCTAGATGTGTGCGAGTAGTGATTTTTGAAGTCGAGTCGAGTTTTGAAAAATACCCGCGAGTTTCCAGCTTTTTACGAGTCGAGTTTTTTTAAAGTTTATAATATAATATAATAGCCATCATGTTTCTACATAATGGTAAAAAATTATTATCATTACTCAAATACAAATTACAATTTTGAGGTAATTAAACTTAAAAGAGTTACTGAACTAAGAGCAGATATACGAATAAATGATACCAAAAAAAGAAAGAAAACCTTTTACTTAAACTCACAATAATTCTTGATTTGATGTATTTTTAAAGCCTAACTTGTGTTTAAGGCTTACCTGGGTTTTGAAATGAAATGAAAACACTGACTATAAGCCATGACCAATTACCTGACTCAATTCATGATTAAACTATTTCCTGACAACAAAAAATGGCCGTAATATTCTTTCGCACCGATTTTGGGTAAACGGCGGGAGTAACTACTCGACTCGAACTTTCGAGTATTTTGCAATAAGTCGAGTGGAGTCGAGTAGTGTATACTCAGCTCGATTCTCGAGTACTCGCACACCCCTAAAAAACTCCCATTAAAATAACCAAACTTTTTATCTACAACATTCCCTTTCGGCAAGACACTCTATAAGCTCTTTTTTTCAATGCAGAGCCAATTGAATATACAGATTTCAACTCAGCCCTACAAACAGGCACCTGTCCATGTAGGCCTATTCCTAATTACTGGCAGAGAAATTTTTTTTCTGTATTTTCAATTTTTATATTATGTTTATTTATTCAATTAGTTTAGTTATTCAATTTACTGTTATTGTAAATATTGTACAAACTTGGGATGAATAAAGTTTTTCATTTCATTTTCATTTCATTTAATTTCATTTCAACCCCATTCCAATTAATTTTGAAAATTAGAATAAAAAAAATTATTAAGAGTCAAAAATACAAAAATTAATTTAGAGTAAAAATTAATTTTAGAAACATTATCGACCCCCAATAATAGTAATCGATGGAATTTGCAATCAGTGTAACATTTGCGGCGATTCACCATGCGATCGATTGTCTTACGTGACTGCTAGTTACTCCCGTCGATTACCATGGGTACCAAAGTACCATTATGTTATCGGTTATTGGTACCGGTTCTTTTCCAAAGAATCGGTGGTACCAAGATCAGACTTAAGTAAGGACAAAAATAGTTCAACATAGTAATTTTAAAGTTTAAAGCTTACCGTATCAAAACATATTGCATTACAATATCTACATGATAGAAATGACTAGAATATAAATCTATAATTTTCAACCAACCTCAAATCTGAGTATGGCTGCCAAATCCATCAGAGCAGCCCAAATACGATCGTGATTTCCTGAGTCTATGGCACTGGACAGTGCTGCTATCTGCGAGAGAACACTCACACTTGTCTTGATGTCCTGGAAAAAGTTGCTTTTTTAATTTATGTTAGGATTTTCAGGTTAGTGAATACAAGCTACCAAGCACTAAATCAAAATATATTAAATGAAAAGCACTATGAGGTTCTACACATAGGTGCCACATTAGGTACGCTTGCGATATTTGGGTAACACCTTCACACAAAAGTAATTTAATGCGTTCCAGCTAAACCAATGTAAAAATTATTTTTGAGGTGACATTATTATGGTGGTTGACTAAAATTTAATTCAATTGTCTATTCTGCAACGGCTGTAGATAAAAACTTTTTTCACTTCTTAGAGAATTAAATTTCTTAAAAATTGTCTAATCTGGTAACCTCAGGACTAAGGACTGTCCAGAAAATTGTTTTTCATCATACTGACACAGAAACATCTATTTTCTGTTCGTTTTTGTTGGCTCAAAAGGTATCCATTGCTGTACCAAACCAGCTTTCCTGTTAAATCAATGCTCCCAAATCTTGTTAAATTATTACATCTTTCAGAGCATACTGAATAAGCCAATGATACAAGTAATTTAATAAAAAAGCAGAAAGGGCAATAAACACTATTTGGGGGATTATTACAGTAAACACAAAACAACAGAAACAAATTTGACTTCGTAACCTTAACAAACAAAAAAACCATAACAATTTCTGACGGGCTTTAAATATTATTTCTCAAATCTTTCCCACGAGAATCGTCGATATAACACCGATCATTTTCTACCGATGAAGTCCAGTTGAACACGTGTTGGTAAAAATCGTCCAGTTAAAAAAATGTTATTCCGGCGGAGTGTAGTCCAGTTAAAAGGTGTCTGGATGAGAGAGAGTCTACTGTATGTAATCAAGTAAAAATACATAAGTAAAAGTCACTTACCTGAAGGTCAAGGTCGTGGCCGCAGTCCAGCCGGTCCGCCACCATCTCCTCCCAGTAGAGCGGGGCGGCGAAGGTGGTGAGCAGCTCTGGGTCGATGGCCAGCGCGGGGCTGCGCAGGGCCGCCAACAGCCCCGCCACACAGCCGTGGTCCAACTCCTCGTTCACTCTGGCCACCGCTGCCGCCACTGAGGAAACAGTCGGATTTTGTTGTTACAAAAGTTACCGTGTGTCTCTTTTCCCCCTCATATTTCAAAAATAATTAATTCAAACTTTTTCTATTTTAGGAATAGACGGATAGGCAGCAAGCTTACCTTTGAAAGAGTTCAGGCAGGCCTTAGGACAAATGGAGTAAACATAATAAATCACAATATTTTGTCCCAATTAGGGACTTCTTCAGGAACAAAAGAAGGAAAGGAAGTTCTATAATGGCTGCATTATTAACTGTCATTCTGTCATGTTGCCACATTTCACTACTTGTTATGCAATTTAGGCACATTTCGCTATTGTCTATTTCTTTACAACATATACACAAAAAATATACACACACAAACACCAGAAAACTTTGAAATTTGAATTGCATAACAACAAGAAGTGAAATGTGGCAACATGGCAGAATAATAATGCAGCCATTATAGAACATTCTTTCCTTCTTTTGTTCCTGAAGAAGTCCCTAATTGGGGCGAAATATTGTTATTTATTGTGTTTACTCCATGTGTCCTAAGGCCTGTCTAAACTTTTTCAAAGGTAGGCTGGCTGCCTATCCATCTATTCCTTAAAATTCAAATCCTGGCCTCGAGTCTTTCCTAAAAAGTCAAACTTTTTCAAGACATTTCACAGCTTATGCAAGACTTTCTCGCATCACCTATGCTGTATAAAAGGGAGGAGGGGTTTTCTAACAGATAGAAAATCTTCAAAACTATAAGACCTTCAGGGCTGACATTTGGCATATTTCTCCCATTGAGTCTTAGAAGTGTACTAAGAAACGGTTTTACAAAACTTCCACAGGGTTACGCCCTACAGCAATTCAAAGTTTTTAGAAAATACTATGAGGAAGCTTATCAAGTTGTCATGACAACCTTATGAAGTATGACAAATATAAAGTAACAAAATCCGGGGAGTTTTACCATTTTCTGCGGATGAAACCTGATTGATCAGCTAGTAAAACTATAATTTTGAAAATTTTTATTGAGGATATTAGTCATAAAAACATCACTTTGTATTTCTCCTAGAAATTTAAAAAGATTAAAAAACAATAAATGGACTTTATTGTTAACCATAAATGTAGTCAAGAGTCATCATCAACGTAAGAACCACTAATGATTTTATGATCCTCGCATGATAAAAAATCTTCATTTTGATCACTTGGTGAAGATTATTATGCTGTCTTTATCTGATGAGAAAATTTTACACTATAACAACATCAACAAATACATGATAGTAAAAATTAAACAGTTAGGACAAGTACAAACAACATTAACTATGCTATTTACAGAAGAAACAACAGCTGGGTACAAACTGAACAAATTATAGGAAGCTTAGTAAAAAGGCGTTTGAAACACTATCCAATTAGCAAATTAACCATCTTGTAAATTAAACAAAGTTGAGTCTTACAGGATGCTGGTAAACTTGGCTAACTTCTTATCAAATGTGCTACTAAGAGAATAATAATTGAACCAACATTTTCTAGAATGTAGTTTCTTAAACTCACGTCTCCGATGTGTGGCGGCGTTGGCGTTCCCGCAGTTTACGATGTCCTGCATCACCTTTCGCCACTCGGAGCTCTCCCCATACTCTATCCAGTTCCCGCTCTCCACCAGCCGGCGTAAAGCTTCCGCGTAAAACTGTCCGTTGGCTCTGTCTACATTCTGAAACAACAAGTTAGATGTGGGAAGTGAAAGGACACCACTCTTTGGGAAAGTTAAATTTTGTGTATGGGCACTTTGATCGAATTGCATGAAAAATATTGTTTTTAGGTTTTGGTTGGATACAATTCATTAATCTTTCTTGTACAGGATAATTCCATATTTTAGCGACACCAATTAAATATATTATAAAATAAATTAATTAGGAATAAGAGTCATGCATAGGAAAAAAGAAATCTTGATGCTCTATGGGGAATAAAATGGCTCGTGACGCAAAATCCCACTTTCAAAAATGCACCGTATTGACTATCGGGCCAGTGGCATAAAAAAACAAACACTTCCTGGAATCTAACGGCAGATGAGTGAACTGCTATAAGATTTTCATGGAGGTGGAAGAATACTGAATATTGTCTCGTTTGAAATAACATCACCTAGCTCGCTGATTCTGACTTTCGACTTCTGATCCCTTTTCTAACTTCTAGATTTCTCAAGAACATATAAATGCTTATTTTAACTATAAAAATGGAAGTGCATTATGTATCGTTTATTTGGATTTTTTAATCTAGCTTTCAGCTTTGATTTGGTACCAAAATAAATTTTTAAGATTAAATATTAAAGAACTGTTTGAAGTTTTGGAACTTGGTTCCTCAAAATTTGCATTTTTAGAAAGAAAGACAGAAAAAAAAGTTTATTTCTCAAATTACAATAAAATAATACAATTTCTCCATATAAATAAAAACACAAATACAAATTGGCCCAAGGTACAGCTTTAAAAATAAGATTAAAAAATTGATTTGAGAACAAGAGTCATGCATAGAAAAAGTCAAATCTTGATGTTTTATGGAGTTTTATTAGATAAATTTTGAATCCCGGTGACTCAAAAAAAAAAAAATTTAATTATGAATTATATTTCAAACTGTTCCCCATTTAATGCTGAATTTGAGAATGCTAAAAACTAGGGGTGGGCGAGTACTCGACAGTCGAGTAATTACTCGAGTAGTTGCTACTACTTGAGGTCGAGTCGAGTAGTTAGTTACTCCCGCCGTTTACGCGGCGGCCAAATTTACGTGCGATTTACGTTTGTGCGATCAAATTTTACAGACGATCGCGAGTTACGCAAAGCTACATCTGCCGTTTATCCGCAATCGGCAAATTGTTTACCGCAGCTCCGCGCTAGTTTCACAATAAAGCATTATTTTCTGTTCATTTGTGGCCGGCAAATACGCGTGTCTGACTTTTACGGCCGATCGCTAGTTTCGCAAAGTTGCATTTTGTTTATTTACGATCGGCAAATACACGCGATCGTTTTTCGCGGCTGACCGCAACTTTTCAAGGCTACATTTGCCGATTTTCGGCGATCGGCAAATACGCGCGATCGTATTTCGCGTCAGATCGCGAGTTTTGAAAAGCTACATCCACGTTTAGCCGCGACCGATAGAAATGCGCTATCGATTTTCGCAGCCGTCCAAGAGTTTTCATAACAGTAACCTCGAAAATATTTCATTAACTCATAGAAGAATGGATTTTGACAGTTATCTAGAAATACCAGATTCTGAGAGATGTCTCTGAATTCGGAAATTGAAAACTTACAGCAGCTATATTTAGCTCTGACCTACTTCAAATTTGTAATTATATTTTATCTTTGAAATTATACTCAGCCTTCATTTCTGTCTCATTTGATTTGTAAAAATGAGAAGAAAATGTGGACTTCATAAAATAATTAGTTAAGGTCTTAAAATTTTAGTATTGGGGGATATCTTATTCTTATCTGGTCGCAGCTGTGTCACTCATGCTCAAGTGATTGGATGTCAAAAACAATAGTTCAGCAGTCAGGCAAGGGGGCGGGGTTGGGTTTAGAGAAGTAAACAAATAACTGGGCACAGCTCTCCTCCCTGATGTTTTTAGTTCTTTCTTCCACAATTTCTCTGCTAAGGTTTTAATTAGGGCCAACAATTATTTTTCGGTAAAATATAAGACTGTTTTTGATTGTTTAAATAGTAGGCTATTAATTAAATCTTATTACTGCTTAAATTTTACAACTATGCGTATTCTACATAAATTTATTTTGTGATCTTGTTACATTAACTGATTTGTTATTTTGAATGATTTTTTAGCATAGTCAACTTATTCATTTAAAAGTAGGGTTTATGCAATGTTGGGGTATAACAATATCAGAGTTTTATTTTTCCAAGAAATATATAAAAACATAAGCTTAAATAAAGTAGACCAATTATAAAAGTAAAATTGAAGAATGATTTTAGTTGAAAAAATTAAAATTTCATTACTTTTCACAAACAACTACTTGACTCGACTCGACTCGACTCAATACTCGAGTTTTTGGCTTAATACTCGACTCGATTCGACTCGACCTCAAAATCCACTACTCGCCCACCCCTACTAAAAACCAAAAACCAGGTTATTTGGTCAAGAGGTCCTTTTTCACTTTCAACATCACAAATCACAACGAAACGATGATGAGTGAGTGTGACAACATGTTCTAGCAAAATCATAATCTGAAGATATATTTTGAACAAAACAATAAATACCTTCAGCTGGAGGCAAGGTGAAGCCAGTGCAGCGTACATCTGGTCTGGGTCATTTTGTGCAACAATGTCCAACACTTCATTCCACTTTTGACCCACTGAAACAACAAATCAATTGATTCAAAATAAATTTAATTTTCAAAACGTACCATTTTTTCTGAACATGTGTATATAAATTATTATTACAATATTACAGAGAAATTATGTTTGTCTGTATGTCTGTAGTTTCGGGTTAACCATGGACTACTGAAACAAACTGGGCTGAAATTTCATACATAGGCCCAGCTGGGCTTTATCATGACCCTGTCCAACTCATAAGCTTATTTACGTCCTTAAAATCAACTTGGTCTTCGCTCCTTGGGCGACTTATGTATATATTTTCTTCTAATTTTTGGAATTAATGTTTTTATTTGGTTTCCAAAGGAGCTATTGTAAATTTTCTAGCATAAACATGCGAGGAACTGGTGCAACATCTGGTTAAACAATTTAACACGTGGATAGGAATTGTTGCTGCGGTCTACTTACCGTTTACGGAGTTGATGTGACCCTGGATCTCAGCTTGAGTAAGCAGCTCATCGTAAACATCGGCTACATAGCTGTCGTTGAGGGACTGAAATATAACAGAAGTTAAAAAGCACAAAAAAGCCTTACGAAGCAATTGGTCACATTTTTGAGAATAAATACACTTAGAAAGCCACTTGTAAAGTTAAGGAGCACATATTGTTTATTATTCAACCATAAGTATTCTACAACTATTCGGGTACAGGAGACTACAAATTGTTGAAGATCAATTCTACAAGACTGTTTTTAAAATTACATTTAAAAACAGATGATATTTTGTTTACATAATTATTATTGATTTATAATGTTTAAAGAAAAGTGGGTTTCTATTGTAATTTAAAAATGTATTATTAAAAGTATTCCAATAACCAAGTCTTAAGGTTTTCTCAGTTTATCTTCCTGGTTTAGGTGTACTTTATTTCAGGTTATGGGTAACTGTTAATTGGGAATAAGGTTGACTTGGTGGAAATAAGGAAAATGGCTATGGGAACTCAAATATTTGTTCTGAAACCTTTTGATGGGCGCAATTTTAGTAATTGGCTGTACAGATTGGAATTGATATTAGAACAAAATAAAGTACTGAATGCCAC